>BPLQ01014851.1:0-229677 GCA_021605075.1 Caerostris darwini
ATCGAATGCATTTAAAATGAAGCAGCTGACACTGAAGCTTCGTGCCTGCAGACATTGAAAGAAAGAAAGAAAAATAAAGACTACATACAATAATAATAAATCTCTGGCGCTCTTAAATAATAATATTCTTGCAGGCGAGAGAAAGTTTGCAGCGAGATTTTTCGGCCAGGTGTGTTTTGCGGACACGGTCTGGCTGATGTTTTTTCCTCTTAAAAAAATATAATGATTTCCCTTCGCCCACTGTAACCGTTATACTCTCACGGCGACCAGTCACGCGAAGAAAAAGGCACTCACCAAGTTCTTCCACTAAAGAAAAGGTGTGGCGTGTAACCTTCGGAAATTAAAAGCAAACTCCAGCAGTTGCCTCAATTAGCCACGCAATGCTATGCTATCCAACTTAGGAAAAACTAACTCCCAAAAAAAGAAAGTTCTTTTTTTTAAATGTATGTAAATAAATATGTTTAGAATTCTTAATATGATTCGATTAACTCGGAATGGTTTGATTTCTTGGAATCTACAAGAAAAAAAATTCTTTCTTTGCATTTTCTTAGAATAGTTATATATGTTTGCTTATAGGATATACTTGTTTTTCTTTTTAATGTGATCTCATGCATGTCAAGTATGTAATTATAACAAAAATAAATTACAAGACAATGTGTTCAATTATGAGGATATTGTTTCGTAATATTTTTGAAAAAAAACTCAACATATTTTCATATTTCTTCTAAATTTATTGAATTATCGGAATATTTTTTTTTTTTTTTATTATTATCATTCAATTTAAAATAAATAAAAGATTTGAATTCCTAAACATAGTCAGAAAAAAAAAATCCCAATATATTTTCATTTTCTTCTAAATTTATTGAATTATCGGAATATATATATATATATTTTTTAACTGTCATTCAATTTAAAATAAAAAGGCAAAATTTGCAAAATATTTACAAATGAAGATAATATCAAAATTAAAAGTTATTGAAAATCTGAAGAAATTAATTATTGTTTTTGTTATTATTATTGTTTTTCTAATTATTTTACTTATCGATTGAAACGAAAGAAAAAAAAGAACATATTATACAGTTTATCCTAAAATTTACACAAGATTTGAATTCCTTAACATCCTAAATATTCTGGATTCAAAATAGTCAGAAAAAAATCCCAAAATATTTTCATATTTCTTCTAAATTTATTAAATTATCGGAGTATTTTTTTTTTTTATTTTTTTATAATCATTCAATTTAAAATAAAAAGGCAAAATTTGTAAGATATTTAAAAAAGAAGATAACAACAAAATAAAATTATTGAAAATCTGTAGAAACTAAATACAATCGAATGGTTTTGATTTTTGTTTTAACTTAAAATGAAAACAAATTCAACATAAAATTCTCGCAAGATTTAAATTCCTAAATATCCTAAATAGTATGGAATCAAAATAGTCAGACAAAAATCTCATCATATTTTCATATTTCTTCTAAACTTGCTGAATTATCGGAATATTTATTATTATTTTTTTTTAACTTTATAATCGTTGAATTTAAAATTTAAAAAAAGAAAACAAAAATTGAAAGATATATATACAAAAGAACATAACGACAAAAATAAAACTTATTGAAAATCTGTAGAAATTAAATGCAACAGACTGGTTTGGGTTTTTGTTTAAACACAAAATGAAAATAAATTTCAACATAATATAGAGTTTGTGCAAAAATTCTCGCAAGATTCGAATTCCGAAACATCCTAAATAGTCTGGAATATTTGTTAATTAAAGAGTTGATTTCTCTACAAAATGCACCTTTAGCTCGCTCCCTTTAGCTTTTCTAAAACAAATCTTGTACCCTTTATTAAAAGCATTACTTCTTATGTGAAATTTTGGGACACCCTTTTGTAAATATAAATATCATAGAAAACGATTTTTTAACTCAAATTTAAATCAAATAAAGTGTTTCAAAATTATTATTAAAAGCCTAAAGATTTTCATATGAATTTATATGTAATTAGAAAAACATGATTTAGATTTTTTAAAAATAATAAAGGCAACCCGAATACAATATAAATGAAATGCTATTAACTGGTTGCTAGATGATAGATATCATGTGCCCAATAGCAACTAGATAATAACATTTCATTTATGTATATATATATATATATATCATCTGCCCAGTAGTAACCAGATAATGCTAATGCCAGTTGAGGATATGATAATAGTATTTCATTTATATGAAATAAATAGCAATGACTTTAAACCACTTTCGTCAAAGACATTCATTGCTTAAGTTTTGAATAGGGACAAAAATTTGAGCTATATCACAGCAGATAATAGCATATATATATATATATACCATATGCTTAGTAGCAACCAGACAACACCATTTCATTTATATGAAACAAATAACAAAAATATAAACCACAATCGTCAAAGACATTCATTGCTTAAGGTTTGAAGTGGGATAAAAATTTGATCTATATAATAGCAGATAATAGCATATCATCTGCCCAGTAGCAACCCAGATAATAGCTTTTCATTTATATGAAACAAATAAAAATGACCTTAAACCAAAGTCTTAACCTTAGTCAAAGACATTCATTGCTTAAGATGTGAAGTTGGACAAAAATTTGAGCTTGGGGAATGTTTTTAAATAAGATGCCCAACATCACATCCCAACCATTACATACTTAAAAAAGATCATTGTCCAGTTTACTATACAATCGGAAATGCTTTTTCCCCAGAATTTGGACCACAATGGTGTTCGAATTCTTGCGAAGAACGTTCGATCACGAAATTCAACTGGATTAACTTCCCGGTCGTCGCCCTTGCACGATTCTGCGTGAGAGTCCACCCCGAAGAAGAAGACAAGAGAACGATTCTAACATGCGAAATAATTTAGCCATCTAATTTACAACAGTCCTGACCTTAAAGGACATGACATGGCGGATCTGCCTGCTGGAATTTCGTACGTTTTCGCAAAAATAATTCAGGGAATAATTTACGGCATGGTGATGATGAGAAACGATGTCCCAATCAATCCTGCAATTCATAGCAGCTCCGAACTTCCTTGATGGAAGGGTCAAGAAAGAACTCGTGTAATCTAATACCATCAGATAAACCATTTGATGGGGGGTATATGTGACAACCTTCTGTTATCGGGAGTGTAAATAAGTTCTGGAGTTCGTAAATAACTCTTTCCAAGTTTTTTTCTTCTTCTTTCTTGTTAACTAATTCTCTTCAATTAGTAAGGATTATTTTAGAAAAATATTAAATTTGGGGATCGATTACAAATTTTGAAATTTTTATGTATAGGAATAATTGCGGCACATTGAATATTTTAATATTCTTCTTTTTACATATTATTATATATTGGAATAAATATAATACTTCAAAAAAATAGTTAATGCATTTAGTGCAAAATATTTTTGGAATGAAACTTTGGAAAGACTGTAAAATTTTTTATAGGATTTAAGCAATTTTTAAAAAAAAATTTTATTTAGAAGGCAAGATAAAATTTTTTGTTTTGTTCTGAATTTTTCATTTATTTTATATCAAACGAAATCATCTATTTTTAATAATCTATTTTTGCGGGTTTATTTAAATTTTTTTCACAAGCTTTTTTCTACATATTAAAAGGGTTTTTTTTAACACGAGGAAATTTTAAATCTTGTAAAAACATTCTCCACTCTAAGTATTTATTCAATAAATAAATAAATAATTCGTAACTTATATAATAACATAAAATAAAACAGTTATTTATTGCAAAATAAATTTTTCCCGAAAGTGTTTATGCGTGCAAATTTGTCCTTATTTATTTGATATCTAAATGTCTTAACCTATAAAAAATAAATATTGAGAAAATGTATGATGAAAATAATTAAATAAAAAAATTAGAACTTTCTAAGTAAAAAGATTGATTAAAATTTAATAAATTCTATTATAAAAAAGATGCAATATCTTAAAAATAAAATATGATCTCTGTTTTTAGCATCACCGAAAAGGTATTTTACTTAACAGAATACAATTTGTTAAAGATTTGACGATAATGTAACTATTCGATGTAATGAAAACAATAATGTAACAACTGTTCGATGTAATGAAAACGATAATGTAACAACTGTCCAATGTAATTGAAACGATAATGTACCAACTGTTCGATGTAATGAAAACGATAACATAACAACTGTTCGATGTAATGAAAACGATAACATAACAATTGTTCGATGTAATGAAAACGATAATATAACAATTTTTTGATGTAATGAAAACTATAATGTAAGTGTTCGATGTAACGATAATAACAATGATTCGACGATAATGTAATAAAATCGCATAAATAGTGGAAAATTTGATACAGAAAAAAAATGACTTGATATTCAGAAAAAGTCTTCAAATTCCCAGCTTAAAATATTCATTTTAGAGAATAAGATGAATTTCAGAAGTTGATGGAGAGTTGTTGTTGATCGTTCCAATAGCAATCATGATTAGAAACTGAACATAATGATTTAATACACTTAATGAGAAACTACTGATGAATCTTTAAATGTCTCCTAGTATGTCCATGTTTTTAGGAGCAAGAATTCAAGTGTCCATATTGAGAAATTGAACATAATGATTTCATAACATAATGATTTCATACACATAATGAGAAACTACTGATGAATCCATAAAATGTCTTCTAGTATGCCCATGCCTTTAGTAGCAAGATGCTTCTAGGGCTAGCTAGCTTCAGAAGATTCATGTCCAGAAGATTTAAAGTATGCTTCGAAGAATATAATTTCAATCTTTCTAGCAACTATTGGATAGTTGCATCATTACATAACAATCATTTCTGCCGTTGCTAGCTCGTCAGAACTAAAGAATATTATTTCGTTCTATCAGAATCAGCTATATAAAGATGATACTTTTCATTAAAACTTTAAGATTGAAAAGAAATTATTCACCTTAGTGAATAATTATGTTTCCTCTTTACTTATCATATAAATTAGAGCGCAATGTAATAAAGAAAATATGGAAAATAAGCATATAAAAAGTGCCATTAAAAAATCAACACAAATCGTATTTCATATTATTGAAATAGTAAATAATAATATGAATGAGAATTACTGTAAAGACTCTTTTTAAAATTTCCACATCAATTCATATGAAAACATGAAAATTATATCTCACAGAAAAAAAATATTACTAATTAAACTGCAGAGAGAGAGGCCCTCACCTTCTGTGATGTGATATTGTTCCCTCTCCTTTTCCCAACTGCTGAAACTCGCAGAAATCGCTTGGGCCATCTTTTGATTCGTTCCAGGTGTCAGGGGAGGTACTTGACTTGGAAGATCTGAAGAAAAGAGAATTTAAAAAGAACATTAGCTTTACAACTAATATCAATTAAAGAAAAAGCAATATGGTGTAAATACCAAATTAGCAATATGGTGTAACTTTTTTTTAACAATAAATAGATTTCATTAAAAAAATTATCTGTTTAAATTATAATGTTTTAAAAAAAATGCATTTTTAATTGCTGTTTTAAAAATAAGCATTAATTTATTTTACAAATGAAATAATATCTTTAAGTATAAAAATGTCCAACAATTAAATGAAAGTTTTTTGAGAAATGCTATAATAAAATGATTGAATCTTACGAATAAAAAGACATTATCTATTAAAATAAAAGTTATTTTTAAATTTGTAGGAAAACTTTATAATGTCCATACAATCTTTTAGCTCTATTTTCTATTAAGGCATATTCAATCATAAACTATAAGAATAAAATAAAAACGATAAGAAAATTAATAATAGAAAAAGAAAAATATAATTGGCTGGGCCGATATGCAGATCACCCCTAAAATTCAGAATCGAATGTAAGAACAAAACACACATTTAAAAAAATAAAATTGTCTTTGCTTTCACCAGACGATCTTTGAAAACAGTTTTGCAGCAATTTTTCTTCTGAATTAAATCTTTTTCTAAATTATTTAGTAATTACACAATTATCTTGTAAATAAATATTATGCATAAAAAAACTCGTTTAAGCTGTTTAATTTCATTTAAAACATTTCTTATAAATTGTCTTAAAAATAAATGAAATGAATTAAATAAAAAAAAAAAAAAACAATGAAAATTTAAAAAAAATTATATTCTGCTGGGCCGATGTACAGGTTACCTATAAAATTTAGAATGTAATTTAAGAACAAAACGCATAACAACAGTCTTAAAAAATAAAAAATTTAAATTTAAATTATAGAATTCCAAACGATTTTCTTTTGTTTAAAAATCTCGTTTTCATTTTGAAATAAAATCGCCAAACGATTTTTTTAGAACAATTTTACATTGTTTAATTATTAGCACGTGAAAGAAATTTAAATAAATATTATGTATAAAAAAGCTCGTGAAAGCAATAAAAAAATAAACCAATAAGAAACATTGAATGTGGTCAAGGAAACGAAACACTGATCAAGGACACGAAAAAGTGATCAGGGAATTTTATGTCTAATTTAAATATAGATAAACTAAATATAGATAAATTTAAAACTAAATATATTTTATGCATAATTAGATATAGATAAACTAAATATAAATAAATTTAAAACTAAATATATTTTATGCCTAATTTAGATATAGATAAACTAAATATAGATAAATTTAAAACTAAATATATTTTATGCCTAATTTAGATATAGATAAACTAAATATAGATAAATTTAAAACTAAATATATTTTATGCCTAATTTTTAGATAAACTAAATATAGATATATTTAAAACTAAAATATTTTATGAATTAATTTAAAACTAAATATATTTTAAAACTAAATATATTTTATGCCTAATTTAGATATAGATAAACTAAATATAGATAAATTTAAAACTAAATATATTTTATGCCTAATTAGATATAGATAAACTAAATATAGATAAATTTAAAACTAAATATATTTTATGCCTAATTTAGATATAGATAAACTAAATATAGATAAATTTAAAACTAAATATATTTTATGCTTAATTAGATATAGATAAACTAAATATAGATAAAATTTTTAAATCCTAAAAGGGAATACGTGAGGAAAAATTTCGTTAATAATTATATTAAAGGTAAAAGAAAAAAAAAAACATTAATACAAAAATCATTATATTATAGCGAACTATTATACCAAATGTTATAATAAAAAATATTTATTACCACTTATTTCGTTAAATATAAACGAACTAATTTTCAATTGTCTTTAATTACTTGTATTAGTTACTTTAATATTAACATTTACTTTAATTGTTTGAAAGTCCCCTTTATGTAAAAATTAATTGAGAATGGTGGGAAAAATGTCTTGAAACAAGACGTTTCCTACAATTAAATAAGAAAGAATCAGAAATAATGTATATATTTTTAAAACATTTCAAAATATAAGGAGTCTTTATTTCCCTTCAAATAAAACCTGATTGCGATTATAGAGTAAAATACGTATATTACGATAAAAACGGTTAGTAAGTAAAATGACATTCAAAATCAATTAAGAATTATTATTAATTTTTTTTTTCCTTTTTATAGTTTCAAAAAAGAAAAAAAATCGTAAATATTTATTCCTTCAAACATAGCTCACATTATTTTTTTTTTTACTCCAAACCTATTGCTCACATAAATATTAGTTATTTTTAAATTACAATAATATTTATCATTTTGAATCTGAATCGACTATGTGAAATCATTTATTTTAGTTAATAAATTTAGATACATAAAGATACATAAAGATACATAATATAAGATACATTAACTGCAGATCCCAGTCTAATTAGCGCTAAAGTGTGCACATAATGAACGTAGGGGTGACAAACCAAACCAATCATCTTCAATGGCGCAACAGCCCCATGGTGGGCCCAAAGCCGGCTGGTAGATTTCGAAACAGGTGATGTTTTCTTTTTACTGGGTCGGGTAGCCAGCCCTACGTCCCACAGTCATATTATGCAGGGATTTTACGGTTTAAAAAGGATTCCGAACCCCTACAAACATCTATGGACATCCGGGACTCGAACTTGAAACTTGTGATGCCAAGCGCTAGTCCCTCGGCCATCAGGCCCCTTATATAGATTTACTTCAGAATTTTATTAAAATTTAAAATAATATTTCATGTTTAGTTTTAAAAGAACCAGAATAAAGATTAAAACCTTGATTGTAAGCATAAAAATAAATGAGAATATAAACAAAATGATAATTTTTCACAATATAAAAATGTGAAAGAATTCGCTTGCGTCTATAAATATTTATATTTTATTTATTTCAGAAAAGAACGATTTTTTATAGACTTCAAAGAAACAATTTATTTTTAACAGCAATGCAAAAATAAACAAATTAGGTCTTAAAAAATTAGTGAACAATCTCAGTACAGAAATTAATTAAAGCTTGATCAAAAAAGAATTCATGAAACAACAACAAAAAATTCAATTAATAACTTTTATTTTATATTGATAAAAAAATGCGGAAGAATTGTTTCTTTAAATTTCTTCTTTCTACAGCTTATACAGCTTTATTTCAGAATTTGAATAAAATTTAAAAATAATATTTCACGTTTAGTTTTAAAAATACCAGAACAAAGATTAGAATCCTGACTGGACACATAAAAATAAATGCTTTAACCATGACATTTCATGATTCACGAAATTTAGTGGAAAAAGAAGCAATAATTTTTATTATCTTAATCTTGCGGTTAAAAACAAATCTCTCAACAAATTTTGCAGAGATCTAAATTAAAACTCAAGAAAAATATAACTTATTTAATGCAGTCACTAAAAAAATATAAAATTTAAATAATTATCCTAAATTGTTTTCATTACATTTATTTTCAGTAGTGCAGAAAAACTAAAAGGCTTATTCTTTTCATAAATTAGGTTAAGATGAAACAATGCTAAAGTAAGGTAATATAGCTTTAAATGAAAAAAAAAATTTTTTATTTATTTTCTAAATAAAAGTTTTCCACAAAATAAAAAGGGGGTGGATGTCCGAGTGACTACTGCTTTGGAGCTCGGTGCCACAGGTTTTAGATTCAAGTCCCAGCGGTGCCATGAATGTTTGTAGTGGTTCAGAATCCACTGTAAACTGTAGATCCCAGTCTCATTTGACTGTAGAGTGTTTGGTATAGGACTGATAACCCTACCCCGTAAAGAGAAAGCATCTACTGTTTAGAAATTTGCCAGCGAGCAGACGGCCGGCTATCATGGGGCTGTTGCGCCGACGATGATGATGATGATAAGAAAATAAAAACGTTTTATAAAATAAATGATACACCAATTTTGATGTGATAATTGACACACAAAAAAGCGAAATATTACGACCATTTTAAATTTGTACAAATTTAATTTTTTTTGTGTGTGTGTTTCAAAGGTTCTTGTTTAACGGGGATTCCGAGCCACTCAAACATCCATGCTATCTCCAGGATTCGAATCTGAAGCCTGTAGTTCCAAAGACCAGAGCGCTAGCCAATTGGCCATCAGGCAGCACTAGATGATAAGGAATAACTTATGATATATGAATGCATTCTTTTTGTTTATGATGCATTCCTTTATCCTACTAGACTAGCCCTCTAGCGCTCAGTACCACAAGTTTCGGGTCCAAATCGTGGAGGTTTGGTTTGGTTTGGTTTGTCGCTCTACGGTCATCTTATGCACACTTTAGGCTAAACAGACCGGGACCTACAGTTTAAAGTGGATTCCGAACCACTACAAACATCCATGGCACCGCCGGGACACGAACCCGAAACCTGTGGAACCGAGCGCCAGAGCGCTAGCCACTCGACCATTCAGGCCCCCAAATCGTGGAGGTGTCATGGATGTTTTGTAGTGGTTCAGAATCCACTTTAAACCGTAGGTCCCGGTCTAATAGGATCGTAGAGCATTGCGGGAGCAAACTACACCCGCCCCCTGGGTTGGGCTAACTTAGTAAAGTCGGTGCAGCCTTTGTTTATGGCACAAAGACAATTGTCTATGTATTTGTCAGCTGCATTAAAAAAAAAAGTTTATGATGCGTGTGAGTATAAACTTCATTTGAAATCTAAAGATTTATGGATATCCTAAAAACAACACAAATTTAATTTTAATTAAGCTCAGATGCACTGACAGAGACAGATAAAGAAATAAAGGAAATTGCCTTCGTCTAAAATTTTGCTGTTTAAAACTTAATAAAAATGTGTTCTTTATTTACTATTCGATTGTACTGTAATTTATCTGAGCACATATCTCTGAATCAATTTAAAAAACATATACGACTAGAAGATAAGCCATTGTTATTTACAACAACGTAGGTTCGGAATTCACTTTAAGCCGTAGATCCCGGCCTCATATGATTGTAAGAGCGTCACGGAGCCAAGTTAGACTTCTACCTAGAGTGCTGCATCACAACAGAAGCTGTTCCCCTCTTCCCTCCATCCATGAGCAGATCACTCACTGTTCATCCCGCACTGCAGGACACTGAGGACTGAGGATTAGTCACACAACTTATTGTGTGTAAATTCATACCTTTAGTTCATGAAGAGTGTGAGTACAAACTTCATTTGAAATCTTAACATTTTTAGGTATCCGAAGAATAACCAAATTTAATTTTAATTAAGTTCAGATGAACAAGTCAGAGAGAGAGAAGGATAGAAAAAAGCAAATTGCATGAAATGATTGCCTTCGTCTAAAATTCTACTTTTTTTACTATACTATATTCTTTCTACTGTGTTCTTAATTTACTATTCGATTGTATTGGAGTTTATCTGAGCATATATCTCTGAATCAATTTAAACATACATATGCAAGTAGTAGATAAGCCATTGTTATTTACAACAAGTGCTTTGTTGTGGTACCATACGGAGAGATATGCTGGACAGGAAAAAAGAAATGACCATCACCTTGCGCAAACCTCCGCTCCAGGTCATTATGACGAAACGCGACACAAAGATTAATGCATTCGACTTTACATTAACACGTTTTGACACATTTCTCGGACCAGTGCCTTCTGTTTGTTTACAAAACTGAAGAGACAGAAGGGCCCTCTGACCTACAAATGGAAACAAAGGGCCCGTACAAAAGAGGGCCGAGCGTCCAGTCGCAATTGGGGACGTTGCCCAAGACCTTTCGACAGGGTGAGGTCGTCGTTGACCCTAACAGTTCCAATTTTCTGACCTGTGTCCACTCTCTGAGGTTTAACCTCACGTCATCGTTTGACACACCGGGCGAGCCTTTTCATTTCAGCAGTGATTTTGAAAGCGAAAAGTGGCATTGTTCGTTTTTAATTGCAGTTGGAAATTTTCCTCATCAGTTGGCACGCGAACGAATGGATTGCCAGAAACTTGGCACTGTTATTCATTTATTATTTTTTTCATTTATTTATATATTTATTATTACAAAGAAAAAAATGTTATTCCAAAATGCAATTTTCTTTTCAACGAAATGAGTGTTTTTCTACCCATAAACCTTTCCAGTTGACAATAACAGACGCAATAATGGTATCGCCCAGATGAAAGTACTACAACAGAATTGCCATAGAATGACTTTCCTAATGTTCTTATCAAAGTGACATATCTTATGATGGTTGCTGCTAAATTTCTTAGAAACATTGTACATTAATTGTAAGGTATAGATATATATTGAGGATAAGAAGAATAGATTCAAAAAGATATTTATTTAATTATTACTTGATGCAAGATTACTTAGATTGAAAAAGTCAGTACTTATTTTAAATCTGGATTGTTTTCTACGACTTTCTATAGTTTTCAATGGTCGATGATTTCCGCTAATATTTCCTCTTTCTTGACAACTATATTGTCATTGTAACTCATTATTGAGAATTATGCTTTTAAGGGAAAATTGGGAGATATTTGAGTATTATATTAAAGAAACTCAACTAATTTTTCACGGGTAGTTGTGTCATGTGAAATGTTTTGTCACAAAAAAATAACATAAAAGTACTCATTATTGAGGATAATAGGTATTTAGATATCAAAAATATATTTAATTATTATTTGATGAAATATTACTTGGTTTGAAAAAGGCGTTATTTATTTTAAATCCAGATTTTTTTCTCTGACTTTCTATAGTTTCCAACGGCCCATAATTTCCGCTAACATCTCCTGTTTGTTGGCAACTATATTGTCAGTGCTATTCATTATTGAGGATAATGATTTCAAAACGATATTTATTTAATTTCTATTTGATGCAAGATTATTTAGTTTGAAAACGACGTTTTTATTTTAAATACGAATTTTTTTCTATGACTTGTTCTAATGGACCATCTTTGTTGACGGGGTTAGATGGTCAATTGGCTAGAGCTCTGGCCTTTGATATCACAGGTTTCACGTTAAAATCTTGAAGTTGACACAGAGGTTTGTGAGTGGTTAGGAATCCGCGTTAAACTGTAGGTGCCGGTCTAATTAACTTGAAGTATTCACAAAATGACAGTAGAGGGATAAAACCAAACCCCTTTATTGACAACTATATTGTCATTGCTACTCCTCATTGAAGATAATAGATATTTAGATATCAAAAAGATATTTAATTATTATTTGATGCAAGATTACTTAGATCGAAAAAAGACGTTATTTATATTAAATCTGGATTGTTTTCTATGACTTTCTGTAGTTCCCAATGACAGATGATTTCCTCTGATATCTTCTCTTTCTTGACAACTATATTGTCATTGCTACTCATCATTGAGGATAATACATTTAAAAAGATACTTCTTTAATTATTATTACTTCTATTTGATACTTCTTATTTGATGTAATAATTCTTAGTTTGAAAAAGATGTCATTTATTTTAAATCAGGATTTTTTTCTATGACTTTCTGTAGTTTCTAATGACAGATGATTTCCTCTGACGTCTCATCTTTGTTGATGACCAATTGGCTAGCGCTCTGGCTTTTGGTACCACAGGCTTCAGGTTCGAATTCTGACGGGGGCATGGATGTCTGGTAGAATCCACGAATCCACGTTAAACTGTAGGTCCCGGTCTAATTAGCTTAAAGTGTGCACAAAATGACAGTAGAGCGATAAAACCAAACCTCTTTGTTGACAATTGTATTGTCATTGCTACTGAATATTGAAGATAATATATATTTAGATATCAAAAAGATATTTAATTATTATTTGATGCAAGATTGTTTAGTTTGAAAAAGACGTTAGTTTAAATCCGGATTTTTTCAATGAATTTCTATGGTTTCCAATGGTCGATGATTTCCACTAACATATTCTCTTTCTTGACAACAATACTATCATTGCTTCTCATTATTGAGAATAATGATTTTAAGGGAAAATTGAGTGACATTTGAGTATTATATTAGAGAAACTCAATTAACTTTTCACATGGAGCTGTGTCATGCAAGATCATCAGTGATTAGAAACACCACCCTTTTATAAAAACATACCAATGGGATATAGATTTGTTTCAGATACGATCAATTAAATCACAATAAAAAAATCAATTATTATTTCTTAAAAAGCTTTTTAACAATAAATTATATTTTTTTAAAAATTCTTAAGAACAGGTAAATATTACATTACTGATCAATGATATTTAAATTTCTGAATTTTCTTTTCGTGCTTACATGAAACTGCATGATTTTTTTTTTTTTTTTTTTTTTTGTTTGCAAATGGTTATTCATTTTAATACTAATTGGAAGTAGGGATTGCAATATCGGACCAAAAGTTCAATACCGGTATTCGGTATTTTTTAGATCTTAATACCGGGATACCGGTTTTAATACCGGTAGTAGAAATTTTAGAAAAAGGCAGAAAACACAGGTGTTTTTTTTGTTTTATTTGCCAGTTTTATTAGAGAATATAAATATCACATTAGACATTCGAAATGGCAAACTACCTAATGATGTCATTTTACTTATAATTTCCTCCAAATTATCTTTTTTTTTCTTCAAAATAATCTAAAATCTCTGATGACTTGGGCTTAGAAACTGTGCATAAGTTTGTGTCTTCATCGCAATTAGATTATTTCCTCTTTAACAAAATGTTTCGTTTTTAAATGTGTATGGAGTCTGCTTGTACTTCCACCATTCACTTTAATAACTTTTGAACATTTTTTACATTGTGCCACCCTATTCTTTTCATCCTATAAATAATGAAACCAAACCGAAGTATTATCTACTGATTTTTTATGTTCTTTAAAGTTATTTTTATTCATTATTATGGGGTATTATTTAAGAGTATATATATATACAATAAATCTGAAAAATATTTTGAACTCTAAAGTATGATATGCAAATACAATGTGAATAACAAACTCATCAATTAAAAAGGATATCGAAATATTACACACTTTCTTCACAACTACAACCTTGTTTTCACAGATAATAATTTCTAGTTTTCAGATAAGAATTCACAGTTAAGAATAAGAATTTCACAGATAAGAATTCTAAATTTCTAGTAAATACCGAAAAAACGGTATTTAAACTTGTGAATACTGGTATTACAAAATTGTACAAATGGCTCAAAATACCGGTATTCGGTATCCCCGGTATTGCAATCCCTAATTGGAAGTAATATGAAATAGTTTTTTGGAGAGTTATTTTTCTAAACATTTTAATCGTATTTGAGCGAACTTTATAAACAATCCTCTATCACTAAAAAATAATCAAATGCCAAAGATACCATGATGTTTTTATTCAATAATAAAAAGAACATTTAATAGAAAACGATATTGTGCCACGCCCTCTTTTAACAAAGCTAACAGTTAATAGGGTGGGGTGGCAGAATTTTTCTTTGTTAAAGGTGAGTACAAGGTTAAAAATGTTGACAACTATTGACTAAAGCTGTAGTGAGAATTCTAAAAAAAAAATTATGAAATTGATAAAACTTGTGTACATTTTTTAAAATTCATTTGTTATTTAAACAAGTATCAAATGATATATTTGGTTTTAGAAAAATATTATTTTAAAACAAAACGAATTATAAAATAAAGAAAGAAAAATTTTTAAAAATGTTTTTGCTTCTAAAAAAAAAAAAAAAAATTCTTCGTTAGTTTTTTTTTCCCATGCACAATAAAAAAACATTATTTTAATTACATTAAAAAAATAATGCTTTTAAAAAATTATTTTTATTTTACATCATTACAATATATTTTTATATTACATAATATATTATACATAGTGTTCATATTGATTAGGCATTAGAATTACTTGCATTAATTAAACTGTTAAATAAAATGTTCAGAATAAAACTAAAATTATTTGTATATACTACTGTGTCCAAACAGTAAGACCAATTTTTAATTTAAAATTTCCGGACCTTATGGAATTTCAATTTTTTTTTCTTTTTTAGGTTGCTGGCACTATCCTTGACATCTGCGTGAAATTTGACGTCAAAATATTCATTAGTGTTTGAGTTACGCTTGGCTTTGTGAGACGCTAAAACCAATTCAGGCGAAATTTGAAATGTCTGAATTAATCGAGCAAAGAACTTGCGTTAAATTTTCTTTACGGAAACCTATAGAATGTTGCAGAAGGCATTCGGTGAGCATTCCTATATCGGAAAGAAATGTTTAGAAGTGGTATAAACAGTTCGAAGAAGGCAGAGAAAGCGTTGAAGACGATGAGCCCTCTTTTGGGGCACAGTAGTATCTATATAACTTTATTTGAGTTATTTTTGAGAGATGTTATTTCCATGTGAAAATGTGATTCTTTTTAACGTTACAAAAAGTTAGATTTAGTTGTATCTCTATAAATAATAATATATTTATGTTACTTTATTTCATATTAATCGTATTAGTTTTTCAAATTAATGAAATTTAGAACGAAAATTTTATTTTAATTTTCATTGTTTGCTGTTCTACAAATAATAAGAATATGAGTTTCGAACTAAGACTTCAGTTATCAATTCGAATAAAAATAAAAGTAATTCGAACATTTTGAATATTTTTATACCTTTTTTTATTATATGTACTGCATAAAAATTATTACTAAAAAGAAAAAAATACGAATAAAAAATAATTAAAAATTTATAATAATAATTAATTTTAATCATAGTAATTTATTTTCATAATAAATTATAATAATAATTTTTATAATTACTTGTAAAAATTATCACTAGAAAATGGCCAAACGATATTTTTATTTTTAAATTTATAGCCATCGTTTGGCAATAAAATAAGAAAATATCGTTTGGCTGTAAATTTAAATATTTTTAAATTTATAGCCAAACGAAACAAAGTTATAAAAAATTTCAATTTCATTATGGCATCCCAGTCCACCATCGGCCATTTTCATGAAAATTATTATTAAAAATAAAAACTACTAATAAAGTAATTAATAATTTATAATAATAATTTTTATAATTACTTAAAAATTGTCACTAGAAAATGGCCAAACCATATTTTTATTTTTAAATTTATAGTCTAGTAATCGTTTGGCTATAAAATAAGCAAATATTGTTTGGCTATAAATTTAAACTTTTTTTTTAATTTATAACCAAACGAAATCGTTTGGCTATAAAATAAGCAAATATCGTTTGGTTATAAATTAAAATTTTTTTAAATTTATAACCAAATGAAATCGTTTGGCTATAAAATATGCAAATATTGTTTGGTTATAAATTTAAAATTTTTAAATTTATAACCAAACGAAATCGTTTGGCTATAAAATAAGCAAATATTGTTTGGCTATAAATTAAAAATTTATTAAATTTATAACCAAACGAAATCGTTTGGCTATAAAATAAGCAAATATTGTTTGGTTACAAATTTAAATATTTTTAAATTTATAACCAAACGAAATCGTTTGGCTATAAAATAAGCAAATATTGTTTGGCTATAAATTAAAAAATTTTTTTTAATTTATAACCAAACGAAATCGTTTGGCTATAAAATAAGCAAATATTGTTTGGCTATAAATTTAAAATTTTTAAATTTATAACCAAACGAAATCGTTTGCCTATAAAATAAGCAAATATCATTTGGCTATAAATTAAAAATTTTTTTTAATTTTTAACCATACGAAATCGTTTGGCTATAAAATAAGCAAATATTGTTTGGCTATAAATTAAAAATTTTTTTAATTTATAACCAAACGAAATCGTTTGGCTGTAAAATATGCAAATATTGTTTGGCTATAAATTTAAAAAAAATTTTAAAACTTATAACCAAACGATACAAAGTATCAATAAGTTTTCAATTTCGTTATGGCATCCGAGTCCACCAATCGGCCATCTTGTTTCGTCACATCCGGCGACTCGGATAGAGCACGATACGGATCTCCATTCCGCCGTGATATGGACCAATCATAAAAGTTTTAATATTCGCGAACGGTGCACAGGAGTACCGGAAGTGCGCAACGTCGGCCAAGGCGACACAAAATTGAGATGCTGGCCGCAAAGATTTCTCTCCACTGCAGAAGAATGAAATAATAATAATAACAGAAGGGAAAAAAAAAAGCCACATTAAACGAACCATTTCGATTTCCGGACCAGGCCGGATATTTCATTCTTTTTCTTTTTTTTTCAATGTGCATAAGTCGACCCGCTTTCCGATATATTTACGGCAATTGCACAACGCAGATAACGGAAGATATTGTTTTTATTTTTAAAACAATCGCAGATTCCACTTTTAACCTAGTCCTGTGATTTCTCGATGACAAATTTGGAATTTAGCTCTCATATTACGCAGTTCCATTGGAAATATTTGCTTTTTAATATAGTTCTAATGCCCTTAAACTTTAATAGAAATGTTTTTCATATTAAGTTTGGTTTAGTTTGTTTTGGTTTGTCGCTCTACGGTCATTTTGTGCACACGAGGGCTAAACAGACCAATACCTACAGTTTAACGTGGATTCCGAACCACTCACAAACAAGATTGGAACCTGAAGCCCCTGGTACTAAAGGTCAGAGAGCTAGCCAATTTGCCACCAGACCGCGCTTTCTAAGAGTTTAGGATTAGATGAAGGCAGAGAAAAAAAATATTTTAAAATTATATTATACATCTACACTAAAGCCTGATGGCCGAGTGATTAGCGCCGTAGGTCCCTTAGGTCTTTGTGTCGTAGTTCTCGATTTAATATGACTGTAGGGCTGACAACCCTACCCCGTAAAATGTCAGCGCCGCGGAACCAAGTCAGATTTCTGCCTCCAGGTGCTCCATCCCTTCTTTCATGAAACCTTATGGGTTCTTGGAATTAGTCTAGATGTTGCTGTCTACCAAGTGGGATAAGAGGCAACAACAACACATCTACAATGATTTTTTAAGATTGTTCTTAAATTAACAGGCTTTATTTTCATTAGTGACAATGAAAAAAGAAAGCCACATCCTTCTAAAAAAAATGATGTTGTTACTAATCCCCCTGGTGCAGGAAAGCCTACACCAAGTTCAATTGACCCGTCGCAGGTGACTGGTTCATGGCTAAGGGTAAAATACAGTTTCACTTTTAGCGAGGAACCACGACTGACTAAACCTCAAGACCACACTCTACGATCTTATTGGACCGGGACCTACTGTTTAAAGTGGATTCCGAACCACAACAAACATCCATGGCACCGCCGAGATACGAACCCAAAACCTGTGGTACCGAGCGCCAGAGCGCTATCCACTCGGCCATCACCCCGTCATCTCATCCGGGCAGACTTCTCAATCACATCATTCCCAAACTGTACAGGGGCAACTCAGCTGTAGGCATAGTGATGTGGTGTGGTGTTGTAGTAGTCATATTATACCAGGACCTACAGTTTAAAATGGATTCTGAACCACTACAAACATCCATGGCATTGCCGGAGCTAGACTTAGATATACGAAATAAAAAGTTCAAGACACACGATTATGTGAAGACCAAATAAATATTCTTTCACAAAATCATTGTTTGTAGCGGACAATATTCTATTACATTCTAAGCAGAGAATAAATAGGTTTTCCAAAGATGTCTTTGAATTACATTTTATACAACCATTTTCATACGTCTCGGGAATTTCTACAACAGAAATGAAATCTCCATTGCTAAAAATGAGAATTAATATCTTAAATTGGTAGTGAAAATTCAAATCTTTCAAAATTTTCACAAGAAAAATGTATAAATTCTAATCATTAATAAAATACATTGTTCTTTCTTAAATAAACTGATAATCATTTAACTAAATAGGAATTATTTTTTAATGACAACAGCACATTAGCCATATTTTTTTGCACAATACGACAAACCTGAAATTTTTTTCAGAAAGACAAAAACAAATTGTTAAAATCTAACTGATGTTTCTTTAAAACTGATAAAAATAATCAACAATCCTCTTAATTTCTTAATTTAATTCTAATATTTTTTTTCTTATCGTACTTACTAACACATACTTACTAACACATGACAGTAACATTTGGACCAAGTCCAAAACCCACGTGGTCTCATGGTCTGATATTTTTAAAAAGAGAAAACATTTTTTTAATAAATCAGTTTTTGATTTTAAATGTCCGTATCCAAATACTATCGCCATTTTTTTTTTGTTTGTTTCCCCCCCTATTTCCAGGTTATGTTGGCGACGCATTAATATACTTTTCCTAGCGATATATCTCTAATAGGTTCGTCAGAAAAAAAATCTTAAAATACGGAAAAAAAAGTCTTTAAAAAATGAGTTCGTTACCCATAAATCTTTACCCTAATTAAGAATACTAATGACACCAGAACTAAGTAAAATAGAAATATACTCAATGAGACAAACATAAAACTTTATGCACCAAAAGTCGATATGCCCATGAATTTACTAACAGCTTTTTAGGCAGGCACATGTTTATAATACAGATGAACAAACACTTTAATTCATCTGTATGACAGTTAAAGAATGCACATACTTGTAATACAGATGTACAAATACATTTCATCTGTATTACAGGTAAAGAAAGCACATACTTGTAATACAGATGAACAAATACTTTAATTCCTCTGTATTGCAGGTAAAGAAGGCACATACTTTTACAGTTAAAGAAGGCACGTACTTGTATTACAGTAAAGAATTCACATATTTGTATTGCAGATAAAGAACGCACATCCTTATAATACAGATAAACAATTAATTTGTACTACATGTAAAGAAGGCATATACGTGTATTAAGGTAAAAAACGTTTATCCTAGTAATACAGATAAACAAATATTTCAATTAATTTGTATTACAGGTAAAGTCGGCATATACATGTATTAAGGTAAAAAACGCACATCCTAGTAAAACATATAAACAAATACTTCAATTAATTTGTATTACAGCCAAAGGAGGCACATGATACAGATGAACAAATACTGTATTTCATCTGTATTATAGATAAAGAAGGCACCTACTTGTATTAAAGTAAAAAACGCCTATCCTAGTAATACATAATTCAATTTAATCTGTATTACTGGTAAAGAAGACACATACTTGTATTACAAGTAAAGAAAGCAAATACTTGTAATACAGATAAAAAACACTTCTATTAATTTATATTGGTGGTAAAGACGACACATACTTGTATTGATGAACACGTAGTTCAATTCATGTTTTACAAATAGTGCTGAAGCATTAATTTTAATCCTGCTAAAGCAAAAATAAACAAGTAATATATAAAAAAAATAAAAAATTTAAAGTCAATTCCTACTTAAGTCATCCATTTTGTTCCCTCCTTGACTCAGATTAGAACCCAGAATGAAAAAAGAATCTGAAAAAGAAATTTTTTCCAGCGATCTACACGATTCTGACGGTATTTACACCTAAATTCACATCCTGCTAAATATCTTATATAAGAGAACATTTTTTTATCCACGTAAAACTAAAATTAATTAATTAAATTTAATTACTGAATTAATATTTGAAAAAACTGTATTAACGTCAGTCATCCACTACAAGTTCAAAAAAAAATGTATTTGAACTTGAGTGGATGAATAAAAAGTATTTCATTAACAATTGAAAATTTGAACAAGATATATATAGGGAGAGTGTGAGCTACTAGAAGGAATTGAAAAAAAAAAAGTTTTTAAGGGTTTTAAAAAAGGACGCCCTATTCCCGACCTGTCGCTATAGTTAAGGGAAAGAAGTTTCATTGTTGAAATTTTTACCAAACTTCCGTCTTCGGATTGAGTTTGGAAAGCAACACACAACGAGAAAATAAACCAACTAAATTAACGATTTAAAATCTAATTAAGAAATTAAAAATTGGAGTATATGTAACGGACTGCAGTCGAAGTGGTAGACTTAAAGTGGAAGATGGAATTTGCAGAAAGCTTTCTCAAATCACCCAGCAAATAACTGAGAAGATTATCCGACCAAATTGAATTGTCATACGGGACATGTTAAAGCTGCTAGAAGCTGATATTTAACAATGTGAGAGTTGCGCAGGAATCGCAAGAAACTGATTGCATTAAGAACTTACACTACTGCCATAGATGCCAAAATGTATCGGCGCCTTAATTTATGTGAAGAAGAGAACGGTTTAGATTTTGAGCTTTCACCGTGATTAAGTTTGTAGAACAAGAATTGAACTATATATGCTTGTAATAATAAGAGTGTGCTTTCATTTATTTTTAAATTATTAACTTAATTAAGGCTATATCAACTTTTGAATCATATACTGTATAAAGGAACAAATGTAAAAATAACAACTCTCCTTCGATTCCAAAGATGCGCAGGCCATGGATTGCTGTTGCATTTTTAGTGATGCACTTCTTCATAGGACAATTTTACTTTAAAAAGCTATATTACTGTAAAAAATTTTTAAACACTGCCTCTAATAGGAAGATATATATACTTTAAAATCAGACACGCTTATTATTCAATGTATCCTAATGTATTGCAAACAAGGAATAAAACTAGACTGGATGCTGAATTTATGTTCTGGAGTAAGTATGTTATTATTTAATTATTTCCTTAACGCAAGAATCTCAACGCTACTGATTACAAAGACGTTAGCTGTCAGTGAATGTCGGTATCAAGAATTCATTTCATATTTTATGGTTATGCCAAAAAAAAAAAAAAAAAAAAAAAAAAGCATGTTCCATATTAAAATTACGATTAGTGTTGTTTTGTAAAATTCATATGATATCATAGCTTAAATCATAGCTTAATAATACATTAGAATGTATAAATCTGTTTGGGCCAAACAGATTAGGATGATTTGGATTAGGAAACTAACATTTTTAACAATGAATACAAAAAAAAAAAAAAAAAAAAAAATCGATAAATGGAAATCATATAGTTACTGATTTTTTTTTTTTTGGTTACTACAAAAGTAAAGCTGAACACTAAACTTATACGACTGCTTTGTTATTAAATAAATAAATATCACACATAAAATAAATTATATTACTTATATTACAGACAACTTTTAGTTTCTTTTTGTGCAGCAGCGGTGAAATTACGGTGATTATATGGCATTCGTTTAATTTACAAGTTTGCTATCCCTGCTCTTAAAATTGAAAAGGGGGATGGGGGAAGGTGGTATGCTTATATCTAATTTGCTTAGATTATTTTATTGTTAACCTGTATAACTGAGATTGGCCTTCTTGTAAACGGGGGGGCAAGGATGTCTCCTACCAAATTACAAAAAATTCACTATTGTAAGTAAGTGGTGAAGCGAATGATTCTGACCGTATTTCATTCAATGTTCAGACTTATTCTCATGTACTATATTACTTCATTCAATGTTCAGACTTATTCTCATGTACTACATTACTTCATTCAGACTTATTCTCATGTACTACATTACTTCATTCAATGTTCAGATTTATTCTCATGTACTAGATTACTTCATTCAATGTTCAGACTTATTCTCATGTACTACATTACTTCATTCAGACTTATTCTCATGTACTACATTACTTCATTCAGACTTATTCTCACGTACTACATTACTTCATTCAGACTTATTCTCATGTACTACATTACTTCCTTCAATGTTCAGACTTATTCTCATGTACTACATTACTTCATTCAATGTTGAGACTTATTCTCATGTACTAGATTACTTCATTCAATGTTCAGACTTATTCTCATGTACTAGATTACTTCATTCAATGTTCAGACTTATTCTCATGTACTACATTATTTCACTTACTCCTGTGTACTCTAAGTAATACATCACTACTTCTACATTACAAAGAACATGAAAGTAATGTTCAATATTACTCCAATAAAACAAATCCACAGAGTAAAAAAATAAAATAATTTTTTTCAATGAACTTTCACTTCACCAATATAATTAATTTAAAGTTTTATTTCAAAATATTCTGCTTCATATTTCTCCTTTTTCTAAACGGAAGTGTACAGAAATCCTATCTGATATTTATAGTTAGTATAAACACAACATAACTTTATATAACATATTTTTTTTCTGTACATAACATATATTTATTTACTGTATAGAACATAACATATTTTTACTGTATTCCTAACGTAGCTAATTTTTAAAAATGAAAAGTATTTCATTTAAAATAAATGGAATGACAAAAAATTATTGCATACAATATGCATTTCAATTAAATTCACTGCACAAGGATTTTTACAATAATTGTAAAACTTCTAAAAATGCATATATTACACCAAATTTGCAGTATACATTCAAAAACAATCGTTAATACTCAATTTTATTATATTATAAAGTATTTATTGCCCACATTGAAAAAGGGTTAATTTAAATACTGCACAAACTAATTTTATTTCAGCGATTTAGTAAGGGTATCTATATAATGATATTTTTTATACAAAAATTTTACATTACATACTTTATACAAACTTAGCCAAAGTTCGTATAAAGTAAACATGCTGGAGAATATATTGTAGCATATTCTCAAATAAAATCGATTACAATTTTCGCAACAATATTAAATGATGCCTCGACTAAAGGTTTTTTTTTTTCTTAACAAAAAAATTTTATTAAAACTAAATCATTCATAAGAACCAAGAAAGTTGCTAAATAAATCGAAATTTCTTCCTACTAACATATGATAACATTTTCTAGTACTTTTATATATTAAAATCACGGTGTTTAACAAATACATTAAAAGATGCCATTTTCACACTATTTTTCATAGAATTTCGCATATATGTATAATATTATATATATATATATATATATATATATATATATATATATATATATATATATATATATATATATAAGGTTCCAAAAAAGTTCACCTGATTTTGAAATATTTTAAGCAAAGATAAACTAATACCCTGTAAAATCAATATGTTTTATATCATCTAAAACACGTTAAAAATATTGAGATTTACAGAGATTTTCAGTATATATCATATTTGCTGTTAAATGAAATAAATGCAATTTATTTTATATATATATTCAAATATATATATATATACCTTATATATATATTTCAATATTGGTAGGGTTTATGGTACATTAGATACAAACCAATTCTCCCTAAACTTTCAATGTAAGAGCATCTTTAATCGTAAATTAAGTTTGGGGGAACACTTATTTTCGAAAAAATATATTACATTTTGTCATTTAATGCTAATAAAACATATTTTCAAACAAATTTTCCTCAATTAACTCAAACACGTTTATTTTATATGTATTCATTTAAATTGAATAAACTGTGCGTGCTTAATCGAGAATTTTAAAGAAATAGCCGTGATTTTAGTTGTGTGTTAGAATATGCTGAGTGATATAATTTGATTTAGTTTATCTTCATTTCATATCAATCAGAAGGTGATCATTAGTATAAATGGGTTAATAATTGCAATCAAGTAAGAAATTCTGATATTTTATTAAATTAAATCCTGAAAATTGTATTATGAATTTTTTTATATATACAGAACTCCCACTCCTTTTTCTATATATGATTATGATTTACATTGATTCTTGAATGCATAAAAAAATCTAATATTTTTTATAAATTTTTTTTCGTAGAATGAAATTCATCTAAATTAGTAATCTAATATTTAATCCAAGTCATTTCGAAACAGCATTTTTTTTTTATCAAGTGTTTAAAAATAATAATAAAAGAAATACTTTATGGAACTTAATGCTTGATGCTAAGCATGAACTTTATGCATATAAATAATTTTTTCGAGATCTGATAATCACTGTTGTTAGGCGAAATAATTTATAAAATAATGTGCAAATAACAAATAAACACATGTTTCTTTGATAAAATTAATTTAAAGATTCTTTAGAAACAAAACAGAAGATTTTGCACGAAACCCTTTCAAAAATTGGACCGAAATATTTAAATTTAAACTAAAGGTATGTTTTTAACTACATGATTGAAAACTTCTGAATTTAGAAGCTACAAATCAAAGTACTACTGGACTTCACAGACTTTTGAAAAACATTTCAAATGTAGTTCAAATTTCAAGAATTTTGGCTTGAGATTAACAAGAAAAAAAGTACCGTATATGTTTCATAAAAAATGTTTCATATGTAGTTAAAATTTTGAAATATTTTAAGCAAACAAATAAATTAAGAACAGCAGAATCAATGTGTTTCATGGCATTTAAAACGCTTTATAAATGTTGAGTTTTTTGTAGTTACAGAGATTTTTGAGTATATCTCATATTTTCTCTTAAATAAATGCAATTTACATATAAAGTAAAAACCTCATATGTGGAAAACTCAAAAAAAGGTTTTTTGTTTTTAAAAATAAAAATGAATTTTAAACAAGTAATTACTATTTTGATTTTATTCAAAAATACAACGAATTAAACTAATGTTATAAAAAAGAAAATAATGGGAAATATATATATATATATATATTGAAAAAGAACTGTAGCTTTGTATTTTGGAAAATAACATCATAGTATTAATAAACAAATTAGCATATGTAATCCAGTTAAATTTATTTATCATATGTCTAACATATAAAGCATGAAGATAATTTTCATATGATCAAAATTTGAAAAAAAGAAAAATTTTTAAAAGAGCATGCGTTTCATTTTTATATTATTTTAAAAACAAACAAATGTGTTCAATTTAATTCATGTTATTCACTGAAAAAATTCATGAACAAATCAAAGTTAATTTAAAGTAAAATTCATAACATTATTGAAAGCATTGTTAAAGGAATTCATGTAAAATCTGAAATGAAGAGATACTCAAAAGCGATATCAAACAAGCAAAATAAACTGAGTGCAATACAGAGTTAAAACTTATCCAAATGTGAAATTAAAACTTTATATTAAATTTCATTTCAAATAGAGTTCTGCAAAAATAGAAATTTGAATATTGTCCTTTAAAACAAATACATATTAATAATTTAAATAAGAAGTAGAAATAATTATTCAATAAATAATTACTTCAATGTTAATAAAGTCTTTGAAATAATATTTAAAGTATTTCAGGAATTAAAAAAGTTCAGACAATACCGTTAAACTCTATCGATATATTCTTTATAAACATGCGGTAATTTGTTTGAAAATTGTTCAGTTGTTCCCATTGTTCGCTATTGAATCTTACTAAAGTCTTTGATGAAATAATATTTAAAGCATTTCAAAAGTTAAGAAAATACCGTAAACATCTTTCGAAACGTTCTTTATAATCATGTGGTAATTTGTTTGAAAACTGTTCAGTTGTTCACAGTGTTGTTCGTTATTGAATCTTACTAAAGTCTTTGATGAAATAACATTTTAAGTATTACAGAAAAGTTTAGACATTACAGTAAAAAATATATTGATACATTTTTTATATAATCATGTGGTAATTTGCTTGAAAAAAGTATTGTTCATTATTCAAAAGAATAATGTTAAGAAGTTTATAAAACTATTATGCTTCATAATAATTTAATTTTCTGTACCGACTACGAATTTAAAATAGGTACCGAATTGATATGGCAACTGAATTGATTCCAAAGTATTCATATTAGTATTTTTAGCCTAACCGTCTCTTAAATTGCGATTACATTCAGTTTCACACTTAATATCTTAAGAAATTAGATTTTACTTTAAAACCAAAACCAAAACTTACCTCTTCCAGGGTAAAACCGCACTCCTGTCAAAAGTCCCATATTCGTCGGTAACAACCGACGATGTGTAATCAAAATGAAAGTAAAACCAACTCGATACTTTCAACAAAAAGAAAAAAACAAAAAAGAAATAAAAGGAAACAGTTAAAAAATCCTTTGTCTCAAAAAAGGCACTGCGAAATCTTGAAAGGGGTGTTTTATTACATCTGAACTCTTCTACATAGAACAACCGGCAGGCGAACCTATCTCTCTCTCTCCACGTGCGGTCTGAAAACGACAGTCCCAAAAAATGACAATTCCCGCCGTAGCAAACGATTTTTCGTCTGGCAGCAGCCGACCTCACTTCACAACAGTTAACTGTCGGTGTGGAAATGATCGTTTGCTCACTCACTCGCTCGGGGACTACCCTCTTCACCGACGCTTAATTAACCAGTTCCTCGTCACTGGTCCAGGACCACTCGCTCATCCCCCCTTCCCTCTTGTTCCAGTAAATAAGTAAACAAAAAGAACCCCCCTGCAAAGTCTGGACCGGGGGGGAGGGGGGAGTTTGGCCGCGTGACACCTGGTTGGTAGGTTTGTCGGAGCGTGCACGACAACGCACCTGTCCTGAAGTTTCTTCTCTCTTTACGCGTTGTAATGTGGCGTTTAGGAAGGGGCAAGGGGGTGCTGCTGCAAAAAAGGGGGTGTTCGAAGTCAGTGTGTTTGAGATGTCACTGGTCATTACTGTTGAAGCGATTTGTAATTATTGTTATGAAGTGCTCTGACGCTCAAATGACGATGCTGAAAAAAGAGATTATGTGAAGTTTGATTATGTGGAGTTATTAGCCTTGCACCAAGATGTTAAGGATTTCGAATTATATCTGATGACATGTATGTTTGGATAAGGTGTTAAAAGGTTTTTTTGTCCGACGTCGTATTATTGTTTTAATATAAAAAATTGCTAACAAGGGGAAAAAAATGGTTCATGTTCTTTATTATTATCATTATTATTTTTTATCGGAAATTATCATTAATTATTTTGTTCGCAAAAAATTCATATGATTTATCATAACTCAGAAAGGAGGCACAAAAATGTTTGTTTGGATAAGGTGTTAAAAGGGTTTTTTTTCCTTCGGCGTATTATTATTCTACATTATTTTAACATAACAAATTGCTAACAAGAGAAAAAAAATGGTTCATGTACTTCATTATAATCCTTAATATTTTTTTATCGGAAATTTTCATTGATTATTTTGTTCGCAAAAAAATTCATATGATTTATCATAACTTAGAAAGGAGGCACTAAAATGTCTGTTTGGATAAGGTGTTAAAAGCGGTTTTTTTTCGGCGTATTATTATTCTACATTATTTTAACATAAAAAATTGCTAACAAGGAAAAAAAATGGTTCATGTTCTTTATTATAATCATTATTATTTTTTATCGGAAATTATCGTTGATTATTTTGTTCGCAAAAAATTCATATGATTTATTGCAGCATAGAAAGGTATACGAAAATCTGTACTGTCCATGTATGGAATTCTGTAATAGGTGGAAATTGATTAGTTTTAATGTTCTCAGATTTGCATAAGGAAGAATAATGCAGATAGGTTATAAGGATTTTGTAATAATTTTTTTATATATATTTTGGGAAATGTATTAAGAATATATTCAAATATATTAAAATATCTCTGCATTCTTACATTATTAAAACTTCTAATTGGATTGTCTTTGAAACTTTATCATAGACTCAACACCGAAAATGAATGCAAGTTTTAACTACTACTGTAATAAAATTTATAAATTTTTATTTTTTATTATTTTAGGTATCATTGGCATTACTGATTTAGAATCCATTTCTTTTTATGTGTTCGAATATTTTTTTGACAAGATGATAGTTCATGTAATAGTGCCATAAATTACTAAATATTTCTATGTTGATTAATTAATGCTTTTGAAAATTACGGTTGAATTTTTAATTTTAGTATTGTTTCTTTTCATTCGTTCAAATTTATATATATAGATTTATGTTAGATCGTTTTTAATTAAACTTGTTTTAAAAAATAACCTAATAAATATGAAAAGAACAAATCGTCACTATATTAGAGTAGAGTGGAGTTAATATAGAATATGCAATTTAAATGTTTGAGCCAACGGCCGTACCATGCTGAATATACCGGTTCTCGTTAGATCACCGAAGTTAAGCATCATTGGGCGCGGTCAGTACTTGGGTGGGTGACCACCTGGGAACACTGCGTGCCGTTGGCAAATTTGGGACCTGAATGGCCGAGTGTCTAGCGCTCTGGCGCTCGGTGCCACAGGTTTCGGGTTCGAATCCCGGCGTTGCCTTGGATGTTTGTAGTGGTTCGGAATCCACTTTAAGCCGTAGGTCCCGGTCTTCTATGACTGTAAGAGCGTCACGGAGCAAAAGTCAGGCTTCTACCTACGGGTGCTCCATCACAACAGAAGCTGCTTCCTTCCCCTTCAATCATGAGTCCATATGGGCTCGTGGGCTTGGCCAGCCAAGTGGGATAAGAAACAACAACAACAACAAATGTTTGAAAACAACGGTTGAACATTTAGTTTTTTTTTTATTGTACCTTTTAATTCGTTCAAATTTTTTTATATAGATTTACGATATCATATTTTTAATTAAATACGTTTTAAAATGTGTCCTAATGAATAGGAAAAGAACAGATCATCACTATATTAGAGTACAGTGGATATAATATAGAATATGTAGCTTTCGTTCCTAACTTCAATGTATTCATAAATAAAATTTAGGTGTTATTATTTAACGACATAGCATTCTATAACGCATTCTAGCAGTATAACCATATTTTTACTTTCTCTGTAAGATTAGAATCATTCTCCAATGATTTTTTTTAGATTTACAGTAGATTTAATTACAGATATATTGCTACAATATTCCATTGATTACATACAGTTATGCAATTAATTAACAAGATTTAGTTACCTCTGAACTGCCAAATTCGTTTTGAGTCATAAATTAAAAAATCATATTTTTTTTTCACAATTTTTATTTATAGTTACATTAATATTTAGTGTACAAATTAAATTTTCGAAAAAAAAATATTACAAAAAATATTACATAATTTAAATTCTACAAGAATCCCATTTTAAAGCAAAATTAGCAATAGCAACTGTTTTTTAGCAACAGTTTTTTATTTTTTTATTGAAAACATTTTCACGTAACTTGTGTGTTTTCAAATAATGATTTTATTTGCTCCCAGAAATAGATGTAAAACTTATATTACGTATTTATGGCAATTTCGATAAATATGTCGCAAATATTGAGCATGTATGAAACAAAGATATATTTTGAAGATTGTTGAATGCTTTCGAATCAAAGAAACCATGACAAATTCAAATTTTTTGAATATCTTATGTACAAATCTAACAGATTCGATTTTGGTGTATGAAAAAGAAAAAACCTACTAAAATATAGTATCACTAGCAAAATAATAATAATTATTATTATTATTATTATCAACTAATTAGTAAAAATAATTCAAGAAAAACAAAATTTAATGAAGTCTGCTTGTTCCAGTGACACTGGAGAAGAAAATTAAGATATTAGAGAGTTTTTGCATGCCGTATTTTGGACGTCCGTTATTTTTTTCTCCCTAACGCGCATGCTCATAGGAAATAGCGCATGCGTATCTGTAATAAGGTTTCCTATGAGCATGCGCGCTAGGGAGAAAAAAATAACGGGCGTCCAAAATACTCTCAACAAACATTCCAAAATAATCAAAAACTCTCTATTAATAAACTTTCCATCTTATTTCCAGTAAAACAGAAAATTTAGTTAATAAGTATTAATATGCTTATTGCAAAATGAATTAAAGGGAACCAAAATTAGAAGTAATTATATGTAAATTTTTTTTCAGTGTCATTCTCTTGAATGTGGAGGGGAAAAACCTTCATAAATACTTAATATTATATAATTGATTGAATGCAATTACGCGTGAATAATAAATTATATTCAAAGGCATAAGATATTCCATATATTATCTATAGCAATACGTCACTAGATATCTTTCTCGACTTGTATCCAATCATGTAGCAAGAGGAAATCATGGATTATAAAGTCTTGTGTTTGTGTTCCCTGGAAAAGCCATCTTCAAATTGTTTGCTCAAAGATTTTTGCTGATTTTCTAGTTGATTTTCATCCTGAATTTTCACATTCGTATACTTTTACCTTACTATGCTGTGACAGTCTTTGAAATTTACATATCGATGTAAGCATATGTTTCATTGTGTTCAGCTTTTTCTCTGCTCTTTTGAATAATTTTTTTTACAATTTCTTATGTACTTTGGTATAATTTTTTTTCTTTGCTTTTACGATTAAGAGATAGATGAACATTTTTGTATGAACGGTTTTGTATGGCGGTTACGCAGATTTATAGAATATATATATATATATTGTATTTGCAATCCAAATTGGACAATATTAAGTGTCACTGTCGTGGACTGCTAGCGTCACCTATGGAATCAGGGATGGCGAAATTAAAATTAAAAACTAGGTAATGAAATGACGCACAATCATAATCTCTCTGAAATATCTTTTGTCTATGTAAATGTCTGTCCCACATACATACATATAGACACATACATATACATACATAACATAACATACATACAAATCATAACCTATATACATATATACATACAAATCCTAACATACATACATATCATAACATACATACATACATATACCTACACACATATATACATAATCTGCATACGCACTTGTATATAGTACATCATATACATACACACCATATATACATGTACATACACACACATGTAAATACATGTACATACACACACATATAAATACATGTACATAAATATACACACAAACACGTATATATATATATACATACATACCCACACACATTATATATAGTATATACATATGTATAAAAGCAAAATGTATTACGGCGGCAATTAAAATTTTCTATATCAAGAATTATTGTAATATAGCCTAGTTTTCTCTTCAAAGTTTAGAAACAAACAATAACGTTGTACAAAACAAACAATATGTATAATTAAAACTAAATCGAAGAATACAATTGGTTTTGCACCAGAAACAAAAAACAAAAACTGTTCACAGCTACAGAAAAATTCCAACCGAAATCTTACTCATGCGATTTCTGAGAAAAGAGAGCGCTTTCGATTGTATTCCGATTTGCTGTTTGAACAAGATTTCTTGCATTTCTCACAAGGTGCGAGCGGAAGAGAGAGAAGTGATGGTTTGTTTGATGTTCGCCGCCACCCTGGGTGTACCTAAGTGAGAGCACGTTCGGGGGCGGGGCTGCGGACAGATTCGTCATTGGGGCAGGGGACAACACTTTGACGGCACACAATGCCACCCCCACTGTTTACCACTAAAGCAATCATTTACGTTTAGAGACCCTGAAGAAAAAGCAACTCTCACCCCCACATCATTCTTACGGTGATAAACCCCAGAGTGAAGAAGTGAATGAAAAAAAAAAAAATTTATGCTTATCTTAGAGCACAAAAGAACTGAGAAATCAAAAATAGATTTTTTTTTTTTTTTTTTAGATTTATCGATGGATAGGTAACATAAAATAGTGTTCGTTCAAATACCATTGTTTTTATACTTTGTGAAAAATATATTGTGGCCACTGGAAGATTGAATAATACAAACCAATGTACCTTTTATTTAAATGTTAATACTAAAATAGCATGTGTAATAACTATAATTTTTAGTTCTTTTAAACTGGAAGATTAAACATATTATTGTACCAAATCATCTTGTATCATTATTGTTCTAAATCATCTGGTTCCAAATCATATTATTATTAGGGCAGATTCTTAACATTGAAATGTTGCTGGTAATTTCTTAGAGATTTATACTAAGATTTATACTATTTTAACTAAGATTTATACTTTCTATTCAACGGAATAGAAAAACTCAATGAGTTTTACTCGTTGATGGATATTAGCCATAGCCATCCAAAAGATGAAATATAAAACGAACAAGTAATTACTTTTTCAAATTCCTCGGTTCTTCCGGCTATAGAAGAAAATACAGTGTACAGAATCATATTTATTTTGAACATGACTACTATCAAGTTTTCCTAATTTAATTAAAAAATCAAAGTATAAGTATTGTATTGCACAACTTGAAAAGGTTAAAAAAAAATTCAGAATTTTGAATACATATATATATATAGATATTATAAAAAAGTAGGGAGTCGGATTTTAATACCGATTCCGAACTCCGACTCCTTCAAAAAAGTATGACTCCAACCTCTGATTACACCCATAGATACAAGTATGCATAGTACAATACTTGAAAAAAATATAAAAAGATTTTAAGATTTACAAAAAGGATTTCAAAATTTTTGAAAAATAATATTTCTTATAAAAGAGTAGGGAGTCGGATTTTAGTACCGGTTTTTGACACCGCCTCCTTCAAAAATGTTCGACTTCCGACTCACCACCGCTGATTAGACCCATAGATACAAGTATCCATATTACACAACTTGAGAAGATAAAAAGTAATTTCAGAATTTTGAAAAAATAGTAAAGAATTTCAGAATTTTGAAAAAATAGTAAAGAATTTCAGAATTTTGAAAAAATAATATTTTTCATAAAAGTGTGGGAAGTCTGATTTTAATACCAATTCTTTACTCCGACTCCTTCAAAAATGTTTTCGACTCCCAATTTGTCACTTCTGCTTACACCCACTAATACAAGTTTGCGTATTACATTACACTACTTGGAAAGATAAAAAAGAATTTCAGAATTTTGAAAAAAATACTAACGAATTTCAGAATTTTGAAAAAAATAACAAAAATTTCAGAATTTTGAAAAAAATAACAAAAATTTCAGAATTTTGAAAAAAATAATAATAAATTTCAGAATTTGGAAAATAAATAATAATTTCAAAATTTTGAAAAAAAAACAATAATTTCAAAATTTTGAAAAAATAATATTTTCATAAAAAGTAGTTAGTTGGATTTTAATACAGATTCTTGGTACCGACTTTTTCAAAAACGCTCGACTCCCGACTAGCCCATATTCGTTTGCACCCATAGATTCAAGCATGCACATTACACAGATTTCATTGTTTTTCCCCGATCCCAACCGACGGAATTCGGCCCTCAGATCCTAGCCCAGGGCGGTATGAAATGCAGTAAGAGAAGCCAGCAGCTGGGAGACTCCGGCGGAGCACCTGCTCTGCTCTACCTCTTGCAAACCACAAGACTGGATTCATTTAGTTCAGAAGTAGCCTCCTTCGAACATCTGCTGCCTCCATGACTGCATTTTGGCCACATTTTTCAAGCCTCTTGTCATTTCGCAACCAGCCAAAATTATTTCTTTTAAGAAAAAAAAGGAATCCCTATTTTCATCTGTCACCTTTAATGACTTTGACGCTTGAAATAACTTATCAATTGAATAATGAATTGGGTTGGTTTGGATAAAACATGTAATAGTGTTCCCCTTTTTTTAATATTTTTTTGGCGGTCGCCAAAAAAGAAATTTTAAAATTCGTTCCGTTGCACCTCTGTCGTGTGACCTTCTCTTTAAGATAAAAAGCAGTGTGAGGCTGAAAAACTTATTTTGTTCGTTTAAGTTTTCCATCGGGAACATCTGCTGGATTGTCTGCACTTTAGGTCCGGTTTACTTAAAAATTTTTTACTATTTTTTTTTATAATGCTAATAATACTTATAAAATTTTTAAATAGTTATAACAAAATTAAAAAAAAAAATGAATAAAATAAAATAATTTTAGTATTATTCAATCAAATCATAATAAAGTCATAATAGATAATCATAATGAAATCTTAAAATAATCATAATAAAATTATAATAGGATCAAATCATAATAAAATCATAGTAGATAATCATAACTAAATCTTAAAATAATCATAATATTCATAGTAAATAATAAAAGCATAAAATAATCATAATAAAATCAAATCGTAATGAATAATAAAAATTAATAAATTCATAATGATCATAATAAATAATAAAAATAATAAAATCATAATGAAATCTTATGATTTTTTATGATTATATATTTACTTTATTTTTATGATTATGATTTTTTTTACTTTTAGGTCTGACAACTCTAATTTGTAAAAAGAAAATATCTCCTGCCTCAAAATCTGCCAGTAGGCAGACTAACATGTCCCACCATGGGCTGTAGTGCCATAGAATTAGTTAGTTTTATAAGTAGTCATATCGAATGCATTAACTTGTAAACGTTTTTTAATTCCATAAAGGAATTTCAGATATAGCACAACCTGAATTATATTTTAAATTAATTTAACCAGAAATAATAGTTTAAATATTGGAACTCTAATCATTAAATCTGAATTGAATTTCTTTGAAGGGTAATCTTAGAAATTTCTCCGATTTCTACGAATTAAAAAAAAAAAGCATAGCAGCATTGAAAAATAAATTATATTGATAATTATTTCTATTGAAGTTTGAATTTCAACTTTGAAGAATCCTTAATTATTCTCTACTCTTAAAGAGTGGAAAGTAATAAAGTAAGTTCAAGTTTTAAAATAAAATTAAACATACAGAAGGCATACTTTTATGAATATAATTATTTTTAAAGCTTTCTATTTGTCTTAATATTTATTATAATGACAAATTGGGTTTAAAAATTTCCTAGGACACATTACCAAAAAGGGAGGGGGGAGCCTGATTCAATTCTCGTTTCATATTCAACGAATAAAAGATCCATTATTTATCTTTTCTGTCCAGTAAGCGAGATTCTCATGTTACCCTCTGTCTGAGAAAATACCGCTTGTCTAATCGCTAAGGTTACTTGACACGTTATTCGGTGGGTTAGTGTTTTATGAGTCACTTGTCATGGGACAGTGGATCTGTCATGGGCGGCGATTGATTAAGAGGTCATTAAATAATCGAGAATGAGGGGGGAAGAGCCATTTATTCGTCATTTGGGTGGGGTGTACTTATTTATTCCTCTTATCAACCCTCTCATGAGTTCAATCAACCGTGTGTTGTGTTGCCAGCCAGAAGACCAAGAGATTCGTGGGTTTTTATGATGGAGACTGTTTTCAGGCATCATGGGCATAAAAACTTCTAAAAATAGTTTAAGAATTTGTTGCTGTCGTATCTCCAGAAGAAAACAAGAAAATTGAATGTTATGGTGCTCCCGAATTACATTGGCTATGTTGATAGACAAAAATCCTCTTCCGAGGGAGGGTCCAGACAACGCATGGCGGCTGCAACAGCTGGGCAATCAAAGACAGAATGAGTACATTTTTGGTATTTTTTAACGCCATCAACAAAAAATTTCATATTTTTGCAGTGCTTTCTCCATGTAATTTTGAAATTAAGTATTATTTTAAAAATAAAAATAAAAAGTAGCAGAAGGTATTGCAAGAATTTTTGGATAGAGGTAAAACATTGTGGTCGTTTGAGAATTTTATTGTTGTTGTTGTCGTATCTCCTGAAGAATACAAAAAAAATCAAATATCGCAGTTTCCCTAATAATATTGGTTGTGTTGATTGCCAACTTGGAATATAAATCTCTTCCGAGGGATTCCAATGACAATTCTTTGCTATGATCTTCTGTCTCAATAAATCCAAACTTGTTTTTCAGAGCTACAAAGAAACCTCTGTGCATGAATCTAATTTTTTTTTTTACTTTAGGCAACATACACAGTCCAGTCACATTAATGTGACCCCTGTCAAAAGCCAGAATATACACTTTTGTTATATTCTGGCTTTAAGTGGAGTGTGGAATTTAAGTGGAATTCTTTATATACACTCCACTGCAATGTGCTGCCGCCTGCCTTTTGTGATTGGTTATTTCACGTTGATGTCGAAAGTAGGTGGTGGTCACATTAATGTGACTGGACTGTGTATTAACATGTGTGGAACACAATTTGTCATGTTTCGACATAATTACCATACATAGATCAGTGATTTCAATTTTATGTGGTTTGTACAGAGATCGAGTCTGTGAGTTTATTTTTTACCAGTGTACCACCATGGTAACACAGATTAAGTAGACTTTCTAAGTGACTAACTTCATCTTAATTTGAATACATGCATTGATCATGTTTCCGTTGCGTTTTTGCTATTATATTGTGTTGTTATTATCGTATTCCTAAAGAATATAAGAAAATCAATTATCGTGGTGCTCTCGAGTATTATTGGCTATGTTGATTGCCAGCTCGGAGTATAAATCCTCTTCCGAGGGAGGGTCCAGACAATGCATGGCGGCTGCAACAGCTGGTCAGTCAAAGACATGATAAGGAATCAGCTCGAGATCAGGGCAATTGCCACATTTTTGGTAATTTTTAACGGCATCAGCAGAAATTTTCATATTTTTGTGGTGCTTCATCCATATTATTTAAAATATAAAAATTAAAAGTAGCCGAAGGTATTGCAAGAATTGTTGAAAGAAATAAAATATTGTTGTCTTTTAATAATTTTATTGTTGTTGTTGTATCCCCTGAAGAGTACGAGAAAATCAAATATCTTGGTGCTTCCGAATAACATTGGCTATGTTGATTGTCAGCTCATAATATAAATCCTCTTCCGAGGAAAGGTTCAGAAAATGCATGGTGGCTGCATCGGCTGGACAATCAAAGAAAGGACGAGGTGTAAGCTCGATATCAGGGCTGTTGCCATATATTGCCATATATTTCACAATGTCTCTATTTTTAATTAGGTGTTCAATTTCTTTGTTTGGTCTTCTAACCCATATATTTTCTTTAAGTTATGCTTTTATAAAGAAGAATCCATAAAACTTGTTAATTATAGAAGATCTGTAAAAACTTCTAGGAATGTGCATGGCTAACAGAAAAATCTCACATCTTAATCTAACTTTAATTTTTTTGGAGAATATTAATGGATTATTATTTTATCGCATTTAACTTTGATAAAATAAATGAAGATTATAAATTTTAATTACTTAAAAGCATTTAGTTAAAACTATTAATCCTACATTTTATTAAAAACACTATAAGCCAGTTGGCGATTGAAAAAACGTAAATCTGTTCTGTCTTAGTTGACGTACAAACCAGACTGAAAAATGCAGACAAAAACTAATATATTATTATTTTATCGTATTTAACTTTGATAAATTAAATGAAGATTATAAATTTTAACCGTTTAAAAACATTTGGTACGAAACTATTGATCCTACATCTTATTAGAGCCACTATAAAAGCCAATTGGCGATTGAAAAAATGTAAATCTATTCTGTCGTGGTTGACAAGCAAACCAGAAAGAAAAAAGCCGACAAAAAAATTAATTATCGAATAATAATCAGATACAAAAAAAAGAAGCAAGCCACTTTGACCATCATAAAAATCCAACAAATTTGCTTAAGTAACGAATCGAATGTGTAATTTGTTATTCTTTTTTTCGGTTGGGCCTATAATTATTCTCCAATCTAAAAAGAACCTTCTGCTGCAACGAATTAGTTGGCCATTAAAGCATACCTGCCCAGGGGCAAATAATCAAGCTGTTGGACAACTAAACTGGCCACGCGAGTTCCACGCGCCGGGCACACATATGGCATTTCTTCTTCTACTTGCCGATTCTTCTGACAACTCTTGGCACACTTATGCCTCAGGTATTATAAATAATACCACCTTAAGGTAATCATAACAGCAATCTACTGAAAGGTTAAATATGGCGCCTTCCGTTGACTTTTTCTTATGTCACATAAGGTCGAAGCAATGGGTATGTGGTTGATTTTTCGTGTTTTCTTTTTGTTGTTTGCTGTGAGCAAGACAATTAAAGTAATTTTTTTTTGCTGGGGTTTTTCGCCATCCGCTGGGCACCTGTTGCCAGTGGTTATTTTCTTTTCACATTTCCGCTTTGATGATCGAAGCCATTTTGTTTTAGTTCGTTCGTTGAAGATGACAGTTCCTGGTACGAAATATTCTTGCAGGGTTTGTGTAAGGTAATTTGGATGGATTGATTGATGGATGAGTAAATTTATGGAAGAAGATTGTCAACCGTCTTGTTTTAATGATAGAAATTTGAGATTGAAATGATAATAATAATAAAATAATAGTTTAATAAAGAAGTAAAAAAAATTAACAAAAAAGAATAAGGGTTTTTTAAAATAATGATTAGATAATAATTAATCACAAGAAAATTATTTTTTTTTTTAATATTTTAATGTAGATTATCTTCAGATTTAAAAAAAAAAAATATTAGTAAAACTTTAAAAAAAATTTTTTTCATACTGTTATAATCACAAAACTATTTTTATTATTATATATTATTGTATTTATTTAGTTAACTTATTAATAAGAGGAATTAGTTTGATGATTAACTTCTTAAATAGAGCCTGATGGTCGAGTGACTAGCGTTTTGTGACACAAGTTTTGGGTAAGAGTTTCGGAGGTACCATGAATGTTTGTAGTGGTTCGGAATCTGCTTTAAACTGTAGGTTCCGGCCTAATAAGAATGTTGGACGAAGGGCTGACAACCCTACCCCGAAAAAAGAAATATTTCCTATCTCGAAATCTGCCAATAGGCAGAAGGCTGGCCCGTCCTGGCCTATAGTGCCATTAAAGATTTTTTTGGTTTTGTTTGTCACTCCATAATCATTTTATGCCCACTTTGGGCTAATTAGACCGGAACCTACAGTTCAACGGGGATTTCGAACCACTCACAAACATCCATGTCATCGCCAGAATTCAATTCAAACCTGAAGCCTGTGGTACCAAAGGCCAATTAGCCGTCAGGCCGCATGTGCCATTAAAGAAGAAAAATTACTTAAATATTACAAAAGAGAGAGAGAAAGTAACTATCCAATTTTATAATGGAGAATATAAAATATGGAAAAAAGTTATACGAGTTATTACTTGAAAATCTATATTGCATTTTGCAAAGTAGCAGTTATTTTTCTGAAATCACAAACATTTACACACTGAACAGTTTCAACAAATAGAGAAGTATTCATTTTTGTATATTAAAAGGTATTGCTAATAATATTTTAACTTAAACTACCATCGTTAATAGAATCTTTGTCTTTTATTGACAAAATATCCGTTATTTTATTTTTTTTTAAAAATCAACGCAAAAATTTATTTTATCTCGCATAATATATTTTTACGTAATACATAATATATTTTTTTTCTAAACTCTTCCTTATAACACATACATCCGTACGATATTATATGCCATGAATTCATGTTCCAGATATTAGATTAACACTTATAAAAGGCGTGGGTGAACAAGATAGAAGCACGAAAAAATTGCTGTATATTAAAAATCTAAAATTAGGTAATACAAAGTAATTAAAAAAAATGTATTAGAAAACCAACTATATAAGGCGCAAAGCAATTGCATTCCACTGAGCTAAAAACCCCGATTTTGATTTTAATCGTGAAAGTGAATTTCATCCTTAGCTCACCTGTACGAAATCATTTTCTCGATTAAAGCTGTGAAAACGACACGGGTTACATATGAGTGCCTTTATGCGCAGCTATGCATATAGACGTGGCTGATAATCACTAATTAAACACCAATACACTTGTAGCCAATCAAAAGTACTTCTGTGTCCTAAGCTTAATACAATATCATCAATGTTTCTGTGATTGTTTTTAAAAGTAATAAAATTCAAACAATACATTTTTTTAAGGTTAAGTTATTGCATGTATAAAAAAATAAAATAAAGATTCGTTATTTCATTTAAGAAGAAAATATATTTCAAATCACCAAAAGTTTCACATAATAATATACGGAATAATAATATGCGGAATAATATACGGAATAATAATATGCGGAATAATATACGGAATATATATATATACAACAAAAACCACAATATACATCTATCCAAATTTAACAGTCGTGGGACAAACTGTTGGGGATGGCACAGCTTACGAAAAAATACATTTTTTTTTTTTTTTTTTTTTTTTTGTACAGGGATGTATGGTCGGAAGTGAGGAACGATAGGGTTATACACTAGGTACGAGCACATTGAGGTTTTGTATTGCGAATGTCACGACGCTTTTGTTACATTATTTGCCTGTAGTGAATACTGTATGGGCTTTTGTTGCATATATATACACTCAAGAGCCAAAACATTATGACCACCCCTACATTTTGCAATGAACTCGCCTGGATGACGTGGAAGGCACGTGATCAGGTGGAAGTGGTATTTAACTGGTATTAATCCATGCCAAGGCGGGTAGAAGCTGTGTTGCGCGCCAAAGGTGGGCCAACTCGTTATTGACGGGTGGTCATAATGTTTTGGCTCTTGAGTGTATATATAATCTGATTCACGGGAAAAACGTCGAGAAGCAGTTTAACTTACTAAAACATACATTTTTTTGTATAGTATTGCATGGTCGGAAGTGAAGATTTGAGGCACGAACACCAAAAATGTGACATGAAAAGAAAAACATTGCTTATTCTGAAAAATTCCACTCAAAGTGCCAAGCCACTACAAATATCCATCGCGCCGTCGCGACTCGAACCCGAAACCTGTGGCATCGTGCGCCAGAGTGCTAACCCTTGGAATATTTAAGGAATATTTAAATAAAGGAATATGAAATATTTAAATAATGAAAAATATTTTTGCACACATAAATTATTAATTTTTTTATTAATTTACTGACAGATCACGCTTTTATCGTTTATCAAAATATTAATTTTTATATAAAATAATCGATTGTATAAATTTAAAAAAAAATAGAATAAAAAATTTAAATAACATAGGGTGTGGTGTACCATTTGTTGGAACTAGTTTTACATATGAATAGAGTACTTATTTTACTTATTAGCTAAGTACCATGATCTGTCCAGATATATTCTGCTTTTTGTATCAAACTAGTGAGGAAAAAAAAAGAAATCTTTTTCTTTTTTTTCCCTACTGTTCCATCAATAAATATTCTTTCGAGTTAAACTGTCCAGTCGGTTTTTATTTTTCAATTCCAGCTACAATCGCGGACATAATTACCAGCTCCGAGCCGGCCAAACCAATCCCAGACGTCTGGTAATCATATATTTGCAGCTTGAATGAACGAATGTTTTATGAATGAATCTGTTTTCTTTTCTGATAGGCAAGTCGCTCGAAAGGTTAAATAAATTCTTCTCAATTCCAGGCTTTTATGAAATAAAAAGTCGTAAAATCTTGCAGGTGCAGGCTTTTTATGCGAGCGTCCGCTGAATATTTGCTTGTGACGTCATTTCCTAATTCTTACAGATTTAAACGATGAAGGATTAGGTCTAGCAATTTCGAGATGCTCTAGATTCTTATTTTCATGTGGGGCAGACTCGGAAAATGGACAACTTCGGCTATAATTAAGTGCATCAAACGAGAAATAATCGAAAAATTAAAAATTTGTCTTAATTTTTATAAAATAACATCATGGGTTGCAATATTGGCAAACACTTAAACATTTCTGTCTAAGTGTTTGTCAGCTTTGTCTTCGATGACTTAAGGCAAGTGCCGCACCGACATTACTCACTTAGCACTACCCAAGAGGTGCGTGCAGCTTGACGATAAGCTACGGATGCGGAGTAACAATACCCCCGCAACGCTCTACTATCCTGTTAGACCGGAACCTACGGTTTAAAGTGGATTCCGAAACCCTACAAACATCCATGGCACCGACGGGACTCGAACCCGAAACCTGTGGCACCGAACTCCAGAGCTAGCCATTCGGCCATTCAGGCCCAAAATTCAAATATCTAAGTAAAATAAAAACTGACAACTTTTTTTTTTATATGAGCACAAATTTTAAACATTACGAACTTCAAATTAATCTCAGATTAATAAAAATTCCCCATACTGGCAATATAAAATTTTTTATTTCTTTCTCAATAACGTATTTGTGCGACATGTTTTTTCTCAATTGGTTATTATCAAATCATGAGTCGAAATTAACTATTTCTTAGAAACATAATGAACACACCGATTTTTTTATATCAAATAAAAAAAACTATTTTAAAAAGCTTGATGGTAATAAAATGTTCGATTATTTCCGTGGAAAAAAAATCGAATTTTTATAATTAGTTATTATTACATCGCAATAAAATGGACAAAATTGAAATTAACATAATGACATTCTAAACACCTTAATAGGAATTGCAACATCAGTGGTTCTTAAAATGGGCGTTAGAAAATATTTGTTTGAAAAATTGCCTCTATATCTTTTTTCCTTTAATTTTCATATTAAATTAACTTTTTTTTTAATTAATATTTTTTTTTATTTTTTTATTTTAAATTTTTTTTTCAAACAATGCTGTTAGTCACTTTTAAGTTTTAATTTTGTTGTGATTATTTACACACAATGTTTCAAATATTGTTTATTACATGTGTTATAGGCGTACGTATATATTGTAAATTGCCCTTTTATAGATTTTTTTTTTTTTTTTTTTTTTCATATCAAAAGTTAACTTTTTTTTTTTTTTTTTTTTTGTAAAAAAATATTGGTTACATTTTACACGGGTTATAACACGGGTATACATTGTAAATCGTCCCTTTATAAGTTTTTTTTTTATTTTCATATTAAAAATTTAACTTTTTTGTTAAAAATATTGATTATATTTTTCAGTTTAAATTTAGACAATGTTAAGAATACTATAGACAGTTTTATCAAATTTTTACTCGTGATTATTTACAAATATTGTTTCAAATATGGTTTATTACATTTGTTATAATACGTGTATACATTGCATTGTATATTGCTCCCTTATAACTTTTTAAATTTTCATATTAAAAGTTAATTTTTTTTTCTTATTAATATTGTTAGTGCTTCATTTACTTTTATTCAGTTCAATTATTTTTTGCGATTATTTATACATATTGTTTCAAATATCGTTTATTACATTTGTTATAACACGGGTATACATTGTAAATTGTATGCATACACATATACATTGTAATTTATAATTTTTTTATTTTCCTATTAAAAATTTAACTTTTTTGTAATTAATATTGTTTTTCTTTTACCCTTTTAATTTTTTTTTTTCAATATTGTTAATATTTCACACACTTTTCTTCAGTTTAATTATCTTTTGTGATTATTTACACATATTAGAGAGTTTTTGCATACCGTATTTTGGACGTCCGTTATTTTTTTCTCCCTAACGCGCATGTTTATAGGAAATTGCGCATGTGCATGCGCGTCTGTATTAATGTTTCCTATGAGCATGCGCGCTAAGGAGAAAAAAATAACGGACGTCCAAAATACGGTATGCAAAAACTGTATTGTTTCAAATATAGTTTATTAAATTTATATAATAAAACACAGACTTCATACAATACACATTGATAAGTAAGGGTCGCTATAGATTTTTTTTTTTTTTTTTAATTTGAAAAGGGAAGGGGTCGTAGACCAAAAAGGCTTAAGAACCAGCGCACTACACTCTACAATTTTTACCATTCTTTTTATTTCATGTTTGAGATCCACACTGAATCTTTACATCCACAAACATCACCCAGTAACCGAGTCGTCAAGTGTCAAGATTAGAGCCAAACGACTCGAAGCACAAGGAATTAACTGTCATTCCTCTTACGAAGATCCCTAAAGTTAGCGGCGCTAATGCCGGTAACAAACAGGCCAACAGCTGCAGAGTGCAAGCGTGACTTTCATTAGGCCGGCCATTAGGCACCGGCTTTAGCGTTTGATGGGGCCCGGCGTGCGCGACGGATTGGCGCAAGGTGCCGCAAACTGTCACTTGTTGAGCGAAATGAAGTGGCCAACCGTGACCTTTCTGGGTCAGGGGATGCGCAATTGCTCAACCTTCCCCCCCTCCCCCCTTAAGGGAGAAGGGTCCTCTAGCAAGTTTTAGCTATTTTTCAATTCCTTCCATTAGCTCATACTCTGCCTATATATATCTTGTTCAAATCCTCAATCGTTCATAAAATACTTTTTATTCATCCAGTCAAGTTCAAATACATTTTTTTTTTTTGAACTTGTAGTGGATGACACTGGATGTCAATACAGCTTCTTAAAATATTGATTCATTCATTAATTTAATTAATTAATTTTAGTTTTTTTTTAGATTCCTTCTATTAACACACACTCTCCCTATATATATCTTGTTCAAATTTTCAATCGTTCATAAAATGCTTTTCAGTCATCCACTCGAGTTCAAATACATTTTTTTTTTGAACTTGTAGTGGATGACACTGGATGTCAATACAGTTTCTTAAAATATTGATTCATTCATTAATTTAATTAATTAATTTTAGTTTTTTTTAAGATTCCTTCTATTAACTCACACTGTCCCTATATATATCTTGTTCAAATTTTCAATCGTTCATAAAATACTTTTCAGTCATCCACTCGAGTTCAAATACATTTTTTTTTTTTTGAACTTGTAGTGGATGACACTGGATGTCAATACAGTTTCTTAAAATATTGATTCATTCATTAATTTAATTAATTAATTTTAGTTTTTTTTTAGATTTCTTCTATTAACTCACACTCTCCCTATATATATCTTGTTCAAATTTTCAATAGTTCATAAAATACTTTTTATTCACCCACTCAAATTCAAATGCATTTTTTTTAACTTGTAGTGGATGACACTGGATGTTATTAATACAGTTTTTTTCAAATATTAATTCAGTAATTAAATTCAGCTTTATATGGGAGAAAAAAAATTTATCTTCTATAAGCTATTTAGCAGGGTATAAATTTAGGAATAAATACCGTCAGTGGTGAAGCGTGTAGATCGCTGGAAAAAAATGTCTTTTCAGATTCTTTTTTCATTCTGGGTTCTAGTCTGAGTCAAGGAGGGAACAAAATGGAAAATGAAACATGTGAATAAATGAGTGAGAGAGATGGAATGTGTGTATGTGAGAGAGAGAGAATTTTTTCTAACTTAAAAAAATGAATGAAAATTATTTATAAAGGACTTTCTGCAATGTAGTGTGAAAAAAAAGTAGGAACTGACTTTCAAATTTTTTGTTTATATTACTTGTTTTTCAGTTGAGAGTGCTAATCAACTGCATTGGCATAAATTCAAATTATATTGGTGATTGGAATCTAATCTAATCTAATAGTTAATTTTAATAATAGATTTTAAATCTAATTCTAGCAATTTTTTTCCCGACAAAAAAAGAATTTCAAGCTGGTAATCGACGTTTAAAAGTTGCATAACAACAGATTTATTTCACGAAAAACAAAACTTTTGTTTTATAAGACTCTAATAAGGCCGGTTGTCACTTATGTTGGAGAATGGTGGGCATTAGACGCTAAGAACTTGGATTACACCAAACATACATCGCAAATTATTTGCCTCCAAACACTATACATAATAAGTTGGACTTGTTTCAATGTAGTAGGTTTACTGAGATAATTGTTATCATCAAAACAGGACGTATAATGAGTTGACTTATTTAAATGTGGAAGTTTACAGATGCATTACTGACTATCATATACCAGCCCAATTTGTGGCCTAATGGCAGCCTGCGTAGCTAATGGGCTGGAGTGCCGGGATCGAATAAGTTGACGGCATTGTTTTCAGAAACGGGAGACTCCATGGCGTTTATGGTTTGTAAAGCATATCGCATCGATAGTCAACTTGCCTGACTGGAGTTTTCCATGTTTTATTCCACACAACATGCAAATGCAGGCAGTAATCCCTAAAAGTCCTCCCCTCAATATCATCGGTGGGCTATTCGTGGTATGCACGAGGACCACCCTCTGCTTCCTAACTTATAGTCCTAGGTTGGGAAGAGGTGTGGAGAAAATGAAAAGAAAAGCTTTCACACGAATCCAATGGGTTTCCGCTGCAGTTTTCCTCCAATTAAAAACATAAAACTTTCCACAAATGTTCTCTTTTCTAGTATCAAAGTTACATAAAACAATGTTCGCATTTCAACAAAACTACACTTACTAAGTTACAAGAAACTTGCTTAATTCCTAATCTGATTTATCTGGCTATATTACTAGCTGTGCCATCTAAAAGAAAACCTCACGAATTGAGCTTAATAACCAATAACTTCTAATAATCAAATACTAAATTTTTTCGTGTTTAATAATTCCAGTAGCTACTCTCTGTTACAAAATGACACTAGCATTGCCAAGCATATTGCAAAAGATACAAATATGAGCTGATCACACAAGAAATTTGAATAAATTGGTACATTTAATATTTTGAAATTTAAAATTTTCATAAAATTCTGTTGAGCTTACTTACATCGGTATTTCTAGGAATTATTTCACGAGATTTGAATTAAATTTTCGATGAGTTTCCAGTTTTTGAATTCTTTTCTAATCTCATTTTAAACTGATGAATAAGATATATAAATGATATGTGAATCCTTTTTCAGCGTATTTCATCAATGGAATTGATGAAAGGGCGGTTAAATTAACTTTCATAAACATAGCTGATCTTCTGATACTATTTGCCAAAAACTAAAACAATAATTTGTTTATATTTTGAAAATCTGACCATTCAAAGCGAAATACAGAGCACGTGACTTGATATTGACTAATTGTTAAATATTTCATGTTGATTTTAAAACGCATTCATATCAATAGAAGGCATGTTTTAATTAATTTATTATATAAATCTAATATTATATAATTACAAGGATATGATTTTTAAAATAGATTAGAGGAAATGTAAATTAAAACAAAATCGTCATGAATTAAACGTTTATAAACAATGATGACATTAACTTGCTTTCGATTATCTTTATGTCAGATTTCAATGATTTACTGTTAAAGCAGATTCAAATAATGATAAATAAAATTATATTTCTTAATTCTTTTTACACCGTTAATTTAATTTTACAATAGAAACGTTTTGATATCGGTTACCATTAGAAGTATTCCTTTGAAAATTAAAGAAAATAACGTTTTTTTATTAATTAGAGAGTTAAAATTTCTTTGAAGTTCTCTTTAGCAATAATAAATACGTAAGTATTACGTGAATTTAGCAATGAACAGGATATTTGCTTAACATCAAACCTTTAATATTACATTACTTTTTAGAAAAATAATGAAAGACAATTATCCAATAATTGCAATTATTTCCAAATAATTGAAAAGAATGAAATATTCATTGCTTCAACACATGTATTACTTCATTAATATTAACAATAAAGGCGAATGCAAAATAGTAAATAAATGCAAACACACATCAAAGGTTATTCTAAAAAAAAATAATAAATAAAAATCAATAACAAATACGTGGGTGGAGCGCACAAAAGGTCCTTGAAATTCCCAAATTCCATAAATTTGTGGGAAAAAAAATTCAGTCTTCGATCCGAAAAGGAACATATGTGAAAGAAAGAAAGAATAAAAAAAAACTGCCAAGCTTTAAAAAATGCTTTTTAAAAATGACAAGGGAGGAAAAAAAAAAAATGAAAATAAATATAAAAAAATGTGTTTGCAAAAAAACGTGTTCTTTTCCATTCATTGAATATACGTTTATGAATGGAAAAACGCGTTTATTTTGAGCCTTCACCTGGATTTGCTCACAAGAGGAACTTTTTTTTTTTCCTTTTTCCTTTCAAATTCACTTGAAAATGAGCCAAAATGGCGTTTATTTTCGCATCTTTTGGAACACAGTAATCCATTCACAAGTAAATGTTGGCTGAATCTGTGACAGGAATATTTTTAAGAACAACAGAATTCTTTTTTTTTTAATTGTTGTACCTCCCAAGATAAACAGAACTAATTATTTAAGTTTGAAGCTCATATGAATAAAATATGAAAAACTGGCGGATAACTAACATAATTTGCTCTTATATAATTTGTAATGTGATTTCATCTGAAAATGAGTTCAAAAAAATTTAATGCCAAAAAGTAACATTTGAAATATTTGCTACCAAAAACTATTTACTTAATTATATTATCCATTTAGAAAATTAGAATGATTTTAGATCAACAATCTACGAATATGAATAATTTTAATTTTCGCAAATTAATTTTGACATTGAAAATAATCTCTTTCCTCTATATCATATGCATTGTATAATAACAATATTTTTGAATATCAATCAGTGAAAATGTATTTGAAGCATAAAAAGCATACTTTGCATAATTTTGATTGGTGACGCATAATTTTAAATAAAGCATAATTTGGATTGATGCATCAGTGCAATTAAACAGTGGTGTGAAAAAATAATTGTTATTTTTATTATGAAATACTCATAAGTAACCAATCTGTGTTTATCCTAAACCATTAGAATAATACACCCAGTTAAATGTTACTATTTAGTGAATGTTTCAAAAACGTGTTTATTTTGTTTACCTGGAGATCCTAAATGTTGCCCTTTATCAATCTTTTGATTTTATGCAGCATGTGAGTAAGACTGTGTTGTTATTATGTATAAGTGCTAATAATTACTTTTTACATGCATTTAAATGTCTTTCCAATCATAATTGCGATTAAAATCCTTTTGAAAAAAAAATTCAGCACAATCTGTATTTACTCTAAACACACTTGAATAACAAGGATACCATACACCCCAGATTGATGTCGCTATTTAGAGAATATTTAAAAAAACGTGTTTATTTTGTTTACCTGGAGAGCTTAAATGTTGCTCTCACTTGTTGCTCACATGCTGAATCGTAAGAGTAATTATTAACACCTAAAAGTAACAGCATTATTTAATAATAATTATTACAATTAAATCCTTATGTAAAAACATTCAGCACAATCTGTCTTTAAACACACTTGAATAACACAGAGACTTTACACCCCAGATAGACGTCGCTATTCAGAGAATATTAAAAGAGCGTGTTTATTTTGTTTACCTGGAGATCCTAAATGTTGCTCTTTATCAGGCTTTTGATTTTATGCAGCATGTGAGTTAAACTGTGTCGTAAAAAAGTAATTATTAACACTTATAAATAATAGTGTGTATTTAAATGTCTTTCCAATAATAATTACGATTAAATTCTTATGTAAAAACATTCAGCACAATCTGTGTTTACTGTAAACGCACTTGAATAACACGGAGACCATACACCCAGATAGATATCGCTATTTAGGGATTGTTTAAAAAACATGTTTATTTTGTTTTCCTGGAGATCAAAAACTTGTTGTGTTTCCGAGTCTGATCCTAACAAGACAAACAAACCGCACGCGACACAAAACAAAACAGTTTAACTTTTCAGAAAAACAGATCTAGTAAAAGTACCACATTGCCGATCGAGACTTTTAACATAAAGAAAAAGAAAAAAGAAAAAGAAGAAATAATAAAAAGTTAAAAGATTATTGATACAGCTGGGCCGTGGTAAACGAGAGGACGGGTGAGGGGGTAGGGGGGGTCGCACAAACGATAACACGAAATTTCACAAGGCGATGACAAGAGCTCTTTGGCTATTGGCGAGAGAGTCTTGTTCTTCATTCTTTTGTTTGCGTGTGGGTGTTGTGGCAATCGAGCCTTATCAAGACGTCGGCGTCCCTTTGTTCCCATAAGCATGTCGCTCGGGGTCCCCCTCCGCACCACCTTAACGAGGCTTGAATCTCGGAGATGTAAATGTTTTGGAGAGTCGTGAATTCGTTATCAGCTACACACACACAAGGCGGCATGGAGACATACAGAGAGAGAGGGCTATTATAAGATAATTATGTTCCAGCACTTTCTGGTGTTGGTGCTTTTATTGACTGAGCAGAATTAAACAAATGAGTGGGAGACAGAGAGAAAGAAAGAAAGGGACAATACACTTTGAATATACTTTTTAAACAGAGAGTATAAATTGAGACAAGGTTCGTTTACAATATATATTAGTAAGCAAAGAGTAAAAATTGAGACAAGGTTCGTTTACAATATGTATTAGATTAAAATATCAGAAGAAAAAAAAAAGGAATATGGAAATACAAAATGTATTAAAACTATACATCTGTATAGTTTTGTACTATCTATGTACTATCTTTTGTACTATTGCGTATCTGTATTTGTACATTTGTTCTATCTATTTTAATTATATCCATTTGATATTTGTTTTTCTTATTGGATATCAGCTACAAGAATTAGACGAATTAAAATTTAAAAAAATATTTTTAGAAGTATTTTATTTGATAAAGAAAAAGAACGTGGCCATTCCTTTCCCCCCCCTTACATAATCTCCCTCATACTCAAAAAACAAATCTGAACTTTAATTTTTCGAAAAAAAAAGTCTTTTGGATGAATATGCAACTAATTGTGCATCATCTTGAAGTCGACATTATTCACGGCAACTCGGAGATTAAACAAGATGATTGTCCCATATTCTAACCTGTGCAAGCAAGCAAAAGATGTCTAACCTTTCTTTCATATCCATCAATTACTATACGTTATATACGATATACAACAAGTCTCTAACGTTAAAAAAATAAATAAAGCTTGTAGTACTTCAGCAGTAGCAACTGTTTGGTGCCTTATTTCCATGTTCTTGACCAGGATGCCCAGTATCTTTGATAGATGACACACCATTTGGAAATTTCTCTACCTAACTGGCAGAATTACTGCAGTGATGTTGTATGAACACAAGGCGTTGCCATTCGACGATGAATTTCAATATGTTTTACAACTTTAATTTGTGGGTGCGCAGAATATCTACCTCCCGTGGTGCACCTGCTAACACTTTTTATTGGCTAAAAGATCTGCAACTTGGCATTATTGTTACATTAATGAACTCTGTTTCAGCATGTTTTGTTGTTGTATGTTTTTTTTTTTTTTTTTTCGTTGTTCTTTTTTTGCTGTAACTGTTCATAATCTGCCATTGGAAATAAAATAAAAATTAAAAAAAACGTTAATTTTGTTAATTCTAATAAACAGAACGTTATTTTTTAGGGAGTATTTTCTGCATTGTTTATATTTACACTGCTACAATAAAGACGACTGTTTAACTACACTCATCTACCTCTTACTAGACATCACTATTAATACTGTCATCGATTTACAGAACAGCGGCGTAAAACTTTGAACTTTTTTTAAACGTTTAAGTTTTTACATTTTCTGACCCTCGTATATAAAATTTATACTATAAATTAATATACTAAATCATAAGCCAGTAACAACGCTTAAATTTAGATTTTGATAAAATGATAGGATAGCAATCACTGTTTTTAGAAACGAGATGACTATCCCATATTCTATCCTATTTGATATTCTATCTATTCCATATACTACCCTGTTTGACCCTGCATTCCATCCTACCATTCTACCTTACCCTTGTCCTATATATACCTTATTCTACAAGCAAAAGATGCTAGCTTTACTGTTATATCCATCAATTACTATACGTGTTGATGGATATAAAAGTATAAGTATGCTATGTTAAAGATCTGGCCCTCGGTGCCACAGGTTTCGGTTTGGAGTCCTGACGGTGCCATGAATGTTTGTAGTGGTTCGGAATCCACTTTAAATCGTCAGCCCCTAATATGATTGTATAGCGTTGGGAGTAGGGCTGACAATCCTACCCCATAAAAAAGGAAACATCTCCTGTTTCGGAATCTGCTCGTTTTTTTAAAACAGTGTCTACTAAAAAGCCGCCAGCGGATTGAACTTCCGCCCTATTCCGCACGAGTCGGGCATAATATATCATAAAACGTTTATTTAATTGTTATTATTTTATTATACATATACTGATTATATATACATTTTTAAAAATTCTAATTTTGCAGACTTTTCTTGTTATTTTTTCCCCCAACAAAGCTTAGCAAAGTAAAATATATTATTTAATGATTGGTTGGTTTGTCGCTCTACGGTCATTTTGTGCCCACGTTAGGCTAATTAGACCGGAACCTACAGTTTAACGTGGATTCCGAACCACAACAAACTTCCATGCCACCTCCCACCTCCAGGATGGCCTCCAGGCTTGATGCCTGGGGTAACAAAGGCCAGACAGCTAGCCAATTGGTCCTCAGGCTGCCATTATTTAATAAGTCAGATAAAGTCGAGGTATATATAAACAAAAAAAAACGGAAATTGCATGACAAAATCAATTACAAAAAGGAAAATTGGGATTATTGCCTATTATTCCAATCAATAATAACGTAATTTGAAATGATTGTTCTTACAGTAATCATTTTTAGAAGAAAAAAAACAAATCTTCAAAACAGATTACTTTATCCATTTAACATTTTACGATAAACTAAAGCGTTAATATCATCTCACGTCTTAAACAACACGAAGACAAAAGTTCTTAAATTCGCGAGTTATGGAAGCTGTAAAACTTTCCAAGTAATTCCACTGCTGAAACTTCCCACTGGAAGTCAATTAAGAAATCTTCCAGTATCCTCAGAAGACGGCGTAGGCCACGCGCGGGCCACGTTTCGCGGAACCCCATCCCATTAATAAGCGAATAAATCCAGATAACAATCAGACATTAAAATCGAGACAGCGACAATAGCGGAATGACCAGTTTTTAGTAACGAGAACTTGTAGTAAATAGATGGACGGATTAGCAATTGGAAATGCTATCGCGTGAGAAGACTTGACAAGAGATACAATTCATAAGAGAAGAAAGGTATTTCGGGATGAAATCATGTTTTTACGTTGCAGAAATTTCGTTGTTTTTTAAGTAGTTGACCAGTTTTTCCAACACAAATTTAAGAGTTATTTAAATTAAAATTGATTGTGTAAAATAACCGAATTTTGACAATTAATGTTTAAAATAGGGCCTGAATGGCCGAGTGGCTAGCGCTCTGGCGCTCGGTACCACACGTTTCGGGTTTGAGTCCCGGCGGTGCCATGGATGTTTGTAGTGGTTCGGAATCCACTTTAAATCATAGGTCCCGGTCCTAATAGGTTCGTAGCGCGTTGCGGGGTCATTGTTACTCCGCGTCAGTGTCTTACTTTCAAGTTACACGCGCCCCCTGGTAATGCAAAGTGAGTAACGTCTGCGCAGCTCTTGCCTTAAGGCAATCCAAGACCAAGATGTCTAAGTGTTGGCCAGCTGCATTAGAAAGAAAAAAAAATTCAATCGTTCATAAAATACTTTTTATTCATCCACTCAACTTCAAATACATTTTTTTTTAACTTGTAGTGGAGGACACTGGATGTAAATACAGTTTTTTGTTAAATATTAAATCATTCATTAAATATAATTCATTAATTTTAGTTTTATATGGGAGAAAAAAAATTTCTCTTCTATAAGATATTTAGCAGGGTATAAATTTAGGAATAGATACCGTCAGTGGCGAAGCGTGTAGATCGATGGAAAAAAAATTTATTTTCCAGATTCTTTTTTCATTCTGGGTTCTAGTCTGAGTCAAGGAGGGAACAAAATGAAACATGTGAATAAATTAGTGAGAAAGACGGAAAGTGTGTATGAGAGAGAGAGAGAATTTTTTCTAACTTAAAAAAATGAATGAAAATTATTTATAAAGGACTTTCTGCAATGTAGTGTGAAAAAAGTAGGAATTGACTTTAATTTTTTTTTTTTTTATATTACTTGTTTTTAAGTAGTTGACCAGTTTTCTAACGCAAATTTAAAGAGTTATTTAAATGAAAATTGAATGTGTGAAATAACCGAAGTTTGATTGTTAATGTTTCCCTTTCTTCTTCAAAAATAAGCAGTATCTTAATGTTGAACGCGTCTAGTCTATTATTGATATTAAAGCGTTAGCGTTTCGAATCCCTAGAATCAACGTTAATTAAGATGTATTTTTTCAAAAATCAAACAAAAGATTCCTCCATGTACATAGGTGAATTTTACTTATTGGTCCCAAATACTAATATATACTGTTAATACTGGATCTTACTGATATGTACTATCGTGATAATACCGAACCTTACTGATGTTTCCGGAACCTATATATCCTGAATACTAATACGTGTTATAGTGGTAATAGTGGACCTTACTGACATGTCCAGGATACTGATACGTACTATACTGATAATACTAGACCTTACTGATTTGTCCCGAATACTGATATAAAAAAAAATATGGGATAATACTGGACCTTACTGACATAACTCGAACCTATATGTCCCTGATTTAACTTGAATACTGAGAGGACCTTACTGATTAATCTTGAATACTGACATAAACTATTGTGATAATATTAGACCATACTAATATGATCCGAATCTATATATTCTGAATATTAATAATACTGGATATTTCTGATATAACCCGAACCTATATGCCCAAAATTAATGTACCGTATGTAGTAAATTGGTACATTAATTTTGGGGCATATAGGTTCGGGTAATAACTCAGATTATATGATTAGATCTGACATAAACTATTGTGATAATATTAACCTTCTAATTTGTCCCGAATAGTGACATAAACTTATATAATACTGACCTTACTGATATGTACCGAATCTATTTCAATCTACGTATATGATAACATTGGACCTTACACCGAATCTATATGTCCTGAATCTAATACGTACTATAGTGATAACATTGGACCTTACTGAAATGTACCAAATCTATATGTCCTGAATCTAATACGTACTATAGTGATAACATTGGGCCTTACTGATATGTACCGAATCTATATGTCCTGAATCTAATACGTACTATATTGATAACATTGGACCTTACTGATATGTGCCGAATCTATGTAGGATTTTTTTGTGTCGTAATCAGCAGGCGGCGACACTTGCTTGTCTTTGACAGAGCCTGTTTACAACGTGGGGGTGTATTGAACTTTAAACTCTGACCCCACGAGAAGGGGACAGGACCCCGTAGATTGAAAAAGAGAAAAGAGAACGCTAGCTGACATGGGAGAGGCTGCGTCAAGCAGCGGTAGAAAATGGTTGTGAATGTTTAACAATTAATGTAAATATCATTGTAAAATATCGTAGCAATAAATGATTTTATTTAAAGTGACGTCCCGTTACTGCGTTTTGTATGTCAAATCCCCTAGACACGCACTTCAAAAGTCAAGCTACTGTTAGACTGGTAGAGAAGTCTAACAAAACTGTAGGTTCGGCCGGGATGAATCTATTGAAACCGGCGAAACTCTACATCTATATGTCCTGAATCTAATACGTACTAAATTGATAACGACCTTACTGATATGTACCGAATCTATATGTCCTGAATCTAATACGTACTATGGGGATAATATTGGACCTTACTGATGTGTCCGAAACACTAATATACATATATCAAACTTTATTATATTGGACTTGATTGATTTGTCTCGAAACTATAAGTCCTGAATACCGAATATGTACTATAGTAGCAATACTGGACCTCAGTTTCAAATTTGTATATCTGGAACGTTACACCGAACAGTAGAGAGGGGGCAGCGTAATAATCAGGGAGGGTTTTAAGTTGTAATTGTCTCGAATTTGTGCGTCGTATGACTATAACACTTGCCACCAGCGGATTTGAACATTATCCCTCTTACAAATCTGTTGCGCGTGTTACTGGTCCCCAAAATGCCAAAAAAATGAGAATAAAAAATGATAGAACTAATGTTTAAAAATAAATTAATTAATTAAAAAAACTAGCGTATTATTAAAATAATGTTAAATTTACAAAATACGCTCTTTCACCTTTCTAGAAAGTTTCGAATTTCCATTGAATATATACAGATAATATATAGATTGAAATTGTACAGATATTTAGAAGAGGTTCATTTATACTACTATAACAAACAATATATGAGGGTTCGTTTTTTTTTTCTTAAAGAGGACCATTTCAGTTAGAAAGTAATGCAAAATTGATGTCATTGATATGCAAGTTTATTTTTGAAAAAGAGCCTTATATTTCATTGCAATCCTATAAATGCTTAGTTAATAATGTGCTAATCTGGATGTAGGATAGCTATCTGCAAAACATTTTTTTTCAATATCTATGTCATTTATTACCAAAAACTTATTCCGTTTTACAAATTGTGCTAAACAAAGTAAATGTTAATTGTTATTAGCGATCCTGCATCTAGATTAGCACAGTGTTAACAAAATATTTATACGATTGCAATAAAATATAAGGCACTGTATAAAATATTTTTCTAATATTTAAATGTTTTCTTTTTTTTAACTTTTTATTTTACTAAACTAAAGTGGATCGTGTTCTCAGTTTTAATCATCAAAATCTAAACTTTTTTTTTTTTTTTCAAAAAAAAAAAAAAAAAAAAATCAAATTATATATATATATTTTTTTTATGTAGAAACGGCATATAATGAAGGAAACCACATGAGCCAAGATACGCATGGTTTCCATAAATAGATACCATTATTACTATTTAAATTAACATAATTTACAATAATTATATGATACCATTTTCTTAAAAATATATATAAATTACTGAAATAAAATGTAACCATATTATTTATAGCGATCTATCTATGAGATAACTCCTACTAACAAGATTTCTCATTATATAAAAATAAGAGCGATTGCAAATTTTCAAAAAGCTGTTATAGAAACACCTTCCTATAGCAGCTGTCCAATTTTAGAATCTGTAATTAGTGTAAAGCAGGTGAAATAGAACTGTAAACACATTTAGACCGTTATAGGTATCTCCATTTATTATTAAAAAAATAATATGAAAACAAATAAAGCATATATATTTATTATTATTATTAATACGGACAAAGGATTTGTTTAAAAGGTGAAAGCAACAAAAGTCAATTTTTTCTTCTGGCTGGAATCAAATTGAATTCGGTTATTAAATTATTTTCCTTTATTATTATAATATGTTACCATACTTGTAATTTTAAATTTAATATTTGCTATAAAGTGGATTTTAATTAAATAAATTTATCTACATATTTACAAAATGATGGGTTAAAAAATCAGTTTAAGAATCACGTTCTATTTTTAATTTTAAAGATTTTAATTAAAAGATATTAAAGATTTTTCCAGATTTTAATTTTAAAGATAATTTAAAAGTTTTTATTTAATTTTTATTTTATTTGCTTAATTATTGCTATTATTTTTGTATAAAAGCATTTGTTATTTGAACCAGTTTCTTTTCCCTGTAAGTATTTAAAAAGTGTTACATTGCAAGTGCAAAATGTGCATAATGACTCTTACAAATAAATTTTAACTCCTTTATTTGAATTTAATATCAAAAGGATTCTTAAATAAAATAAATACAGTACATCAAAGTACTATACTAAATTTAAAGTATATAACGTAAATAAAAACTTAAGTTATTAAAAATATTTAATCAACGACAATCACAAAAATATAGATTCGTGGAAAAAATATTATTTCAAAGAAATATATTATTTTTCTTAAATTATGGATTAATTTTCTTAAATTAGATATTATTTTTCTTTTTTAAAGTTAATATTTTTCGTAGAAAGAAATTATTTTATTATATTCTATAATTAAATATTTTAGATAAACCCTAATTATGTTCTGAGATCAAATGCTTCAAATGTAATGTAAATAAAATCATATGTTAATAAAAATAGTTAATCAATTAAACAACATTCGCAAAAATATAGATTAGTGGAAAAAATATTATTTCAGAGAAACATATTATTTTTCTTAAATTATGTATTAATTTTCTTAAATTATATATTATTTTTCTTTTTAAAGTTAATATTTTTCATAGAAAGAAATTATTTTATTATATTGTATAACTGAATATTTTAGGTTCACACTAATTATGGCTATCACTGATTATGTTCTGAGATCAAATATTCGAAAATCTTATTTAAAATTCTATATACTGACATGCTAAATTTTATGTAAAAAAAAAATCATAATATCTTAGTCTAGTTATCATATTACCTCGTAATTTTTCGCTTTTTAAATATTAAGTTCTATTAATGGGACTACTAAATTAAGCATAATTAAATAATATATTTCCCTTGAAATCCGTTTTTACAAAAAATAAACATAGGGTAAGTTTTTACATTTGTATTTACACACTTTCCGTTTCGAAAAATCTTACAATAAATAAATAAAAAAAAAAAAACTTATATAAACTTTGATTTTTTAAACCTTATTTTTTTTTAAGAGAAGCAATAAAATTAAAACGATATTGAAAATTATTAAGTGATAAACTAGATTGTCAACATCAAATAATATCTGGTAACTGTTGACGATCCTTTAATTTGATATAAAAAATAAACCGCATGCATAGTATGTGGATAAATGATTTTGATTTAAAATATTTTCTTTACAGTAAATAAACATTGAACAAATAAATAGGACAGTTCTTGCATTTTTCTTATCCTAAAGCCAAAGAAAAATTTAATGACTTCTTTTCTTCTTTTTCTAAACTTATTATCTAAAGTTTTAAAAAATAACTATTGTAGAAAATTCTAAAAATTTGTAATTGAAGAGATAAACCAAGTGGTCAAAAATTTCTGGTAAGCGTTGATGTTTATAGTTTGATGCATGAAGTAAAACCTCAGCATGGTTTGAAGATGAATGATTTTGATTTGAAATATTTTCCTACAGTAAGTAAACATTGAACAAATAAGTTGAATAAACATTCTAAGTTAACAAACCTTGAACAATAAGTTAGAGAAAAAAAATGAATGTTTTTTTTTTTTTTTTTTTTCCTTTTTTAAACATTCTATTAAAAGAGTAACTAATATAGAAAATTCTGAAAAGCGAAGAGATAAACTAAGTGGTCAAAACTCTTCGGTAAACACTGATATCTTTTTTATTTGATACATGAAGTATAAATCTTAGCTTGAGGATGAACGATTTTGATTTGAAACATTTTCCTACAGTAAATAAACAAATTGTTTGAATAAGTTGAATAAACATTATTATTAGCAAACATATGTAAATATACATTGAACACTAAGCTAGAGAAAAAAATTCTGAAGGCGCCAAGTGAAATAAACAAACTAAGTTGTCGAATTACTATACTTTGTTAATAGCTGATGTGTTTCAATTGATGCAAAAAGTAAACGATATGCATAATTTTAGAATGAATAAATTTTAATTTCAAAGATTCTTTTACAGTAAACAAACATTGAACTAATAAATAAGAAAATATTTGCACATGTTTTGCTTTTCCAAACCTTATTCTATTCAACAAGGGCCAAACAAAATAATGAAGAAAATTCTGAAAATTTGTAAGTGAAGAGATAAACCAGGTGTTCATAAATCTCTGGTAAGCGTTGATGTCCATAGTTTGATACATTGAGTGAAACCTTAGCATAGTTCGAGGATGAATGATTTTGATTTTAAAAATTTCCTTACAGTAAATAAACAGTAAGCAATAAGTTGAATAAACATTGAACAGTAAGTTAGATGAAAAACTCAATGATTTTTCCCCCCTTTTTTAAACACTCTATTAAATGGAAGTAACCAATATAGAAAATTATGAAAATTTGTAAGCGATGAGATAAACCAAGTGATCGAAAATCTATGATAAACGCTAATGTTTTTTCATTTGGTGCATGAAGTAAAACCTTAGCATAGTTTGAGGATGAATAATTTTGATTTGAAAAATTTTCTTACTGTAAATAAACATTGAACGAATAGAGATAAACCAGGTGTTCAAAAATTTGGGGTAAGCGTTGATGTTTTTTATTTGATACATGAAGTAAAACCTCAGCATAGTTTGAGGAATGATTTTGATTTGAAACATTTTCTTACAGTAAATAAACAATGAAAAATAACTTGGATAAACATTGTAAGTTAATAAACATTGAACAATAAGTTGAAAACAAAAACACCTTAATGTTATTTTTCCATTTTAAAACATTCTATGAAAAAAAAAATAACTAATATAAAGTATTATGAAAATTTGTAAGTAAAGAGATACACGAATTGGTTGAAAATCTTTGGTAATAGTTGATGTCGTTCATTTGATACAAAAGTTTTAACCACATAAATAATTTTAAAGTGAACGAATTTTAAATTCGAAACTTTTCTTACGCTAAAAAAAACTCAATGATATTTTTTGCTTAATCAGGGGTATGCTTAATTTTTGAAAATTTTTTGCTTATTCTGTTAAGCAAGAGAAAAAAGTACTAAAGAAAAGTCTGAAAAATTTCTAAGGTGAAGACGTAAACCAGGTGTTCAAAAATCTCAGGTAAGCGTTGATGTTCACAGTTTGATACATGCAGTGAAACCTTAGCATTGTGTGAGGAGGGACGATTTTGATTTGAAAAGTTTTCTTACAATAAATAAACATTGAACAAATAAGTTGAATAAGCATTGTAAGTTAATAAACATGGAACGATTAAGTTGAATAAGCATTGTAAGCTAATAAACATTGAACGAATAAGTTGAATAAGCATTGCAAGTTGATAAACATTGAACAATAGGTTAGAGAAAACATAACCTTTTTTAAATATTCCATCATAAGAGTAACTAATACAGAAAATTCTGAAAATGTCTAAGTGAAGAGGTGAACCAGATGTTCACATATCTCTGGTAAGCGTCGATGTTCACAGTTTGATAAATGCAGTGAAACCTTAGGATGTAGAGAGGAAGAGAGCGAATCCATCGGGATGCAGTGCTTGGAAGCAATTCCAAGGACCAGAGATAACTTCCTAAGACAAGGCACCCATTTCATCCTGCAAAATGTTTTAATTTCTGTCGGAGGAATCTCGGCGCTTACCTTTTATCATATCCTGTGTCCGGTCTCTGTAGTTTGATGTCCGTTCACTGATGTCCGGCAATCACAGGCTGTCAGCTGATCAGGAAATCAGCTTGTTCCTTTCCTGGATGGTGGCAAGGCAATGCAAAATAACTGCTTCCCCAGTTGGTGGTGAAGAAACCAGTGATGTGGAGTGAGGAGTTGTTTGGTCCCGAAAAGGAACTATATACAGAATTCCTAGTGGTGGAGACCAGGAGCGTATTCAAATGAAAATTCTTGGCACTCAAGTGGGTGTTTACTTTTGGCTGTTTATCGCTTTTAGCTACTGTGAAAGGTTGCAATTGGCTAACGATGCTCTGAACTAATGACTTCAGGAAAACTTTTAAGTAAATAGCATTTTTAATTAATATTATATTGTGCATGTATAATATAATAAAAAAAAAAAATTAAAAAAACCGAATTTTGTGACCTATTATTGTATACAGAATAAATTATAGTCTTTTAAAAATTCATTAAGAACATCAATTAAAAATTCGTTCAATTTTTAAAATTTCATTCTTTTAAAAATTCATTCAAAATTTTTAGTAATTCATTAAAAACTACAAAAATCTTTAGAATCTTTCTAGAATAGAAATAGAATCTTTCAAAATAGATGTTTGTAGTTTTTAAAGAATTTTTACTAATTTATACAGATCTATCCTTGTAAAAATTCATAATATTTAATATAAAAATGTATATTTTTTATATTTATTAAAAAATTTATAATATTTTATATATTTTTAAAAATTATATATATATATATATATATATATATTTATTTATTTATTTCGTAAAAAATGAATAATTTTAATAATTACAAACACATTTTAACACATTTTTACATTTTAAATAATAAAACAAATTTGACAAATTACTTAATAATTTGTCAAATAATTTTTTTTGTGTGTGTGTTTTGAGGAACACAATATAAAATTATATAATTAGATACATACTCTCTCTCTCTCTCTCTCTCTATATATATCTCTATATATATATATATATATAATTAGACATATATTAAATACATTTTTAATCACTTCGATTATTCTTAAATGAGTAAAAACAAAAACTGGCAAATGATGTTTTGAAATGATAAATTATTTCAAATGTTATTAATATACTTTATCTTTAATATTTTTAACCATTATTTTATTTATTTATTTTTGCTGTAACTAATTACATAGTTTATTGTTTTATCAAGCATTTTAAATTAATAATTATAAATTATATTGATTTACGAATTATTTAAATTATTTTCAACCTTTCTTTTATGAAGAAAAATAAGATTTCAAATCAGAAGGAAACGTTAATTTGAATTTATGGTGGGGTTTTATTTGAAGCAAAAAATAATAACATTAATGATAATAATGAAAAAAGTAGCAAGCAAAGATAATACATTTGATAACAATTCTTAACCACAATACATGATGTGCTTTGCATATGTTATAATAGGGTTAGGGAAATGACCCTGAAGCAATAGAGCAGATGAAATTCTCAAGGTCCCCTGTAAACCCTTGTTAACAGAATGAAAATTTATTTATTTATGATAGCGAGAATAAAAGAATAAATTGCAATTTTTTCATTAATTTTTTTAACGCTTTGAAATGAAACTTTTGTTTTACCAAAACATTTCTTTTTATTATTTTATTGGAAAGGTAAAAATTAAAGTACAAATTGTAAGATCTTTTTGTTTAATTTTAAAAATTGAGAGAAATGTTAATATTTTTATAGATTATACTATTCATATTGACAACTGATATTTACAAAAAAATCTTCGAGTTTGAAGAAAATTAGAAACAAACATTAAAATATTATGAATAACTATATTTTTAAAGCAGCCTCACTCAAAATTTTGTATACAAATTAATTGTAATCCTCAGTTTAATCGAATATTACTTCAAAGAAAATTAAACAAACATGATAACCCGTCAGCAATTTTAAACATTGAAAACGTCCCAGTATGTTTTCATTACAATTTCGATAATTAGCAATAAAAATTTTACGTTTTAGTAAATTTAAAAATATATTACCTATAAACATAAAAAAAATATGGCATAATTTTTTTTGATGCCATTTAAATCTAAAATAATTTCATTAAAATACTTTCATTTAAATACTCTTCCAAAGCATTTGACCAACCTATAAGAAATTAATTAAGTTGATTGATGCTTAATCAAATATGTTATATTGGACAGTTTAAATATAACGGATTACTTCATTTAGTTTTTAGTTGCATAGAGCTGTTAAGTTTAAATAAAACAACCCAAAAATATAATTAAGCCTTTTGATGCCTTACACTTATAATAAGTAGAATTTGATGGGCAAACAATTGTAGATATGTTGGTCAAATTATGTATATATTTATTGATAATATGGTTTTTGAATTAGTATAAACCATAATTTCAAACATAGATTCAAGAATGGTGATGCCATGATTTCAGATATAGTGATTGCTAAAACAATTATGTAGACTTTATTAAGCCATTTGCTGCATCATATTATTGTATTTTAATTTGTTGAAATTTATTATGAGAAAAACTAGAGGTTTGTTGATTAGTATCAGACAATTTTTTGAAATAGTATAAACAAAGAATAAAGCCATGGTTTCAAAGTAAGCAATAGCATGCTGATTGCTATAATATTTATGTGGAATTTTAATAAAGTTCACATAAATATTATAGCAAAAAAAAAATAATAATATTGCTTCATAATAATATTGCATTTTAATCAATTAAAATTTAATTTGGGAGAAATTTGAGATATGTTGATTAATAGCATTATGTAGACATTTATTGATAGTGTGGTTTTTTTTTTAAATAGTAAGGCAATGGTTTCAAAGTAAGCAATAACATGGTGATTGCTATAATAGTTATGTCGACTTTATTAAGCCATTTGCTGCCTCATAATAATACTGCATTTTAATTAATTAAAATTTAATGTGGGAAGAACTGGAGATATGTTAATTAATATCAGTATGTAGACATATAGATGTGGCTTTAGATAAACATGACTTTTCAAATAGTTCAAAGATTAAAGCCATGGTTGAGAAAAACTGGAGATACGTTGATTATCAGTATGCAGACATTTATTGCTAACGTGATTTTTGAAGTAGCACAAATAAAGAAAAAAGCAATGGTTTCAAAATAAGCAATAACATGATGATTGCTAAAATAATAATGTAGACTTTATCAAGCCTTTTGCTGATCACATTTATAATAATGTATTTTAATTAATTGAAATTTAATGTGGAGAAAACTGTAGATATGTTGATTAATATTAGTATGTAGACAGTTATTAATTTTTTTTTATTGTTTTTTGGAAATAGCATAAATAAAGGTTACGCTTCCAAAGGAATCAAACATGATGATCATCGAAGCAATTAAGTGTGTGCTTGGCGCAACTATTTGGCATTCTTCCCCAAAAGAGTTGTTTCACTTTTGGGGCTGATGTTGACACGCAAAACTCGCGTGCCGATGGCAAACCTAACCTTATCTGTAATTTTTCAGTAAGTCAGCCGGAAGGAAACGGGTGCGGGCTTTCTCGAATGGCACCAGCTGATAAAAATTTCCCAACTATAAAACCCAGCCAGAATTCTGCGAGGGAAGCTTCGTCAAAAAAAGGTCCATGGCCGTGGCACGAGATAGCACCAGAATTATCGAGTGGACGCACGCTGACCAGCCGCTCTGCGACACCAACAGGACAGCCATCAGCAACCAGCTGTCCAAAAAAGAAGTTGTCGCCAGCCAGCTTCGGGAACTTGTTGATGAATCGTCTGCAAGGGTGGGAACCTTCTAAGAATGGGATCGCGTTGTTTATCTTATCAGATTTTCGAAAGCAGGGTTTGTTTTAAAAAATAGATTTGTCTAAATAGGATGTCTTTATCGTGATGAGAGCATTTATCTTGTTCGTTACAGGGAGCTAGGGGATGGTAAAACGATATTGGACACGAGTTTTTATCTCGTAAGCATAATGCAGACATCGAATGAGACTTTAACAGTAATTTTTAGATGCTTATCAGTATTTAGTGGTGGATAGAGTGGGTATTAGTGGAGGCACATGTCACTCACTACCTTAACTTGCCACCATTATCACACAATTTGCTTCAACACAGATGGACACTCGCAACTGTAACTGGAAGATTTCATGGAAATGTAGAGATGTTTAAGACTCAATTAGACCAATATTAATGTTAGTATATGTATGGTGATTAAGTTTAATACAGGAAAAAAAAAATTATTTTTTAAATATTTAATTTAGGTTTTTAAAATGAAAATATAATGCTTATACTTTTGTTATTTAAAATATAATGCTCATATTTTCGTTTATATTAATTCTTTATGTACTTATAAAAGTGAAAAAAAAAAAAAAAAATGAATGAATGAAAGTTTATAAAAAAAGGATTATAGATGGACAGAGAGAATGTAATTGGAGCACTCACTATCTTAGCTTATCACCATTATCCAAAAATTTGCATCAACATAAATGGACATTCGCAATTGTAACTGGAAGATTTCATGGAATTGTAGAGATGTTTAAGATTAAATGCAACCAGTGCCAATGCCGGTATATGTATGTCTGATTAGATTTGAAAAAATGTAATTTTTTTAAAAATATTTAATTCAACTTAGGTTTTTAAAACGAAAATATAAGCATTATAAGTACAAAAAAAAAAAAAAAATAATAATAATAATTAATGAAAATTTATAAAAAAAATGATTATAGGCGGACAGAGAGAGTGTAATTGGAGACTCATTAGAGAGTTTTTGCATACCGTACGTTACATAATTTCCTATGAGCATGCGCGCTAGGGAGAAAAAGCTAACGGACGTCCTACGGTAACTAACGTACGGTATGCAAAAACTCTCTATTATTACCTTAATTTACTCCCGTTACCACAAAATTTGCATCGACACAGATGAACACTCGCAACTGTAACTGGAAGATTTCAAGGAATTGTAGAGATGTTTACGATTAAATGCAACCAATACTAATGATAGTATATCTATGTCTGATTAGTTTTAATGCAGGAGAAAAAATATAATTTTTTTTAAATATTTAATTCAGCATAGGTTTTTTAAAAAAGAAACTATAAGCAAAAAAGTAATAAAAATCTTATAGTAAAATGATTATCGATATCAAAATTAAATTTATGCATTAATTTTTGTTTCTTTTAAGTAAAGATAATATAAGTAAGGAATATCTAATGGCAACAATGTGTTTATTTGAATAATATTCAATATTATTGAATAAAATTCAATGTTATTTTCTTAATTATTAAAAAAATACATAAGAATTTCTATTTTCGGGAAATCTGGCGCTATTTTTTAGAAATTAACGGAAGTTTTTTAATTCCGTAAAATAAAAAGAAAAAAGGATTTTCTTATCCATGGAAGTTTTCATTAAAATATAAAGATGTTTAACACCTAATGCTACCAATGCTAATGCTACTACGTACGATTGATTAGATTTAAAACAGGAAAAAAAAATTGTACATAATGTAAATAATTCTAATGTTAAATATATAATTCTGCATAGTTTTTTAAAATGAAAATATAAGCATTATAAATGCTAAAAAGTTTTAAAAAATAAAATAAAAATTTATATAATAAAAATGATTATCAATATCAAAATTAAACTTATCCATTAAATTCTATTTTCCTTTAAGTAAATGCTAAGCAAAAAGAATGTAATGACGACAATGTGTTTAACTGTGCATATTATTGAATAACATTGAATGCTATTTTCTAATTTATTAAAAAAAATGCATTAAATTTTCTGTTTTCGGGAAATCTGGCGCTATTTTTCAAAAGTCAATGGAAGTTTTTTAATTCCGTAAAAAAGAAAAAAAATAGCAATTTTCTTTCGCAGAAATATTTTCTTATCCGTGGAAGTTTTCATTGAAATATAAAGAGGTTTAACGTCTAATGCTACTATGAATAATTGATTAAGCTTAATACAGAAAAAAATATAATTATTTTTTAAATATTTAATTCAACATAGGTTTTTAAAAAAAGAAAATATAAGCAAAAAAAAAAGAAGAAAAAAAAAATTATATAGCAAAATGATTATAGATATCAAAATGAAATTTATGCATTAAATTCTATTTATCTTTAAGTAAAGATCATATAATGATAAATAAGAAGAATGTAATGACGACAATGTGTTTAAATGGGCATATTATTGAATAAAATTCCAATGTTACTTTCTTAATTATTAAAAAAAGGTATAAAAATTTCTGTTTTTGGGTAATCTGGAAGCTTATTAATTTTGTAAAAAAGGAAAAAATAAAAAATTTTTTTTTTCGTAGAAATATTTTCTTATCCGTGCAAGTTTTCATTAACGCATAATTTTACCAATGCTAATGCTACTATATATAATTGATTATGTTTAATATAGAAAAACATTTTTTTTTAATATTTAATTCTACATAACATTTTAAAATGAAAATATAGGCATTATAAGCGCAAAATAACAGCAATAATAATTTATAACAAAGTGATTATAGATGTCAAAAATAAACTTATCAGCCAAATTCGATTTTCCTTCAAGTAAAGATAATGTAATGATTAGTAAGAAAATGCAATCACAGCATTATTATTTATTTTCCATACTATTTGGTTTATCATAAATTTTTAATATTTTCCGTAGTAACTGCTGAGAATCTGCAGTAACATCTGCATAAATAGTTCAGTTTATTTTTCAAGTTTCATAAGAAAATATTTACATACATAATCTTTTCATTCTTAAATGCAGCTTCATTTTAAGATTGAGACATATATAAACAAAAATGGCATTCATTAGCCCATTCTTGATGAGAAACGAGATTTTTTTTTATCCAGACAATAAATATTCGTATTGCAGTGTTGTTGTGTCTAATACCCAGTGTCCTGCAGTGCGTAATCATAATTGAGCTCATATTTCCTTTATATACACTTTGAAGATTAATTTTCCAAATTACGAACAATAAAAAATATAAGAAAATTATTTATTCAATAGTATAATAAATTACAAGTTTAAAAATGTGCAAATTGTTCTATTTTAAGATTATTTTTTTCCTTAATTTCTAGAATGGAACAAACAGTTAAACAAATTTAATAAAAACCCATAAGTTTTTTTTTTCAAATAGATTTTCTGGTTTTTTTTTATTCCGTAAATTTTTTTTGTGAGGATTAAATAAATTTCATCATTTTTATCATTATTATTATTAATTAAATAACTCCCTGGCATAAGTTAAAAATTAATCTTTATTGTTTTACTTTATGTAAAAATCGTCGCAGAGCAAAGCAGAACGAAAGAGTAATTCTGTTTATTAATTTTTACTCAAGATAAAAAATTATTCACAACGATCAATTTTAATTCTTCGATTCTATATGACGCCCATTTTTCATTGATCTTTTATTATTATAAATTAATAACAAAAGAGTTTTTAAGTTTTTAGCGATATTTTAATTATTTTATTTATTCTACCTCTGTTAACAGCAGACTATTTTTACATTGTTGCCAGAGCTAAGCGGAACGAATCATTGACTTCCATTCTAGAAGAGTAAGTCTGTTGTTTATTAATTTTTACTCAAGATAAAAAATTATTCACAATAATAATATTTTAATTCTTTGATTCTAAATGACACCCATTTTTTTATTGATCTTTTTATTAAAATTTAATAAAAAGGATATTAAAATTAATTTTTAACGACATTTTAAATCTTTTATTTATTCTTCCTCTGTTAACAGCAGACTATTTTTACATCATTACCAGAGCAACAAATCGTTGACTTTCATTCTAGAAGAATAATTCTGTTGTTTATTAATTTTTACTAAATATAAAAAATTATTCACAATAATAAATTTGGATTCTTTGATTCTATATGATATACATTTTTTATTAATTTTTTTTATTATAATTTAAAAAAAAATATATTAGAATTAGTTTGTAACGATATTTTAAATCTTTTATTCTTCCTCTCTTGGTAGCAGAAGATTTATGCATCGTTGCCAGAGCTAACCAGAACGAATCGTTGACTTCCATTCTAGAAGAGTAATTCTGTTGTTTATTAATATTTAATCAAGATAAAAAATTATTCACAATTATAATCTTTAATTCTATATGATAACCAGTTTTATTGATCTTTTTATTATTCTTCCTCTGTTAACAGCAGACTATTCTTTGATTCTATACGATACCCATTTTTTATTGATATTTATTATTATAATTTAATAAAAAAGATATTAGAATTAGTTTGTAATGATATTTTAAATCTTTTATTCTTTCTCTGTTGTTAGCAGAAGATTTTTACGTCGTTGCCAGAGCTCAGCAGAACGAATCGTCGACTTCCATTCTAGAAGAGTAATTCTGTTGTTTATTAATTTTTACTCAAGATAAAAAAATTATTCACAACAATAATTCATTGATTCTATATGACACCCATTTTTAATTGATATTTTTTATTATAATTCAATAAAAAAAGAAATTAAAATTAATTTTAAGTCTTTTATTTTTCCTCTGTTGGAAGCAGATTTTTACATCGTTGCCAAAGCAACGAATCGTTGACTTCCATTCTAGAAGAGAAATTGTGTTGTTTGTTATTATGAATAATTTCTTATCTTGAATAAAAATTAGTAAAGTTTAATTCTTTGATCTATATGATACCCATTTTTTATTAATATCTTTTTACTATAATTCAATAAAAATACATATTAAAATTAGTTTTTAAAGACAATTTAAATCTTTATTATGTCTAATTAATATCTATCTCTCTATTAAATCTAATTTAAAAAATTATTCTTCCACTGTTGACAATAGACGATTTTTACATCGTTGCCAGAGCTAAGCGGAACGAATCGTTGATTTCCATTCTAGAAGAGGAATTCTGTTTATTAATTTTCACTCAAGATAAAAACTTTTTCACAATAATAAATTTTATTTCTTTAATTCTATATGATACCCATTTTTTATTGTAATTTAATAAAAAAGGGATTAAAATTCAAAGAAATTAATTTTTTTAATGATCTCTTTTTACTGTAATTTAATCAAAAGAAATTAACTTTTTTTAATTGAAATTAAATTAAAGAAGTTAAATTAATCTTTAATTATTGTAATTTTATAAAAAAGAAATTAATTTTAACGACATTTTGAATCTTATGTATTTTTCCTGTGTTGACTGCAAACGATTTTTACATCGTTGCCAGAACTAAGCGGAACGAATCGTTGACTTCCATTTTAGAAGAGTAATTCTGTTGTTTATTAATTTTTACTCAAAAAGAAAAATTATTCACAATAATAAATTTTAAGTCTATATGACACCCATTTCTTTATTGATCTATTTTTATTATAATTCAATAAAAAAATATTAAAATTAGTTTTTAACGACATTTTAAATGTTTTATGCATTCTTTCTCTGTTAGCTGCAGACAATTTTTACATTGTTGCCAGAGATAAGCAGAACAAATCGTTCCATTCTAGAATATTAATTCTTTAATTCTTATTAATTCTATTTCTTATTAATTCTATTTCTTGTTAATTCTATTTCTTATTAATTCTATTTTTTATTAATTTTATTTCTTATTATTCTTATTAATTTTTTACTTCTTATTAATTATAAATTAATCTTTCCATGCTAGAAGAGTAATTCCGTTGTTTATTAATTTCACTCAAAATAAAAATATTATTCTCAATAATAAATTTTAATTTTTTGATTCCGTAACATACCCATTTTTTATTATTTTTTAATTATAATTTAATAAAAAATATTAAAATTAATTTTTAACGATATTTTGAATCATTTATTTATTCTTTCTCTGTTGGAAGCAGACTATTTTTACATCGTTGCCAGAGCTAAGCGGAACGAATCGTTGACTTCCATTCTGGAAGAGTAACTCTGTTGTTTATTAATTTTTGTTTTCTGGACAGCTTTTTTTTCTGTTTCTTTCAGATTCGTGGAAAGGAACCGGTCGCGATGAATCAACGCGGATCACAATGGCTAGTTTACGCGAGACGTCCGGAAATACTTAGATCTGATATTGACCTCTTTTCATGGCCCAGTTGCTTCAACTTCCACAGAAGGAAAGTGAAAGTATGAGCCATTTTGATATAGAATACTGGATAAGAATACATTAAGTAACAAAAAATTGTTTGTGCTATATAAAATTCATGGTCACTTAAAGTTTTAAGAGAATGAAACAATCCTTTGTGATGCAGTTTAAATGGAGTTATTAATAAAAATGTGCATTAAAAATGTCAGATCCGGATAGAAAATATATATATGGAAATCCAGAAATATGTTGAACAAAAAATATATATAATACACAAAATGTTTAACGATAAACATTTATGTATTGTATGTGCTTTTACATTTTAGTGAAAGTAATGAATTATTTGGATATATAATTTAATGTATAATATTTTATTTAATTATAATATTTAATTTTTTGCTTTTTACTTACAAGTCTTTATAATTTTGGAGAAACCATCTTTTTTAAATGCCAATACAAATAGAGTTAATGGCAAATTTAATCTTAATGAAAATCAACTTCATTAATTATATATTTAATAAGTAATTTCAAATAGATTTTCTGTTTTTTTTTATTCAGTAAATTTTTGTAAGGATTAAATAAATTTCGTCATTTTTATTATTATTATTATTATTAACAAACTAACTCCCTGGCCCTACAGTCCCTGTTGGTGTGGTTTGTCCCTCTACGGTCATTTTGTGCACCACTCACAAGCATCCATGCCTCCGCCAGGATTTGAATCTGAAGCCTGTGGTACCAAAGGCTAGAGCACTAGTCAATTTGTCATCAGGTCGCACAGTCCAAGTTGGACCATGGCCGTTTTCCTACTGGCAGATTCCGAAACAGAAGATATTTTCTTTTTATAGAACAAGGTTGTCAGCCCTACGCCTAACAGTCATATTAGACCGGGACCTACGGTTTAAAATGGACTTCGGACCACTACAAGCATCTATGGCACCGTCGGGATTCAAGCAAAAAGCTGTGGTACCAAGGCCAGTGAGCTAGTCAGTCGGCCGTCAGGTCCCATTATTATTATTATTATTACTCGTATTTAGGGATTGCAATACCGGTATACCGAATACCTATATTTTGAGCCATTTGTTCAATTTTGTAATATCGGTATTCACAAGTTTATTAAATACCGCTTTTTCGGTATTTACTAGAAATTTAGAATTCTTATCTGTGAAATTCTTATTCTTATCTATGAAATTCTTATTCTTATCTGTGAATTCTTATTTAGAATTGTTATCTGAAAACTAGAAATTCTTATCTGTGAAAATAAGGTTGTAGTTGTGAAGAAAGTGTGTAATATTTCGATATTTTTTAAATTGATGAGTTTGTTATTCACATTGTATTTGCATATCATACTTTAGAGTTCAAACTATTTTTCTGATTTATTATATATATATACTCATAAATAATACCCCATAATAATGAATAACTTTAAAGAACATATAAAATCAGTTGATAATACTTCTGCTTGGTTTCATTATTTATATGATGAAAAGAATATGGCGGCACAAGTATAAAAAATGTTCAAGAATTATTAACTTTCTTAAATTTTTTTACCCACAAACCTATCCACATTCAGAAGAATTCTGTACAGTTATCGAAGATTATCATGACACTAATGCCGATAGTGAAAAGGAATTGTCTCTTGAACAAAAATTAGAATTGGCGATAACTAAAAAAATTTTAACAACCCAAAATACAATACAGAAATCATCTATATCCAAAGATAATTTGAAGATGAGGGATTTAGAGGTAAGAACTTGGAAAAAGTATATCTCGCATTGCTAACAGTTCCACCCACTAGCGTAGATGCTGAAAGAGCGTTTTCGACAGCTGGTAATTTTTGCATAAAATTACGTTCCTGGCATAATGACAGTACAATTGATGCATTGTGTTTTTTAAGATCACATTTCAAAAATTTGTAATAGTACCACAGACTGAATAGTGATATTTACACTTTTTTTTGGGATTTAAATAAATAAGGCGTTCCTTTACTTTTTTGTGATTCATTATATACTGTTATAATTTATAAGGTAAAATTTTTTTTGTGATAATTTATATTCTCTAATAAAACTGACAAATAAAACAAAAAAAAAAACACCCGTGTTTTCTTTCTTTTTCTGAAATTCCTACTACCGGTATTAAAACCGGTATCCCGGTATTGAGATCTAAAATATACCGAATACCGGTATTGAACTTTTGGTCCGATATTGCAATCACTACTCGTATTATTACATTAAATTAATCAAGTGTTCCAAAAATGGATTTGGAATCCTTCGAATGGAACCAAACCATTCGAATCTGGGAAATCAGTGAAACTATATCATTTTTAAATTCAACTTCATGACCATTTTCTTGATGCTTGGTTTGGTTTGACGCTCTACAGTCATTTTGTCCACACTTTACACTAATTAAAAGAACCTAGAACTTGACCATTCGAAGTTTTGTCAAATTTCTTGAAAGGTAAGACTGATTAAAATGAAAGTCTTAAAAACTAATTGCAAATATGCTTCAATCAATCAGAAAATAATTCCGAGTTATGAACACCTTGGCACTGTAAGAGCCTTAGAAACTTATCTGGTAGTTGGATATGCTTAGGTTTGGCTTGGTTGGTCGCTCTATGGTCATTCTGTGCACACTTTGGGCTAAACTGACCGGGACCTACGGTTTAAAGTGGATTCCGAACCACTAACAAGCATCCAGGATTCAAACCTGAAGCCTAATGTACCTCCAGCTCCAGACAATTGGCCAGCGGCCTGGTGGCCAAGTGGCTAGCGCTCTGGTTTTTGGTATCCCAGGCTCCAGGTTCGAATCCTGGTGGTGGCATGGATGTTTGTTCGTGGTTCGGAATCCCCGTTAAACTGTAGGTCCCGGTCTGTTTAGCCCAAAGTGTGCACAGAATGACCGTAGAGCGACCAACCAAACCAAATCTAAACCAGACAATCGGCCATCATGCCTCCCAGTGTGTAAGAGGAAGCACGATTACATCTATACTCTTTTAATCCAGCTTAATTTGTTTTCTTACATTAGAAATATAATTTTTTCCCGAAAAATATAAATCTCAAAATATTACATTCTGATGTTATATAAGAAATTGATTCCGGATTCTTAGTTGAATAGATAATTTATGTTATGGTATCAATTTTTTATCATTTAATTCAGAAAAGTAAAGTAGTAAAATCTAAATTGCAAAATCTCCATAAAGATTCGTATAACATTTAAAAAGATATTAAATTACAATAAACCCATTTTTCATAACTGTTATTTCTTAACATATAAAAAAGTTATAGAAAGAAATGGACAAAAAAAAATCAAATAGATAAGAGATTAAACTAATAAATCGATGTTCAAATTGCTTCAAATTAAGATTTGATCTATTTTTATTGCTGATATCCCAACTAATCCTAAACTCTTAACTGCTATCTACGCTGATGATACTGCAATACTTTACAAAAACCACTAAAGCCTTAGCTATCACCCTTACTAATTACCTTAAAGTTCTCAACTGGTTCAATAAATGGAAAATTTCTTTAAATGTAGATAAGACTGAAGATATTTTCTTCCATATTGGAAATAAACGTAAAAACCATGTGATTCACATTAATTTTACTGTAATTCACATTAATTTTACTGTAATCATCGTTAATTTTACTAGGAATAGTCAAATTAAATATTCAGGAGTTATTCTGGATCAGCATTTAACTTGGAAACAACATTTTCTGTACACCAAAATTAAATTTCGTATTGCCTTCAAAAAACTCTACTCACTTATAAATAGAACTTCTACCATGACCAGGGATAACAAAATTCTTCTTTATACTGCTATGCTTCGCCCAATTCTCGCGTAGGCTTGCTCGGTCCTATGCAGCTAAATCTAATTTAAAAACGCTTGAAACTTTACAAAATATCTCTATCCGCCAAATTACGTCTGTTAAATGGTTCATGCGCTGCTAAATGGTTCAATGATAAAATTCTAAGTGGTCTGCTAAATGGTTCATGCTGATATCTATAAAACTATTGACATTCCTTCATTAAAAGATCTTCTTATACATATCTCTATTAAATTTTTTTGACATGCTTATTAATCATGAAAATACTGCAATCCAGGTTTGGTTTGTCGCTCTACGGTCATCTTGTGCACAAGAGAGCTAAACAGACAGGGACCTTCAGTTTAAAGTGGATTCCGAACCACTCACAAACATCCATGCCACCGCCAGGATTCGAACCTGAAGCCTGGGACACCAAAGACCAGAGCGCTAGCTACTTGGCCACCAGGCCGTTATGCAATCCAGGAGATTGACTCTTACGTTCCCAAAATTATGATTTAAAACGCCCGCGCAAAATTTTAATCTAATTTCTAATTTAACTTTTTAATATTTACTCTTCTATTTGTTTATTATTGCAAGTTAATTTTATTATATTTGTAAATATGTTGTTCTAATGCAGCTGACAATACTGAGGCTATAAACAAGGGTTGCACCACTGTTACTCATTTAGCACTACCCAGGGGGCACGTATAACTTGAAGAAATGCTACGGACGCGAGTAACACAACGCTCTATTTTATTAGACCGGGACGTACGGTTTAAAGTGGATTCCGAACCACTACAAATATCCATGTTACAGCCGGGACTCGAATCCGAAACCTGTGATACCGAGCGCCAGAGCGCTAGCTATCAGGCCCCAATATTTGTAAATATATTCTGGGCAATTTTCATTGTTTCAATATTTACCCTGTCCTATCGGAGATGGAGCCCCCAGGGGCTAAATAGCTCCAAAAGTATCCATCAGCCAATTAAGATTTGAATAAAAATACGTCAATTAAGAAATGCAATTAAAAAATAGGTAATTTACTTTCAAAATAAGTAAAGTCCTTTACTTCTCATATCCATATTCTTCGCAAATTCTTCGCTTCTCCATATTCTTCGCTAAGACGAAGCTTAGTTGAAAATTAAGTTTACCTTGAGACATCGTAATGGGTGACCTTGTCAATCTAAATGTCATTAATGTACTAACACAAATATATGAAGATTAAATTACAATTACAAAAGCAATGAAAAATATTTGAAATAAAAGTAAAAGTGATGTGAAATTATGCAAGATCTATTCATGCCTCGCCAGAAAAAGTTCAAAAGATTAAAGAAAATATATATATATATATATTTTTTTTTTTTTTTTTTTTTTGATTATGAGTATAATAATTGACAATACAAAGACAGTTAATCTTTATGCAATAAGCAAGGGCTGCGTCGTTGTTACTCATTTAGCACTACCCAAAAGAGCACTTGTAGCTTGAAGATATGCTACGGATATGAGTAACACTACCCCCAACAACGCTCTACGATCCTATTAGACCGGGACCTACGGTTTTAAAGTGGATTCCGAACCACTGCAAACATCCATGGCACCGCCGGGATTTGACCACTTGGTGGACCAAGCCTACGAACTACTATGGACTTATGATTGAAGGGAAAGTGGCAGCTTCTTGGTGATAGAGCACCTGTAGGTAGAAGTCTGACTTGTCTCCTTGACGCTCTACAGTCATATGATACCAGGATCTACGGCTTGAAGATGTGCTGCGGACGCGAGTAACATTACCCCCACGACTCTCTACGATCTTATTAGACCGGGACCTACAGCATAGTGGAATCCGAACCACTACAAATGCAGCCTGATGGTGAATTGGCTAGCGCTCTGATATTTAGTACCACTGGCTTCAGGTTCGAATCCTGGCGGTGGCTTGGATGTTTGTGAGTGGTTAGGAATCCACGTTAAATTGTAGGTCCCGGACTAATGAACCTAAAGTGTGCACAAAATGACAGTAGAGTGACAAACCAAACCACTACAAACATCCATGGCACTGCGAGGACTCGAACCCGAAACCCGTGGTGGAGCTCTAGTCACTCGGCCATCAGCCCCAGATAATAATCAGTAATTCAACAAAAATGGGATTTACATTCATTAATTTATTTTCTTTTTTTAAAAATTAAAATAAATTAATTAATGTAAATCCCGTTTGATTTAGATCTTGGAAACAAGGTAACTATTCTATTCAAATTTAACTATTATCTATTTTCCCATAAAACCATAAATTTACATATTTAAAAGAGATTATTGTTTTGGATTCTCATTACAATGTTCTGCCTATTCCTTATGCCAATCTACTAATTTGGGTAATTAACTTAGATGAGCACGTGTGTGATAGTGTTTAAGATTCAAATTAATGTTACGGTGGTAGAATATAAAAGTTGCTTTTTTCTTTTGTGGTACATCACTTTATAAGTTGCAGATTGAATTTTAATATAAAAGATAAAATTATCAATTATCTAATATAGCAGTTTGGTAACAGATTTCCTTGTAGCAATTTTATGTTTTTAATTCAATTTCCCTTTTCTCTAATTGGCTGTTTTAAGTAAATCTATCTCGAAATTATCATAATTTGTCGTGTTTAAATTTTAAACTGACTGATTTATTGTCATGTTTTTAAATTTAAAACTGAATTTATATTCATAACGTCCACAATAGAATATCCATAACGTCTAAGTTACAATTGACAAAGGCGGTGTACCAATTATATAGAGAACCTTTTTTTAATAAGTTCAATAATATCTCTTTTTATGCAAGTGATGCCTTCTATACCTTAAAGCCGAGTGACTACCGATCTGGCGCTCGGTGCCACAGGTTTCGGGTTTGAGTTCCTGGCTGTGCCATGGATGTTTGTAGTGGTTCGGAATCCACTTTAAACCATAGGTCCCGGTCTACTATGGTTATAGAACGTTGGGCGTAGGGTTGACATCCCTCTACTCCGTAAAAGAAAATATCTTGAAATCTGCCATTAGACAGACGGTCTTGGCCCACCATGGGGCTGTCGTACCAATGATGATGATGATGATATCTCCTATATAAAAACGCATAAAATTACTCCATTTTTTTTATGACACATTAGGAATAGGTTCAGCAATTTTCTAAAATTTCATAGCACAAAAAAAGTTAAAATCAACTTTAAACCCCGTATAGAAAGTTTACAGAAATTAAAAAAAAAAAAAGGTTGCTTAATAGCTTGAAAGAATTCATTTAAAGATTTAAAATAAACTTGTATTCTAAACCTAATTCTTTTTATTTTATTGAAAAGTAATATAGTTTTAAATCTGCTATATATTAATAGTCTGCATTGTTTGTTTTGTCGCTCTATCGTCATATTTTGCACACATTGGCCTAATTAGACAAGCATCTACAGTTTAACGGGATTCAGAACCTACAATTAACCACCATCTTAATCACATCTTCCACATCTTAACCACAACTTCTAGGACCTACAGTTTAACGGGATACCACCATCCACGGTATTCCCAACCAAACATTGCCATTGCCAGGATTCGAACCAGAAGCCCGTGATACCGAAGGACAGATCGCTAATCAATTAGCCATCAGGTCGCATAGTCGTCATTGTTTAACGAATTGACTCCTTTGAATCATTTCGTTAAACAGAATCACTTTCAAAGACTGTCTCTGTATCATATCCTGCCGTAAAGCCCATGGATTTTCACAAACTTTAGTTTCATTTTGCATAATTCTTTGTTTTTTTATATGTGTTATCAGTAATTAAATGTTGTGATGATGAATCTACTAATTTTTTATGTATTTAACGCTATGCAGCCATATAATTCTGTAGCTCACGTTCCAGTTTCATGACTCGTTCAGAATTAGAAGCATTCCGAACGAGTTAATTGTGAAGTTGATGACTTTATCGCATTTATTTTGCAGTGAGGAATTTAAAGTTGCTTTTTTCATCCACACCATTAAGACTTCTGGAATTGGGATAACATCTAAATTTAGTACAATAATGTTATTACAATAAGTAATACCAATAAACTAGTACAATAAACAAAAATTATAAAATTCAAATCATAACTTTCGTGAAAAAAAAAATCGTGCATTTTCGTGATGGCCAAGAGACTAGCGCTCTGGCGCTCGGTGCCATGGGTTTCGGGTTCGAGTGCTCGAGCTCGATAGATGTTTGTAGTGGTTCAGAATCTGTTTACCACACGTCTAATATGACTGTAAAGCCAACAACCCTATCCCGTAATAGGAAAACATGTTTCCAAAACCATTTTTCCGAAACATGTTTTCTCCATGTTTCGGAATTTGCCTGTAGATAGACAGCTATGGTCCACCATGCATTGTAGTGCCAGGGAGTTAGCAGGTATTTTAGTTTTCATGTTTGTCAAAGTTTTATAATCTGTTTAATAATAGCATAAAAAATAATCCATAAAACTAAACTAACCCTAATCCTTAAAAATTATTTAAAAACGTGGTCGGTTACCATAAGCCATCATCCATAAGAATTCGATCTTAATCATCATGGGTAAAGATATTAAAAACCTTTGCAAATTTCATGTATCATTGTCATAATTTCAGTTGACAGTGCCGATGTTTGAATGGCTCTATAGATATTTTCTAGTTAATACACCATGTATTGGCAAGTCTCCTTAAAGTAATTTTTTTTATAAATTGCAATTATGCTTTGATCTGAAGATTGAAGAAAGCTTGCTGTGTTGGGTGGAACAAAAGATTAATGAATTTTCGAATAAAATAATAACCCTACAATTTCAAGTTCACATAAAAAGAGACTTTATAGTATTTGTATATTTTACAAGAACTGAAGTTTTCAATCGAATGGGGGGCTGCTGTCTCCTTTAAAGTAACAACAATCGTACAACTGCTGTCTTCTTTCATAAATAACAACAATCGTACAACTTTAAAATCACATAAAAAGTGACTTTACAGTATTTGCATATTTTACAAGAACTTAAAATTTCACTCAAATGGGAGGCTACTGTCTCTTTTCGTAAAGAACTTGACAATAGTACCATTGCTGTTTCTTTTCGTAAAGTAATAACAATCATACAACTGCTGTCTCTATTTGTAAAGTAATAACAATCATACAACTGCTGTCTCTATTTGTAAAGTAATAACAATCGTACAACTGCTGTCTCTATTCGTAAAGTAATAACAATCGTACAACTGCTGTCTCTATTCGTAAAGTAATAACAATCGTACAAGTGCTGTTTCTATTCGTAAAGTAATAACAATCATACAATTGTTGTCTCTTTTCGTAAAGTAATAACAATCGTACTACTTCAAAATCAAAGTCACAAAATTACTTTACAGTATTTACATATTTTACAAGAACTTAAATTTTCAATCGAATGGGAGGCTACTGTCTCTTTTCGTAAAGCACTTGACTAGTATAATAACTGCTGTCTCTTTTCATAAAGTAATAACAATCGTACAACAGTTGTCTCTTTTCGTAAAATACTTGGCAATTGTATAACTGCTCGCTCTCTCTTTTCGTGAAGTAATAACAATCATACAACTGCTGTCTCTTTTCGTAAAGTAATAACAATTGTACAACTTTAAAATCACATAAAAAGAGACTTTACAAAAGAGATAGTAGTTGTACGATTGCCAAGTACTTTACGAAAAGAGACAGTGGCCTGCCATTCTGTCGAAAATTTACAGTATTTGCATAGTTTATAAGAATTTAAAGTACTTGACAATTGTACAACTGCTGTCTCTTTTCGCAAAATACTAACAATCGTACAACTTCAAAATCAAAGTCACAAAATCACTTTACGCTATTTACATATTTTATAAAAACTTAAATTCTAAATCGAATGGGAGGCTGCCGTCTCTTTTTTATAAAGTACTTGACGTTCGAAGGGTATAAATAGGAGAGAGAAAGAGAGAGTTGAGTTTCATAGCCCAATACCCAAGTAAAAGTCGGTAGCACATATTATCATAAAAAGGATTAAATTGTCGATGACAGCAGTGAAAGCAACAGACGGTGGTGATTCTTTTGCCCGAAACGGGTCAAAGATTTTCCCTTTGTTGCCATAATCAGCGAAAGGAGTTGCTCAAAGGGAACCATCACGCGTGGCCAAAGTATTCATCTTCGGAACCTTTTCTTTTCTTCTTATCTTTTCTTTTCAGGGTGCACAACCAAAGTCAAAGATTAAGGTCTGGAACTCAAGAGATTAAACGACCCAATGCCCATAGTTGGGACTCGTAAACTTAACGCGACTGCTGACATAGTTAAAGTAGAATCTTCTAAAGTGGGACTACTTTTTTTTTTTTTTTTTAAAGTCTGGTAATCGTTGGCAAAAGCACGCTTCGGTGGTCGCTATTGTAAACACGTGTTTGCATAATCTTGACTCTGTTTGGATCTGTGGAAATAAACCTGGCTTGTTTTTTTTTTCTTTTATGGTTCTTAATAAAGAGGAAAGGTAATTAGTGTTTCGTTTTAAAAAAAGGAGGAAAGAAATAAAAATGAACTTGTTTTAGTTTTTTATTTTAATGGTTATTTTGTAATCTTTTTTTTATTTAGAAATGGGTTTTTGTTTTGAAATGATATAACAAAAGCATTCTTTAATTGCTTTTCTTTGAATGTAATTAAATGAAAAGGTCTCTAATCTCACAGTTTCTAAATAATTTTTAATGACTACCAAAAAATGTCTTTCCCGATATGAACACTTTTGTGTGACTAAAAATAACTCTAATGAAGGAATGTTTTGATACCTTTTTTCTACTTATTTTTAATGCTCATTTTAACAAAATATAATAACAAGCAAAATATAATAACAAGAAGCAAAGTATATAAATTACTTGTTGGTTAACTAGTAATGGATAAGAACTAAATCAAATAACAGCAGATCTTTGTAAGCAAAATATAATAACAAGAAGCAAAGAATTTATATTGCTTGTAGGTTGACAAGTAATGGACTAAGTCAAATAATAGCAGATCTTTTTAAGAAAATATAATTACAAGCAAAATATAATAATAAGAAGCAAAGTATACTACTGTGTTCAAAAAGTAAGACCCATTTTCAAGTTAAAATTCCCGGGGATTATGGAATTTCAATTTTTTTTTTTTTTTTTTTAGGTTTTTGGCACTGTCCTTGACATCTGTGTGAAATTTGACTTCAAAATATTCATTAGTGCTTGAGTTACGCTTGGCTTTGTGAGACGCTAAAACTGATTCCAGCGATTTTTGAAATGTCTGAATGAAATGAGCAAAGAACGTGCATTCAATTTTGTTTGCGGAAACCTATAGAATGTTGCAGAAGGCCTTCGGTGAGCATTCCTATATCGGAAAGAAATGTTTAGAAGTGGTATAAATAGTTCAAAAGAAAGCAGAGAACAAGTTGAAGACGAAGAGCCTTCTGGTCGACCCTCAACCTCAACCGACGAGGCTCACGTCCAAAAAATTAACGATTTGGTATTTGGTGATTTACAATTAGAGACCTTGCTGATAATGTTGGAATTTCAAAAGGATCGGTCCATTCCATTTTGGGCTTCAAACGCGTCAAATTTCGATTGGTACCGAAAACACTGAATGCTCCAGCTCACACTGTATTGATTCTTCGTGACTTTTTCGACAAAAATGAAACCCATATGGTTCTACAACCACCGTATTCGCACTGTGCGACTTCTGGCTGTTCCCTAAACTCAAAAGATCACTCCGGGGACACCGTTTTGAGTCGATTGCAGAGATTGAACTCGCTTTGAAGTCCATCCCTGCCGATGACTTTTTAGCCTACATTGAGGATTGGAAAAAAATAATAAGTGCATTGTGTCCGGAGGGGATTACTTTGAAGGCGATGAAATAAATTTGGAAGAATAAATAAAAAGCTTTTGAAAAAAAAAATTGGTCTTACTTTTTGGGCATGGTAGTGTATATTGCTTGTTGGTTAATTAGTAACGGATAAGAACTAAGTCAAATAATAGTAATAATAGTCAATAAATAATTTCGAAGAAAGGGGATTGATTGATGGGCAGAGACGGAAAAAGATTGTCAAGCGTCTAGATTGTCAAAAGATTGTCAATCTTTTATGGAAAAAGATTGTCAAGCCTCTTGTTTTAATCATAGAAATTTGAGATTGAAATAATAATAATAATAATAATAAAATAATAGTTTAATAAGGAAACAAAAATAAAATCAAAGAGTGAGAGGTTTTTAAATAATGATTAGATAATAACTTATCACAAGAAAATGAAATATTTTTCATGCTTTAATTTAGAATTGTCATCAGATTTTTTAAAAAATATATTTGTAATTTTTTTATATAATGTTATTATTACAAAACGTTGGAAAACAAAACATTTTTTTTTATATAGCTAACTTATTAATAAGATGAATTATTTTGGAGATTAATTATTTAAATATTACATAAAAAATATACAAGAGAGAAAATCCATCCATTTATCATCCATTATTATTAGATCCAATTATCATCCAACTGAAAAAATTCACTTCAATTGCCAAATTCAAAAGACGATTTTTTTTTAATGCTCCAATATCTTTAACTTAACAAATAAAGTATCTCTAAAATTTTTCATCAAAAGAAAATTTATGATAGAAATTTTCAGTAAATAACGAATCTACACTTTATATTTGTTAAATGTAAGTAAACATTTCAATATTTTAAAAACAGTTCTACCTTCGCTAATCAATAAATGCATAAAAAGACGAATTTATGAATTTTAACCATGCTTCGTCTGCAAAGATAAAACGAAAAGGAAATTAAAGCTTGGCTCTTTATCTTGACTATGAAGTTTACTTTTGATAATGCTGAAAGACATCAGGACTTTTTATATTTATTTCACATCGCTGAAACACAAGCGGATGTTTTGCTTTGTATTTAAATTCTTTCATCTGGTACACAATGTTTTGTCTACATTATTTTTAAACCGAATGCAGCTGCTTTGAATCTGCTGGTTAAATCACAGAGAACTATAAGTATTTAAAATAAATTATTATTATCTGCAAAATTATTTTCAATTTAGTGGAACAAAAAAGTGTTTGCTTTACTTTTAACTATTTTAATGCAATTTAAATTAAAACAAGTATACACACTAAAGTGACAAAAGTCATGGGATAGCAATATGCAAATTTTCAGATGGCAGTAGCATCGCGTAGAACAGGTATAAATGCGCAGTGCTTTCGCAGAACTTTCATTTCTGTTCAAGTTATTCATGTGAAGAGGTTTTGACGTGATGATGACCGCACGACGGGAATTAACAGACTTTGAACGCGGAATGTTAGTTGGAGCTAGACGCATGGGTCATGCCATTTCGGAAATCGTTAGGGAATTCAACATTCCCAGATCCACTGTGTCAAGAGTGTGCCGAGAGTATGAAATTTCAGGTATAACATCCCACCATGGACAGCGCAGTGGTCGACCGCCTGCACTTAACGACCGAGACCGGCGACGTCTGCAAAGAGTCGTAAATTCTAACAGACAAGCAACACTGCGTCAAATAACCGCAGAAATCAATGTGGGACGTACAAGGACTTGTCTGTTAGAACTGTGCGGTGAAATTTGGCTTTCTTGGGCTATTCCAGCAGAAGACCGACTCGAGTGCCTTTACTGACAGAACGACATCGCTTGCAGCGACTCTCGTGGGCACGTGAGCATATCGGTTGGTCCCTAGATGAATGGAAAACCGTGGCCTGGTCCGATGAGTCACGATTTCAGTTGGTAAGAGCTGATGGTAGGGTTCGAGTGTGGCGCAGACCCCACGAAGCCATGGACCCAAACTGTCAGCAAGGCACTGTTCAAGCTGGTGGTTGCTCCGTAATGGTGTGGGCTGTTTTTTCATGGCATGGACTTGGTCCTCTGGTGCGACTGGACCGAACATTGACTGGAAATGCTTATGTTCAGCTACTTGGAGATCACTTGCAGCCATTCATGGACTTCATGTACCCAAACAACGATGGGATTTTTATGGATGACAATGCGCCATGTCACCGTGCCACAACTGTTCGCGATTGGTTTGAAGAACATTCTGGACAATTCCAACGAATGATCTGGCCACCTAGATCGCCCGACATGAATCCCATCGAGCATTTATGGGACATCATCGAGAGGTCTGTTCGTGCCCAAAATCCTGCACCATCAACGCTTTCACAATTATGGACGTCTATCGAGACAGCATGGCTCAATATTCCTGCAGAAGACTTCCAATGATTTGTTGAGTCCATGCCACGTCGAGTTGCTGCACTTCGCCGGGCGAAAGGAGGGCCGACACGATATTAAGAGGTATCCCATGACTTTTGTCACTTCAGTGTATTTTATTACGTTATTCGATTTAAAAATTGAAAATAAGTTGTAAGGGGACCTGATGGCGGAGTGACATTACTGTATACATTATTACAAATTCATGCATTATTTTTTTTTTTTTTTTGTAATAAAATAAATACTAATTCCACAGTTACGTCAAATTACTACTCAGATTTCAAATATAAATATATGAACTTCAATAACTGTAAACGAGTCACAAAAATATGTAAAAAAAAAAATTTTTAATTGAAAAATATTTTTTTAAAAATTTAAAAACATGCAAAAGTGTACACATGGATCTGTCTGCATTATTTTTTGGTAATAAAAGAAACGTTAATTTCTCAGTTACATCTAATTACCATTCCGCTTCCAAACATAAAGATATACGAACTTCAATAATTTTGGACGAGTCTCAAAAATATGTAAGAAAAAAAGTAATGTACTCTTTTTTTTTTAAATTTTTAAATTCAAAAATATTTTACAAAATATTTATAAAAACTTTTAAAAATTTTAAAATATGTAAAAATGTATACATGGATCTGTTTGCAATATTTTTTCTTAATTTCCTAGTTAGATCAAATTACCATTCTTCTTGGGTCTGAATGGCCGAGTGGCTAGCTCTCGGTACCACAGGTTTCGGGTTCGAGTCCCGGCGGTGCCATGGATGTTTGTAGTGGTTCGGAATCCACTTTAAACCGTATGTCCCGGTCTAACACGATCGTAGAGAGTTGTGGAGAGTGACATATTAAAAATAAGGACAAAACTAACTGTTCATATATATAGTGATTAGGGGATTATAGTCCTTGTTGCTTCACATCCCCATATACCACTTCATTCATCATCATACCATTCTTCTTACAAAAAGATATACGGACTTAATAAACAAGGATATACAGATATACGGACTTAATAAACAAGGATATACAGATATACGGACTTAATAAACAAGGATATACAGATATACGGACTTAATAAACAATAATTTTAAACAAGAAGCAAAAATATGCAAAAAAAATTAGAAATTTAAAATATTTTATAAATATTTAAATATTTCAAATATTCTATAAAATATTTAAATATTTCAAATATTCTATAAAATATTTAAATATTTCAAATATTCTATAAAATATTTAAATATTTCAAATATTCTAAAAATATAAAATATTAAAAAATATTTTTCTTAAAATTAAAAAAATATGTAAAATGTATACATCTGTCTGCCTTTTATTTTCTTAATAATATAAACATTAACTTCTCATTTACATAAAATTACTCCCTGCTTCCAAATCTAAAGATATACGAACTTCCAATAATTTTAAACGAGTTTCAAAAATAACTAAAAAAATAATAAATATTTCTACATTAAATTATTTGCATTACTGTCATCCTTTTCTTCATCACTTTAATTAATAAATTAATAATCATTTTCTTAATCAACATTGGTTTTTTAATAATAAAATGGACTGAATTTGACGGCTGCACCAAATTACAATTCTTCGACTCCGCTTATATAGAGAACACAATTCATATGCTCTTTATTTTAAACAAGTCTCAAAAATATGCCAAAAATTTTTTAAAAATTTAATTTGGTATAGTTACATCAAATTACAACTCCGCTTTTAAATATAAAGATATACGAACTTCAATAATTTGAAACGAGTCTCTGAAATTTGTAAAAAAATTTATAAAATTAAAAAATATTTTTAAAAAATTAAAGAAAAAATTAAAAACATAAAAATGTATACATGGCTCTGTCTGCATTATTTTTTCGTAATAAAATAAACGTTAACTTCCCAATTACATCAAATTACCATTCTTCTTACAAAATGATGTATGGATGTTTAAAAAATATTCTAAAAATATAAAATATTTTAAAAATATTTAAAAAATATTCTAAAAATATAAAATATTTTTAAAATATTTAAAAAATATTCTAAAAATATAAAATATTTAAAAAATATTCTAAAAATATAAAATATTTAAAAATATTCTAAAAATATAAAATAATTAAAAAATATTCTAAAAATATAAAATAATTAAAAAATATTCTAAAAATATAAAATAATTAAAAAATATTCTAAAAATATAAAATATTAAAAAAATATTCTAAAAATATAAAATATTTTAAAAATATTAAAAAAATATTCTAAAAATAAAAAATATTTAAAAAATATTCTAAAAATAAAAATATTTAAAATATTTAAAAATTATTCTAAAAATATTTTAAAAATATAAAATATTTAAAAATTATTCTAAAAATATTTTAAAAATATAAAATATTTAAAAATTATTCTAAAAATATTTTAAAAATATAAAATATTTAAAAATTATTCTAAAAATATAAAAAATTAAAAAATATTCTAAAAAATATTTTTTTTTTCTTTAATTTTAAAAATATATAAAAATGTACACATGGATCTGTCTGCATTAATTTTTCATAATAAAATAAATATTATCTCCTCAGTTACATAAAATTACTCTCCGCTTTCAAACATATATACAGATTTCAATAATGTTAAACGAGTCTCCAAAATGCTTATATCTAAAATAAATATATTTATGCAGGAAATTTTTTTTCATCACTTTAGTTATTAAATTTATTAACAGTTCACTAAATCAACATCATTGTTTCTTTATAATAAAATAAATCGACTGAATTAGACGGCTGCACCAAATTACAACTCCACATGTATTAAGAACCCAATTCATTTGCTCTCAAAGTGGAGCAGTAGTGGCTGAATTCATGAATGGGCGACCAGGACGTGGTCCGTTGCCTCTTGTAGTATGAGTTTTTTTTACTCGAATGCTCAGTGACGTCATCGCCCATTCATGAGACACAGAAACCGCAGCACTAATGATTTGAAGAAAGCCCAACCGGAAATTAAGAACATCAAAATTAGTAATGAGGTAGGGAAAGAGTGACCTTGAGTTCGGTGACCTTAGCACAGGCGCTCTTCAAAAATCATTCACTACTTGCCGTCTTCTTTTAATTCCAGAATGTTTTTATAAGAGTAACTACTTGTGTTTTATTTTGACTAGCTGTGTTTGCTTAAGTCAGACAGATCTTGAATTTTCCTTTTCTTTTTCTTTTTAAATTTGAGGTTTCAAAGAGATGTCTGTTAATGCTGTTCGTTCTTGCTAGCGTTAAGATACATTGACCCTATATTTCCGTTGAACCAAATACAGAGAATTTAAACTTAAATTCCGAAAATTTTATATATTTTCTTTTTCTTTAAGACGAAAAGATAATCTGTTGGAGTTAGAGGAAGAAATAAATAAAAGTAAACGTCTGATTTGTGTGTGTGTGTGTGTGTGTGTAAAAGTTTACGTTTTATGTTAATTAAATTTAATTTTTTTATATTAAAATTTAATGAAATAAATTGTTTAAGTAATAAATCAAAATTTTAATAGGTTAAAAATTTAATTAACAGAACTACTTCACAATTCATTAAAAAAATTAAATTCTTTTAAAATTCATTTATAATTAAAAATTAACCTAAAATGTATCATTATTTTTAAAGATTGTTCAATCAAAAATGCATCATTATTTTTAATTATTTAAAAATAAAAAAAAGTTGGACAATTAAGAATTAATTTAAAAAACTATTAAAAATTAACTATTAAAAATAATTAATCAATTAAAAATTAACTTAAAATGTATCATTATTTTAAAGCTTAATCAATCACAAATGCATCATAATTTTTAATTATTTAAAAATAAAAAAAAAGTTGGACAATAAAGTAACAAATTATTAATTAATTTTTTTAATAAAGTAACAAAGATAGAATTTCAAAGACCTGAAAAACGCTACTAATGTGAAAATTAATCTAAGAAAAATAATTATTTTTAGAAGTTCAGAAATTTGTTCTTATCAGTTACAATTTACATATTTTTCTTAAATTAAATTAACAAAGGCAGAATTTCAAAGGAAAACATTACTAATATGCATGTTAATCTAAGAGAAATAATGATTTTCAAAGATTTAGGAATTAGTTCTTATCAATTACAATTTACATAATTTTTTTTTAAAAATTAACTAAGATAGAATTTCAAAGACTTGGAAAACATCACTAATGGGAATCTAAGAAACATAATGCTTTTCAGAAGTTTAGGAATTAGTTCTTATCAGTTACAATCTATATATTTTCTTAAAAATAAATTAACAAAGACATATGAATGTTAATCTAAAAAAATAATGTTTTTTGAGGTTTAGGAATTACTTCTTATTAGTTACAATCATAATATAAATAAAATAAACATTTAAATTTGTGTAGATTTGAATATATAATTTTTATATTTTGATATTAAATTGAAAATCAACTTTTAAAAGTTTTAAGCTCTAAAAACAAGAGAAATACAATTTATATAAAAATGAAGAATAACATTCTTTATATACACATAAATTTGCATATATATAGAATAGTTTCTATAATATTCCTAACAAAAAAAAAATATTAAACTATTATAAACTAGAAGACCTTGAAAGAAATGAAGAAAAAATTGAAATTTAAACCCTTTTAAAAAGTGCAATGTTTTATATATAGAGAGAGATTAAAATAATTTTTAAAAATATAAATAATTTTTTTAATATTATTGTATCTATAAAACAAAAGTTTAAAAAGCAATCATTTCATCTTCCACAACACTGCGTATATAAATGAGCAAATTGCAGATTTCACTTCTGCTCATATAATAATGAAACTGCAGTTTCCACTTCAGCTCATATATTAATGAGACTGCAGATTCCACTTCTGCTCATATATTAAAGCGCAGATTGCAGATTCCACTTCTGCTCATATATTAAAGAGCAGATTGCAGATTCCACTTCTGCTCATATATTAAGGAGCAGATTGCAGATTCCACTTCTGCTCTTACATTAATGAGCAGATTGCCACAAAAACATCAAGTAAGCTGGGGGTTTTTCTATTACAGAACAATTAATTTTATAATTAGGAATGAAAAAATATATAGGAATCAATTTGTGTTCTCTCAGTAGTTTCTAGCAGTCGGCAGATTTTTTTTCATTTGAAACAATCCAAAATTTTAAAATGCGATAGCTTTAATACGCTATTTTACCAAACAACTAGAATGAAGAGAAAAAATATACATATTCTTCAAATCGAACTTTTAATGCGTATATGATTTATAATTCCTATCAAAAAAAATTACAAAAATTAAAATTTCGAATAGAATTTAATAATCTATGAAAATTTAATTTAATATCAGTTTATTCAATTTTTTAAAACCACTCAAAATGCATAATTTACTCATTCTTGAAAATTTTAACTAATTTTAAATTAATCTTAAGTTATCAATTATGACAAATATATGGATTTATTTACTATAATTGCCTTAAATTGGCAATTTATGGTAAATAAATCCATATTATAGAAGAGTAATGAAATTTTACAAAATTATTATAATACGTTGTAATTCATTGTATTACAAAATTGTAATACAACGTATTACAAAATTGTAATACAACGTATTACAAAATTGCAACAATTATATATCCCAAAATTGTTGTAATCAAATGTATTACAAAATTACAACAATTATGTATTACAAAATTGTTGTAATACATAATTGTTGTAATAATTAATTAGCTTTTTTTATTAACAGTTAGAGAACAATTAACATTAAAAAATTTCATCAAATTATGACGTTTAGCATAATTAACCCATTCATTTAATTTTTCCGCCATAAAAAAACTACAATTCCTCTCCCGCAAGTGGCAACACGAGCTGCTAAGAAGCGCCATCTTGTTTTGTGGCCCCGCCCACTTCTTGGATTGGACTACCCACGCCGCTGGAAATGCGATCTCATGAATGGATGTTGGATTTCAAACAGCTGGCGACCTTGACTTCTGCCAGCTTTTATTGTCTCTCTTTTTCCTACGCCGAACAAACTCTTTAATTTTTCTTTTTCTATTCTTTTTCAGACGGTCTTTTCTGTTTTATTTTGTCGGTAAAAAAAGAAAGAAAAAAGGGGCTTTGACGGAAAAGCACTCGTTTTGTCGTCTAGATAACACAGCGTTATTATGTAGCAGAAAAGAACAAACACTTTTTCTCAAGATGATAACGGACCCGAATATGAGCTATCGTTTATGAGGAATGGGTTGAATTTACATGAGTTGGTTCTGTAGTTCTCTGTCGGGCCCGTCTTTAAAGTGATAATGATTTTATTTTAGTGTCCATGTTTTTGTCAAGTTTCTGTTTATAGTGTAAATGTTGTTTAATTTTTTATTTTTATCATTACATTTCAAATCCTTCAGCGATATTTGTATATTGAGAATTAAATATTTTATTGATTTATTTGAAAATAAAAGGCGATGTTGATAAGAAATGTTACAATTTATGTGTTAAAATTATATATATGTAATACGACATAGAATATAGGTAAAAACTAAAAATTAAATTTAAAAAAAGTGGACAATGCATTTCTTAGAAACACAATCACTTTATATAATAAAGTTATGTTATAGTTTTCGCAAGACATTAATTTTCATGTACTTCATAGTTAATCTCATTAAAAATAAATAAAAATATGCAGGGGACTTTGTAGAAAAACTATTGGTCCGTTTACCAAAGCTATAATAGCAGTTGTTATAGATAAATTAGCTTTATTATTGATATGTATATACATATACAGGAAGGATAAAAAGGAAATGAACATGGTTTATAATATCCTTATTCCTTGATAAAACTATCCTCATGTTGTTATAATTAATTCTGAAGGGGATTTTACGAGTTTCATGGAAAACACGTTTTCACGTCCGGTCATTGTATATTTTGCATACATTTTTGTTCTCTTTTTTGATCTGCCAATGAAGTTCTAGCAAATTTACATTGTTTAAAAATGATTCTTCATTTTCCTTAGGCGCACTCCGGATCTTGAACAATTTCTTATTATTTTTTTTTTTTTTTTTTTTTGAGAGGTCTAAATGCGAGGCACCTCAGATTTTTTTATTTATGTATTTATTTATTTTTTATTATTATTATTACGACTGCTATGTTGGTTTCATTATATAATTTGAGTGTAGCGAATACCGGTAGTGGCTTTTGATGTGCAAAATGGCCGTGTTTTTCCGCTCAATCCATGTTTGTTTGTCCTTTGGAGTTTGTGTTGATATGTTTGTTCTTCACACACACACACACACACACACACACACACACACACACAACACACACACACACACATATGTGTGTGTGTGTGTGTGTGTGTTTGTGTGTTGTTGAGATATTTTATGCTATATATATAAATATATATATATAATAAAATATCTCAAAGATTTTTACATTTTTTAAACTGCCATTTATGCTCAAAATATCTTTCTTAATTACTGTTAGTAGCATTTTCCACCAATAAGCTTGCATTTTTATAAGAGCAAAATAATCCTAAATATTTTTTTTATACAAATAATTTTTATGCTTTCTTATACGTAATCGTAAAAATAAACCTAAAAAAAAGGGTTTCTTTAAATTTTATTTTTTATTGTATTTTCAATTTAAATTTATTTAGTACCATTTTTTTCACTAAAAGCTGGTTTAAAATATTAGTTTGAAACACATCGATCTATCAATTTCGTAAGGCTGATATAATTTCATATGAAATGTTTTCAGAAAGATAAAAACAGTCGGAAAGCGTTTAATAAAAAAGTAATTTATCCGAACTTATAAGTGGGTATTATCTTTATTTATACTATGTTATTTTCTACATATATCTTCATTTTCAGACAAATATCGTTGATACATTAAATACATTACTGTAGTGATATTAGTAAAAGATTAGTGTGTTTTCATATAATAGACTCTAAAATTGACAAATATATTGCAAAAGGAGAATTAGGAATGAATTTCATAATCATTTTATTTGCTCCAAAGAAGAAAAATATGGGAAAGTTGGGTGTAGATGGTAGATTTTTAACTTATTTTTTTTATTACACTTACGATGTTATAATTTACCTTTTATAACCCTTTATTCGATTCATCGATATTCGATCACAAATACGATTTCAATCTGTAATGTTACATGAAATATTAGATTTTGAGTTACAATTAATTTATTAGAGATGTTTTGCATACAAAATTAGTGTAGATAGGAAATAAAGGTGTTTAGGAGGCAAAATAAGATCGTAGACAATCAACTATCAAACTGAACAAATATCTTACTGAAAATCTATATTTAACACGGGCAGTCAGATTAGATATGATATATAAATAAAACCTCAGCAGTTCCACTAAACATAGAACGCAGACGGAAGATGTTACGCATAAACAAGCGGAGAGACTTCAGGATATCACATTGGAAACTATATTTCAAATATATATTAAAAATAATGCATTTTTTTTTTATTTATTTACTTTATTTTTATTATTTATTTATTTATATTTTGCAGGTCATCACAGTTTACAAAACATTTAATTAAATCACGGAATTGAATAGAAATAATTCATTTAAGGGTAAAAATAATATTTAAGTTCATTTAAACTTAATCCGATTTTTTTTTTATTTGTTCTGCATTATTTTTTTTGTTCGAACATTGAAAAGTATTTAAAACTTTTTCTTTAATTAATTTTTCTCACTACCTTTCCTTTTTTAATCTTTCTATGTGTGAAAAAGTTATTTTTTGCCCGACTCGTACCTGAGTGGCAACTTGAGCACTAGGGCTGAAGTTCAAGCTTTGTTGTAGATACTGCTTCAAAAAACGAGGAGACTCGATGGTGTTTGAGACGTTCAGCATCTTGCCTCGTGAGTACTACTACTACACCACACCGCATCACTGTGCCTAGAGCTTAGCTGCCCCTCTACAGTTTGGGAATGATGTGGGTGAGAAGAAGTCCGATTGGCTCTGTGACGCTCTATTGTCATATGAGACCGGGACCTACGGTTTAAAGGGGATTCCGAACGACTACAAACATCCAGGACACCGCAGGGATTCGAACACGGAACCTGTGGTACCGAGCGCCAGAAGCGCTAACCACTCGGCCAGGTCGAGTTAGTCGCCTACGTTAGTCGGACTACGTGGTGGGAGTTTTCCGGGTGTACTCCCATACGATACGCAAATGCAGGTTTGTTTGACCTAAAAGTCCGACCGGAAGGCAATGCATTCCTTTTTCAGCGACTCTGAACAAAATCAGGTTTCTAATTACGGGTGCTCCATCACAGCAGAAGCTTCCCCCTTTCCCTCCAACCATGAATAGGCTACTCATAGGGTGTCCGCTCCACAAACACTGAGGAATAGTCAGAGCAGTAGCTGCCCCCCCCTCCCTCTCCTCCTTCCATGAGAAGACACGAGTTCATGAATTTGGTCTAGATGTTGCTGTTGACCAAGTGGGATAAGAAACACAACAGTTGTTCTTTTCGAATGACCGGTACTTCGACCTAAATCGTTCACGGCAAGGACTGTAAATATATAGCAAATTCAGCGTTACATAGGTAGGGGTGGTGCTATACTATACCTACAATTTGCTACCGTATATTATGAACAGGACTCTCATTATGGCATATGATTGATTTCTCTTCGTACCCAACGGAGGATATTCCATTCTACAGATTTATCCTTCTCATCCCTGGCATAAACACGAGTTTCGAACTCGGAACAGGAAATTATGAACAGGACTCTCAGGTATGACATCTGACTGATTCCCCAAATTTCTCTTCGTGCCCAACGAGGGATATTATATTCTACAGACTTATCATTCTTCTTCCTGGACATAAACACAGGTTTCGAACTCGGCTCCGGTAATTCAGAGACTCGATGCACTTTTCAAAAGGCCGTTATATTAAAATGAAAACGATCCCAATTTTTGCATATTTCTCTCAACTACTTCTTGAAATGCGAAGTAGTCGACTCGGAAAAGATCCGAAGTTTGCGGTCGTAGTAAAAGAGCAAACACAGCTGAATAAACAAAAAACTCATTACCCAGGAAACGCAAGGAGAAAACATGCAGTTCCGTGAATGAATAAAGTCCCACGCCGGCTGTTGGTTCAGGAGATTCTTGCATTTAATTTAATAAATGCAACAAATAAAGAATTCCAACGTCCAGAAAAAAGGTCTGTCCTTAAAACTGAGACCTGTTTACTTGCAAGTGTTTTGTTTGCATGTCGTATAGCAAAACTAGTAAGTCACTAATTTCAGAATCTTTGCTATTGCCTGATTATATTCTTCTTCATTGGTGCAACAGCTCCTGGTAGATTTCGAGACGGAGATGTTTTCTTTTTTTTACGGGGTAGGGTTGTCAGCTCAAAGCTCTACATTCGTAGAGACTTACTACTACCACACCACACCACAACACAACACAACATTACACTGTGCCTAGAGCTGATTGCCCCTTTACAGTTTGGAAATGATGTGGGTGAGAAGTCTGATTGGGATCCGTGACGCTCTTACAGTCATGTGAGACAGGGACCTACGGTTAAAGGGGTTTCCGAACCACTATAAACATCCATGCCACCGCTGGGATTCGAACCGAAAAATGTGGTACCGAGTGCCAGAACACTAAATACTCGGCCATTCAGGTCCCACTATTCAATAGACTACTACTACTACACCACATCACATTGCCTAGAGCTGAGTTGCCTCTTTACAGTTTGTGAATGATGTGGGTGAGAAGAAGTCTGATTGGGCTCTATGACACTCTACTGTCATATGAAACCGGACCTACAGCCTGTAAGTGTTTACCGAACCACTACAAACATCCAAGGCACCGCCGGGATTAGAACCCGTCGCCTGTGGTACCGAGTGCCAAAGCGCTAGCTACTCGGCCATGAGGCCCCTTCGTATCAGACCTGGACCTACGGTTTAAAGTGGATCCCGAAACACTAAAAACATATGGCAAACCGTCGGGACTCGAACCCGAAAACTGAGGCACCTAGGGCTAGAGCGCTAGCCACATGGCCATCAAGCCCTTGTCTAATTATCCATTACTAAAATATCTATTTTTGTACGTAATCTCAGAGCATTCGAAATTGATATTTTTTAAAAATCATCTTAGTGACATTTACGCATAATAAAATAAAGAAGACACTTTCTAATCCGTCACCCCTAATAGTTAAACGCACTTGTTGGAACAATAGAGTAATAATAAAATAGAGCGCTCATCTGTTTTGCTAATTTGGATAAAATACTCTTCTTTTTTTACAATAGTCACTGCCCACTGTCAAGGTGGCCTGATCAGGGTGACTTCTTTCTAGACAGCTGTCATGAGCTGTGATTGATCGGTACAGACTTCAGACATAGAGAGCGGCCTGATGGCCAATTGACTAGCTCTTTGGCCATTGATACCACAGGCTTCAGGTTCGAATGCTGGCGGTGGCATGGATGTTTGTTGGTGGTTCGGAATCCCCGTTAAACTGTACGTCCCGGTCGGTTAATCCACTTTAAACTGTAGCCCTCGTGTGCACAAAATGACCATACAGCGATAAACCAAACACACTGTCAGGAATGACGTGATGGAGGGTTATTCTGCCACTAATATTTACGGGTCTGATCACTTTGTTTACTTTATATTGCACTGTGGAATGAACTACTACTATACCATACCACATCACAGTGCCTAGAACTGAGTTGCACCTTTACTGTTGGAGAATGGTGTGGGTGAGAAAAGGTCTTATTGGGCTCTGTGACACTCTACGGCCATATGAGACCGGAACCTACGGCTTAAAGTGTATTTCGAACAATTACAAACATCCATGGCACGGCCGGGATTGTAACCCGAAACCTATGGTATCGAGCGCCAGAGCGTTAGCGACACGGCCATTAGGCCCTTGTTATCATAGACCGTGTTAGTTTCGTTAATGTACTTTGATTATTCACGTCTTTCATTTTATTTTATTTTTTTGCACTGCCTCATCATTTCCGACCCTGCGTTAGAGTTCCAAGTCTTCTAAGTAAGCTCTACGTTCCTCTTGGAATATTTGTAAACGTACTGTTGAAGCACCCTTTAACATACTGAGTTGCCATTTTACATGCTGAGTACTTGCTCATTTTGAAATTCCACTCTAAATTTATACCATTCCCAATTGAATTTCCAATCCAAATTGAATTCAATCTAATCTCAATGGCCCGTAGGTCTACGTTTCTTAGTGATAAAGGGTATAGCCATGGCCATGACCCGTAGTCCCTGCTTCTTTGCGATAAGGAGCAGGCCGATCCTACAGGTCATGGCCATGGCTTTGCTCCTTATCGCAAAGGACGTTGTCGTTGTTGTCGGCAAATTTGGACTGGAAATCCAAATTGAGCAAGTATTAAGCATGCATTCTTAACCTCCCACACCTAATTGGTTTATATAATATAAATACTGAATGGTAGCTTGTCAATTTACGTCCGACATCAGTCGGCAGGTAGTATAAGCCTGACTGTCCTTCCGGCATCTTTATTACATTTAACTGCATTTACAATTGGTTTAAATATTTTTCTTTCTAATGCAGCTGGCAAACACTTAGACAGCTTGGTCTTGGATGCCTTAAGGCAAGCGCTGCACAGACGTACTCACTTTGTATTAGCCAGGGGGCGCGTGTCGCTTAAAGATAAGCCACGGACGCGGAGTAACATTACCCTCGCAACGCTCTACGATCCTTTTAGATCGGGACCTACTTTTTAAAGTGGATTCGGAACCACTACAAACATCCATGGCACCGCCGAGACTCGAACCCGAAAATTGTGGTACCGAGCGCCAGAGCGCTAGCCACTCGGCCATTCAGGCCCTTTGGTTTAAATATAAATAAAAGGAATGATGTACATGATTTTGATATTTCTCGTGAACTTAGTACTCGTAGTATTATTTTAAATTAGGCGCCTGATGGCCGAGTGGCTAACGCTGTGATGCTCTGTACCACAGACAGAGTCCATGCCATGGATGCTTGTAGTGGTTCGGAATCCAGGTCCCAATCTAACAGGATCGTAGAGCGTTGCAGAGGTAGTGTGACTCGCGTCTGTAGCATATCTTCAAGGTACACGTGCCCCCTGGGTTGTGCTAAATGAGTAGCCCTTGCTTATGGCATAAAGATAAAGTACCTGCATTAGAAAAAAAAGTAGTTTTTTTTTTTTTTGCGGATTCATGTAAAATAAAATATCACCAGTATGTTTGCCTTGCACTTTATATAAGAGAGATTGTGAGGGAATGGTAATGATGCTGCATGCATCTTACCAGCATTATTGTATTTTGTATCTACCTGGTTTGGTTTGGTTTGGTTAGAGTAGTTTAAGTACTTAATATAATACTTAATTTAGTTTGATTTGAGTTAGATAAGGTCATTTTTTTTCACAATTTAAGCTAATTAGACCGGGAATCTACAGTTTAATGTGGATTCCGGCTCCGTCTAACGTGGATTCCGAACCGCTCATAAACAGCCATGGCCCCACCAAGATTAGAGCCTGAACTCTATGGTACAAAAGGCCAAAGCGCTTGCCAATTGGCCATCTGGTTGCTTGTGTCTACCTGAAATACCTCATATATTGCAAAATTGTATCGGAAAAATGGGACTTTTCCTTCATCAATACATCCTATTTGTTTCTCTAAACTTTGCCATGTTCTTGTTCGACAACATTAAACAAGAATCTGAAATTTGTCCTTACATACGTATGTGCCCAGATTGTTATGAAGAGGCTGATTTAGATTAAGAATATTGTTACTATTATTTTCAAAGATATTGTGAAATAAATAGTAATCTTATAATGCCATTAATGAAGGAGGATTGCTTTTGGTGTAGCAATTGCCGCTTGACTCCTCTATTGAGACCAACGAACCTACAAAGAGTGTAGATTTAATTTGGTTTTGTCGGTCTACGGTTATTTTTTGCACATTTTGGACTAATTAGACCGGGACCTACAATTTCACATGGATTTCGAACCACTAACAAACATTCCTGCCACCGCCAAGATTCGAACCTGAAGCCTGTGGTACCATAGGCCAGAGCGCTAGCCAATTGGCCCTCAGGCCACTGCAAGAGTGTAGATTGGTTTGGTTTGGTTTGTCGCTCTACAGCCATCTTGTGCACAAGTGAGCTAAACAGACCGTGACCTACAGTTTAACGTGTATTCCGAACCACTCACAAATATCCATGCCATAGCCAGGATTCGAAGCTGAAGCCTGAAGTACGAAAGGCCAGAGAGCTGGCCAATTCGCCATTAGGCCAAGAGTGTAGAAGCATAAGTAATCTACATCGTTGAGAATGCAGCGAATACTTCTGGAATCAGGTAGATAAGACCACTGAATATTATACTAAACAGGTATTTATTATTTTATATATTATTTAACAAGAATATTATTTTGTCTTATTTTGCTTTGTTTTAGGAGATATATATTAATTGGAACGGTGGTGGAGATCGAGTACCAATTATGTATATTGATCCTCCTGTTTTACCTAGCGCTGGAATATAGCAATGTCGAGAGCATCCTTCGAGTCTGAAATGGAACAGCTTTCTGCGAAGAAATATGTATGAAACTAGAAGAGAACTATCCAGTGACGATCACGGAATTTTGGTGCAACATGCTGGAAACAATAATATCTTCTCTCTAGAAATCTGCCAGTAGATAGTGCCCATCTGCCGGCCTTGGCCGACCATGGATCTGTTGCACCAATGAAAAAGAAGATGGAGATAGTGAATATCTCGTTGGACGATCAGAACTTGAGTCATATTTCATCATTAAGACCAATAACAGGGGCCTGAATGGCCGAGTGTCTAGCGCTCTGGTGCTCGGTGCCACAGGTTTCGGGTTCGAGTCCCGGCGGTGCCATGGTTGTTTGTGGTTCGGAATCCGCTTTAAGCCGTAGGTCCCGGTCTCTTATGACTGTAAGAGCGTCACGGAGCAGAAGTCAGACTTCTACCTACGGGTGCTCCATCAGAACAGAAGCTTCACCCATCTTCCCTCCTACCATGAGGGATACGATAACAACAACAACAATACCAATAACAACAGCAATACAGATTTGGTTTGGTTTTTTGCTCTACGGTCATTTTTTGCACACTTTGCGCTAATTAGACCGGGACCAGCAGTTTAACTAATCATTACTACTACTACACCACACCACACCACACCACACCACACCACACCACACCACACGACATCACTGTGCCTAGAGTTGAGTTGCCTATTTATAGTTTGGGAATGATGTGGGTGAGAAATCTGATTGGGCTCTGGGACGCTCTACGGTCATATGAGTCCGGGACTTATGGTTTAAAGTGGATTCCAAACTACGAAGAAACATCCATGCCACAGCCAGGATGGAACCTGAAGTCCGTGATACCAAATACCAGAGCGCTACCCAATTGGCCATCAGGTCGCTAGCAATACAGAAGATTGTGAAATACTGGAAGGGCAAATTAACCAACTGGCAAATAAAATCTTTTTGAGCAGTCGAGTCATCGCATCAGTCGATAACTCACCGGTACTTGTCAAGACGAATGCAGGACAATATCCAAACCCTCTCATACATAATTAGATTAAGGAATGAGGGGATTCTTACCGGGCGACACCTTCTACATCGTTGTCAATGAGGGAAACCACATGCATGTCATCCACGATTGTCTGTACTCCAATAAAACTTGCCGATGAAGGTGGACGCAAAATCCAAGAACTTAAAGAGAACATACGAAGAAATCTTCGAAGAGTCCAAGGTGTCCGACAACTCTGGGGAACAGATTTACGAAATATACTCTTGTATTTCGTTCTGTGAAAATGGACGAAGCGGCAGCAAATATGGTGTAACTGCATGTTACCAGGGCGGGATTTTCTTATAGGCTAACTAGGCTTCAGCCTAGGGCCTCAAGATCAAGAGGGGCCTACATTCAAATTGTTAGCAAAATTAGAATGACACTATTCTAAAAACAGTAAACACTAAAACACTGAATCGAAAACAAGGAGAAATTCTACACATATGACTCATAAACAAACATAAAAATGTATTGGTTAAGATCAAAGCGTTCGGCTCATTGGGTTTGTTCATTTGTGTATACTAGATTGCACCAAAGTATAGTTCATATGTTCACTGATTGCTATGGCAAATATTGATGTGCCTTATGCTACTAAGCTCTGGTTTGTTCTTGCAGAAAGTGCTCATATGTAATTTACAAACTTAAAAATGGGAGGTGTGAGGGCCTCATAAGTGGAATAGCCTAGAGCGTCTTTTCCTCTAAATCCGGTCCCGCATGTTACAAAGATGTTTTAATACAAGTAAATATTTACGGTGCTATTATAGCCAAAGAGAACCCCTAGACGTGGTGGAAGGGAATGAACGAGATATTTTAATGAATATGACCCAGAGCAGTATACTTTACGAAAAAAGAAACGAAATGAGCATATATAGAAGTATATATATATATCGTAACCCAAAGTGCATCATATTATGTGCCATAGATATTTTGAGCAAATGCTCTCCCTTATTGGAGCATTTGGAGATTCACACTAGAACAGAATGGAAGGACATTTCTGGTTCAGATTTATCATTGTATGAACACACAAGCTTTTGGTTTAGCATCGACTATTGACTACGAATAATTAGTAAATATTTTAATACAATTATTGATTAGGATTTATTTGAGAAAAAACAATTTTTAAATGTTTTTGTGTGTATGCGTGAGGGGAAACAAAAGTTTCGTGCAACACAAATTCACATAGAAATACAGAATTCATGTTATAGAAATGTTGCTTATACTTTAGTTTAATGCCACACTCCAAGCAGCAAAAAAAAAAAGGCAGCAAAAAAAAATTTTCTTGTTTACAGTGTTAAGTCTTTGGTATCAAAACAACTCAATTAATTTAGATTATCAGTGTTTAGATCAAAATCTACTGGGACATTGAATACTTCCCCTTAAGCTTAAAATTAAAGTTAATGTCCTGTATATTAATTCAGGTCAGTTATCGTTAGATGTTCTGTACATTAATTCACATGGAAATGTAGAATTCATGTTATATGCCACATGTTGCTTATACTTCATTTTTATGCCACAGCCCAAGTTTGGAAAAAGGGCAGCAAAAAATTAACATTTTCTTGTTTGCATAATGGAATCTTTGGAATCAAAACGTCTATAATAAAACCAGACTAATTATGAAACAAATCTACAGGGACATGAATACTTCCCCTTAACCTTGAAATTATCGTTTAATTTCGATGTCCTGTACATAAATTCTCATAGAAATGTAGAATTCATGTTATAAAAATGTTATATGTTTCAGTTTTATGCCACACCCCCAAAGCTTAGAAAAAAGACAGCAAAAATAAAACATTTCCTTGTTTGCTATGTTAAGTCTGATAATCAAAATATCTATAATAAAACCAGATTAACCATGAGCAAAATCTACTGGGACATGAATACTTCCCTTAACCTTGAAATCAGCGTTAAACTTCAGCGTCCTATATTTCGTGCAACATAAATTCACATAGAAATATAGAATTCATGTTATAAAAATGTTGTTTATACTACAGTTTCATGCCACACCCCAAGCTAGGAAAAAAAGGCAACAAAAATATAACATTTTCTTGTTTGCATACTGGAGTCTTTGGAATCAAAATAGCTATAATAAAACCAGATTAACTATGAGCCAAATCTACAGGGACGTGAATACTTCGCCTTAACCTAAAATTAGAGTTAAACTTCGATGTCCTGTACATAAATTCACATAGAAATGTAGAATTCATGTTATATGCCGCATGTTAGATGTTTCAGTTTTATGCCACGCCCCAAACTTGGAAAAAAAGGCAGCAAAACTTAACATTTTCTTTTTTGCAATGATGAGCAAAATTTTCATGGACATGAATACTTCCCCTTAACCTTGAAATTAGCGTTAAAACTTCTGTGTCCTACATATTCAAAAGCGTTGAAAATGACAACGGAAGTTCCACTAATTGTTGGAGGAGAACGTTTTTGGGTGCACTTTCTTCCCAACGCCACTTTAACGAGAAAATCTGGACTAATGGGTGAATTTTCCACCTGCGACCTGCACCCTAGGGTGAGCATTACATCAACAGGTGGGGGTAGGGGGTGTACGACCTAAAGCGACAGGATCTTCACTTGGTCACTTGAGCACAAAAGGGCGAGCGATGTGTGACCCCTTAACCATCGTTAGGTGCCTCCTGTACAGCTTGTAGGGCAGGCAGAGCGAATCGTCCGCAATCGGCCACCACTTCATTCGATGACAATTAAGAAAAGGGCCAAATAACGCGTGCATCGATGATGCATGTAGCTACACAGATAGAATCAGAAAGTGAAAAATAAAAAGGGCAGCAGGCTCTTTTGATCGAGTAAATTACTGCTGCTTTTAATCCGTGCTTGCTTTGGAGTGCAGACGTGAGCAGCGTGTTAGGTTCAGTCCAGGACACCAAGGGTAATGTCTGCATGAGGTTAGGGACTTTTACCCTTGCAGTCCTGCTTGGATGCACGGAATAAACAGGGAATAAAGGACACAGAGGTCAAACAATTATCAGGCAGAAGATCGATTATTATAGTATTAAATGATACGTGAGGAAAGTGAGGGTCTAGTATATTCAAAGGTAATGAATTGCCAGTTTAGCATAGCAATGTCCTGTAGTGATAACGTACGAAGTTGTGCAAATAGGACGTTTCCCCAGCAAAATAAATGCCTCCATGCATCACTAGGTATTGCAGGTCTGCTTACCCTTTTGAATCAATCCTTTTGGCAATGTTTCTCAAATTGGAGAAGGGAGTGGTATAGCAGTAGGAAAATACTAAAAACATTAAAATAGTGAAAAAAAAATTTTAACATGGATTTTACTTGTATTGAACTTCAGGAACTTGGAAACTTATCTGAATACTTAAACTCGAGCATCACTAATATTGGGAACTTATCTGAATACTTGAACTTTGGAATCACATTAGTAACTTATTTGAACACTTGAATTTTTGGAATCGTTACAATTGGGAACTTATTTGAATACTTGAATTTGGAAATCACTACTGTTGGGAACTTATTTGAATATTTGAACTCGAGAATCACAAATACGATGACAATTAAGAAAAGGGTCAAATAACGCGTGCATCGATGATGCATGAGGCTACACAGATAGAATCAGAAAGTGAAAAAAAAAAATAAATAAAAAAAGGCTCTTTTGATCGAGTAAATTATTGCTGCTTTTAATCCGTGCTTGCTTTGGAGTGCAGACGTGAGCAGCGTGTTAGGTTCAGTCCAGGACACCAAGGGTAATGTCTGCATGGGGTTAGGGACTTTTACCCTTGCAGTCCTGCTTGGGTGCACGGAATAAACAGGGAATAAAGGACATAGAGGTCAAACAATTATCAGGCAGAGGATCGATTATTTTAGTATTAAATGATACGTGAGGAAAGTGGGGTCTAGTATATTCAAAGGTAATGAATTGCCAGTTTAGCATAGCAATGTCCTGTAGTGATTAAGTACGAAGTTGCGCAAATAGGACATTTCCACAGCAAAATAAATGCCTCCATGCATCACTAGGTAATGCAGGTCTGCGTACATATTTGAATCTACGAGCAATGTTTCTCAAATTGAAAGTAGGGAGAGGTACAGTAGCTGGAAAATACTAAATCAATTTAAAAAATTAAAATAGTGGAAAAAATTTTTTAATATTGATTTTACTTGTATTGAACTTCAGGAACTTGGAAACTTATCTGAATACTTGAACTTGAGCATCATTAATATTGGGAACTTATCAGAACACTTGAACTTGGGAATCGCTACCGTTGGGAACTTATTTGAATACTTGCATTTGGGAATTCCTACTATTGGAAACTTATTTGAATATTTGAACTTAATCATTAATATCCGAAATTTATTTGAATACTTGAATTTAGGAATCATTACTATTGGGATTTATTTGAATGTTTGGACTTGTGAATCACTGCTATTGGGAACTTAGTTGAATAAATATTGAAAACTGAATTGAATTTAGAAATCATTGGTAATCAATAATTGGAGAATCACTAATTTGGGAATCATTGATAATCAATAATTGGGAAATCAATAATTTGGAAATCACCAATATTGGGAACTTATTTGAATGCTTGAATTTGGGAATCACTAATATTGGGAATTTATTTGAAAACTTGAAGTTAGGAATCACATTGAAAACTTATCTGAATACCTCAACATAAATAATAACATAAATAATATCATAAATAAATATTTACTTTATTTTTTATTTCGTTTTATATAATTAATTCTTATTTTACTAATATTTTTTCCCTTTATACTTCTAGAAAATAAGTAAAGATAAAATATCTCTAAATAACCTAAAAATTGATATAACACGATTTGTAAATGAATCTATTTAAAAGCTAAGTCGTCCATAAAATTGACGAACAATAATATTTAATTGTTTAATTATTTTTGTAATAAGAGATTAAGTACTTATTAGTTTATTACCATTGCATTCAATAATAAGCATTGCTGAATTAAGGTCATAAATTTTGGAGGAATGGTGGACCCTAATGTTCTAATTTTCAGTAAAAAAATGATTATTAATATATCCTTGACAAAAAATAAACATAATCAAGATTATAATAACATTGAGTTCAACAATGAAAGATTGGTAACGACACTATTTTATAGTGTGCCAAGGAAAAAATTTGAAAACTAGAACTACACGAGTTTATGTATTTTAATTACTCTAAAACAGGGGTGGCCAACCCAAATGATCTTGCGGGCCACTTTGAAATGCATCCTAACTACGCGGACCGCATATAAAATTATATATCCCCATATTAGATTTAGATCCATTATGGACATTTTTTGGAGTGATAAATTGAAACATAATGCGTTATTATTGTGTTTACTATTATTTTTACATGTGAACATAGATAATATAATAATGATACTAAACACACATTGTAAAGAAATATATAACACTAAAAATGAAATATAAATATATATAAATATAAATGAAATTAAAAAATATATAAATATAAATGAAATTAAAAAAAAAATGAAATCATTAACAAATATTTATTTTACTAGTGCGATATTTGTTTCTCCACTCACGTAGCTTTTGCAAATCGATGCGCGCACATCATGAGTTCGCAGAATATTATTGAACTATTCTGCGAACTCATAACTGTAAACTCATCAACAAAACAGGCAATATCTGTATTACATTCGCAAGAATATTATTTTAAAATCAAAGTTCATTTTTCCCCATAATTTAGACAGTTTTTGAATATATGAATGCACACATAATGTATTCTTTTAATACATTGGTTTTCACTACTTTGGGCATTATAAAATAAATATATTTTGTCTTGTCTACTAATGCAGCTGGCAAGTATAGACCGTGACCTTTTATGCCATAATGGTTGCACAGACGTTACTCCCTTTGCACTACCCAGGGGGCGCGTGTAACTTGAAGATAAGTCACGCACGCGGAGTAACAATGTCCCCCGCAACGCTCTACGATCCTATTAGGACCGGGACCTACAGTTTAAATTGAATTCCGAACCACTACAAACACCAATGGCACCGCCGGGACTCAAACCCGAAACCTGTGGTGCGATAGCCACTCGGCCATCAGGCCTACAATATTTTATAATATTCAGGCCTACATATATTTTGTAAAAGTGTGATAAATCTCACGGGCCGCAAAAATGTTCAAGGCGGGCTGTGGGTTGGAAACCCCTGCTTAAAAACATGACTTCTTTTTAATACATCTACAAGAGTTAATTGTCAGTGTATGGGATTCAAGAAAGACAATAGTCAAATATCGAACAACTTTTAAGATACATAATAAAAGTTTATAAGCTATTGGTACTGTTAAATTGAATCATGAATTAGGAAACAAAAATCCGTTAAATTTAATTAGAGTTCGTTTTTTTTCTCTCACTCTCTGTTCAAGAACTTGCGGAAGTAATGGCTCAGAGTACGACAACCTGTTGATAAGTCCACTTAGGGGCACCCCATGGGTTTGTCGCCATTGCCTTCGACAGGGAGAATGTCTTCCTGGAGGCCTTTTAAGGAGAACTGACCCATATACGTATTTTTTTTTTTTCTGTATGCCCAAAAAACTGCCAACCTGAGGAAATATACTCTACATTCTTATGTGACATAACATTTAATTTTGATATTTTTATTTTAGAAATTTTAGTAAGACCATAAATATTCCCCCAGATTCAAACCTCAAACGAGACTTTTCAAAATAATTTGTAATTTTTGCTACTTATCAGTAGCATGTGTCTGGGGGGGAGGGTTTAGTTTATTTTGTCGCTCTACGGTCATCTCGTGCACACGAGGGCTAAACAGACCGGGACCTACAGCTTAAAGTGGATTCCGAACCACTACAAGCACCCATGGGTATGGGGGAGGGAGATAATAAGTGACCAATATAACCAGAACCTTCCAATAAAAGGGTTAAGACTTTATTTTATAAAATCATATCAATAAAGACATATATTAGTAACTAGCTAAAATCGCAGAATAGGGGAATGGGAATTTGGCGTCAAAAACTCTTTTCGCCAAATGTGCGCCAAGAAATGGGTTGCGATTGTAAGTGAAGTGAATTGGAAACAATACAAGAAATGGCAATGGGCTTAGACCAATCGACAAGAACCGTATTTTTTCAAGGACGGAGGTTTATGGTCGCTGCGCGACCAATGCACTCCGAAAATCTACAAAGAATCAATACAAGAAATCCAAGCTATCACATTTGGCGACTCTCATACATTTCGCACAAATATATTTTTCAGTATTTGTTTGGTAAGTTTTGCATAAAATCATGGTAAATTTCTCATAAATTCCATCAAAAATTTCTCATAAATTTCGCACAAGTATGTTTTTCCGAACTTTCTTGGTACATTTTGCATAAAATCTTGGAAAATTTCATCAGAAGTTTCTCATAAATTTCGCACGTATATTTTTCATAGCGTCTCTAGTAAATTTTGTATAAATTCACACAAATTCCATCAATAATTTCTCATACATTTCGCACAAGTATATTTTTCATAACTTTTCTGGTAAATTTTGCATAAAATCACCGTAAATTTCATATAAATTCTATCAAAAATTTCTCATAAATTTCACAATATATCTCTCATAAGTTATCTTTTAAACAGTTCTAAAGTTTTCTTCTAAATTTGCTTGTAAATTCCTCATAGATTTTATAATGAATTTCTGCCAGATTTCATAGCAAATTTTCACAGTAAATTTTTCATATAGTAAATAACTCATAAAATTTTTAGTAAATTTTTAACAGATCTCGTAGTAAAACCCTCCTGAATTTCACGGTAAATTTCTTATGAATTTCTCATTAATTTCATAGCAAATATTTCTTATAAATTTTACAGTATATTTTTCAGAATTAATTATAATTTTCTGATATAATGAAAAAAATTAGCAGTGTTAAATTTTTGAAAAAAAAAAAAACTTTCTCAGATGAAGATTTACAAATTTTCCAATTTTTAAATTTTTAACCCAAAAAACATTAGTTTATTTTTAAATTCTAAATACATTTTTGTATAGAAATAAATGAAATAATTATTGAATTCCTTGAAAATATAATCTGCGTTAAAATATTATATTCAAAGCATCAGTATCATGAAATTCATAGCAAACTCCTCTTTAATTTCATAGAAAATATTTACTATAAATTTTATAGTACATTTTTGACTTAATACTAATTTTCTAACATAATGAAAAAAATTTCTAGTGTTAAAATTTTGAAATAAAACTTTCTCAGATGAGGATTTACGAATTTTCCTATTTGTAAATTATTGATCAAAATAAGATTAATTTACTTTTAAACCCTAAACACATTTTTGTATAGAAATAATTATTGAATTCCTTGAAAATATAACTACGTTAAAATATTAAATTCAAAGCATCAATGTCATGAAATTCATAGTAAACTTATTAATTTCATAGAAAATATTGACTATAAATTTCATAGTAAATTTTTCGGACTTAATTCTAATTTTCTGATATAGTAAAAACAATAAGTAGCGTTAAATATCTGAAACAAAACTTTCTCAGATGAGGATTTACGAATTTTAAAATTTGTAAATTTTCAATATAAAAAACATTAATTTATACTTTAAATGCATTTTTGTATAGAAGTACATGAAATAAATGTTGAATTCCTAGAAAATATAACTACATTAAATTATTAAATACAAAACATCGGTGTCTTGAATTTCGTAATAAATTTCTCATTAATTTCTTAGCAAATATTTGTTATAAATTTCATAGCACATTTCTCAAACTTAATTCTAAATTTCTGATAAAATGAAATAAAAAATAAATAAAATAAAAATAAATTAAATTTTTGAAACAACACTTTCTCAAATGAAGATTTACGCATTTTCTCATTTCTAAATTTTTAATTCATAAAAAATTAATTTACTTTCACACTCTAAATGAATTTTTTGTACAGAAGTAAATGAATAATTATTGAATATTTCAGCGTTAAAATATTAAATTCAAAGTGCCAGTGCTATGCAATTACACGGCTGGAACCAAATCATCCAATAATCATGAATTTCATTATTTCTAAATAACAATGATAAATCTGTTTCGTGACAATGATAAATAAGTCAATTTATTTAATGCTTAAATCATGAATATTGTAAATTTTTTTAAGTAAATTAAATATATAGATATACAAATTACAAAAAATTATGTTGACAGCTGTCATCGGAGTTTAAGCGCTGATTTCAGCAATTCTGTCGCTAATGATTCTGCAGAACTGCGCCAACGGAAAACCACGTAACGTTCGCACGTCATTTCCGGTGAAAATATGAATAATCAAACATGTACGAGATTCCTGGGAACTGATTATAATCATTTATTTTGCGAAATCTGGATCTTCTACAAGGAAGTAGAAAATTTCAAATCACTTATCGGGCACAACATTCAATCAATCTGTCATCAACTTCACTCAATTGCGAGAACATTTATAAAACATTTAAACATGTAACGTGTAAAAAAATATATAATAACATGTTAAATATATAACGTTTAATGTAATAAAGTAGTGTTAAATATCTGAAATTATTTTATTTTGTTATTATCTTTATAATTTATTTTGATTTGTTAAAAATCAAAATAAATTATAATTTTAAAATCGGTTTAATATAATAACGTGTTAAACATAAAACATATATATTTAATACATTATATAACATATAAAATATATAACATGTTGTTGTTTCTAATGCAGCTGGCAATATAGAAGTTAATGTTCATGCCATAGGCAAAGGCTGCGCCACTGTTATTCATTTAGCACTACCCAGGGGTCATGTGCACATGAAGATATGCTATGGGCGCGGAGTAACACTATCCCCACAACGCTCTACGATCTTATTAGACTGGGACCTACGGTCTAAAGGAGATTCCGAACCACAAAAAACATCCATCCAGGATTCGAACCCGAAACCGGTGGCACAGAGTGCCAGAGCGCTATCCACTCTGCCATCAAGCCCCACATATAACATATATAATGCGTTAAATATCTATAACATGTTTATAAACTCAATTTATTAAATTTTTATAAAACGTAATCAAATCAAAATAAATTATAATTTTAAAATCTGTTTTTTAATTAATTAATTAATCACCTTACTATATTAAATTTTAATATAGTAACGTGTTAAATATATAACATATATAATGTATTAAATATAAAACGTGTATAATGTGTTAAATATAAAACGTATATAATGTGTTAAGTATATAACATATATAATGTGTTAAATATATAGCATATATAATCTGTTAAATATACAACATATATAATGTGTTAAATATATAACGTTTATAAAACGCAATTTATAAAATTATTATAACATTTTTATAAAACGTAATCAAATCAAAATTAATTATAATTAAAAAAAATCTATTCAATATAATAGTTAAATATATAACATGTTCATAAGACATAATTTATAAAATTATTCCAACATTTTCATAAAACGTAATCAAATAAAAATTAATTACAATTCTAAAATCAGTTTATGTATTTAGTAATTATTTAATTGTAAAATATATTCATGCATTAATTTGCAAATCATTTTGTTACTATTTTTCATTCTGAAAAGTAAGTAACAAATTACGGAATGTTAATTAAGTTCTTATTTTCAGGTTGTAAAATGCAACAAAAACACAGTAAAATTTTAACATTTAACGTTTCGCTTGTGATTTGCTGAAATAATTAAATAAATAAAAAATGAAACCAATATAATTTTATTTTTGATAACCAACTTAAAGCGATATCTAGAGTAACATTTGACAATATTTAGATCATTTTGAAAAACAGTTTCATAGTTAAAAATTAATAATGAACACAAACAATTTATCTGTAATTGTAAAAAATTTGAATTGCGAAACAAAAATTGTGGTTTTGTTTTTTTAAAAACAGGCAATTTTCGATGAATATTATGCATTGCTTTAACTTTTTCTCAAACCAGCATTTGTGCATGTAAATTTCTCAACGATTAACTATGATTTATAAATGTAAATCACCACTATTTTTTAATAAATGAATTTTTTTTTCATAAAATATTTCTTTAAAAGTTCTTGATTAAGACGGAATGTACAATGAATAACAAAATAGAATGGAATCGCAATTTTTATATTTCTTTTTTATTCAACTCCTCTTTTTCTTCATTGGCGCAACAGCCCCATGGTGGACTAAGGCCGTCTGCCTACTGGTAGATTTTGAGACAGGAGTTGCTTTCTTTTCAAGGAGTAGGGTTGCCAGCTCTACGTCGAACAGTGATATTAGATAAGGATCTAAGGTTTAAAGTGGATTCTGTATCACTACAGACATCCATGGTACCACCGGAACTTGAAACAGAAACCTGTGGCACTGAACCCCAGAGCGTTAATCACATGTTTTTTTTTTCTTATGCCACTTTGTAGACAGCAACATCTACACCAAGTCCAAGAGCCCATGTGGTCTCATGGCAGGAGGGAAAAAGAGGAGGCAGCTTCTGCTATGATGCAGCACCCATAGGTACAAGTGTGGCTTGGCTCGTGTCGCTGAAGAAGGCCAGTGCCTCCCGGGAGGACTTTAGGGGGAACTATCGTCATTTGCGTATCATATAGGTTTGGTTTGGTTTGTCGCTCTACGGTCATCTTGTGCACACTTTGGGCTAAACAGACCGGGACCTACAGTTTAAAGTGGATTCCGAACCACTACAAACATCCATGGCTCCGCCAGGACTCTAACCCGAAACCTGAGGTACCGAGCGCCAGAGCGCTAGCTACTCGGCCATTCAGGCCCCCGTATCATATAGGAGAAAACCCGGTAAACTCCCAAGTAGCTCGACTCACGAGGCTAGGTGATGAGCGTCCGAAACGCTATCAAGCCTCCTCGTTTTTTGAAACAATATCTACAACAAAGCCATCAGCGGAATAAACTTCCGCTCTAAAGCTCACCAGCGGCGCGCATGGCCACTGGGCCCCGAGTCGGGCATAGTAATAATAATAATAATAATAATAATATTACTAATAATAGCGGCTTTAATGGAATCCACTTTAAGCAGTAGGTCCCGGTCTAACAGGATCGTAGAGCATTGCGGGGGTAGTGTTACTCCGCGTCCGTAGCTTATCTTCAAGCTACACGCACCTCCTGGGTAGTGCTAAGTGAGTAACGTCTGTGCAGCGCTTGCCTTAAGGCATGAAAGACAAATGTCTAAGTGTTTACCAGCTGCATTAGAACAAAAAAAAATATTACTAATGATAATGAGGATGATAAACAATAGAATTGCAGTTTTAGAAATCAATCTCAATTATTGTATATTTGATGTCAATCTTTAACGTAGACTCAAAGTCATTTTCCTCAAAAGAAAAAAATTATTTCTCTTTTAGATAAGTGCAAACTTAGGCACTTAGGTGTTAAATCTTATCTCAAATCGTTATTCATACAAATTACTTTAAAATCTGAATACTTTCTGAGCAAATATTAAAGTTCTTTCTATTTGCCTTAAAGTTCAAAAGCAAATTTATTGGGATAGTTTCATCAGTGAGGCCTGATGACCGAATGACTAGCGCTCTGATGATCGGTGCCACAGGTATCGGGTTGGAGTCCCTGCGGTACCATGAATGTTTGTAATGGTTCGGAATCCACTTTAAACCATAGGTTCCGCTTTGACATGATTGTAGAGGGTTAGGCATATAGCTGACAACCCTACCTCGTAAAGGAAACATCTACTATCTAGAAATATGTCAGCAGGCAGAGGGCCTTGGTCCACCATGGGGCTGTTGCGCCACTGATAGTGATATGAGTTTCATCAGTATAAACATTCGTAAAAAAATTGTGCACTTAAAAACAATAAATGTGCAAATAAATGTGCAATAAATAAAAAGGACAATTTTGAGTTCAAATGCTACTTATATATTATATAGATGTAAATACAAATCCTTATAATAATGTATCTTTTTCAACGTAAAGAAACTTCCATCATCTCAAACAAAAAGGGATTTTTTTTTTTTTTTTTTTTTTTTTTTTTTTTTAACGACCGGTCAACATACAACATTCGAGAACCAACATTTCTCACTGCCCAAAAGCCATTTAAAAAGAAAAAATTCCCATTTTTAAACAACATTAACACTGGAGGTGACATGATTTATTAATGTCTCCGAACGTTTGCTCACGTTTTAAAAATACAATTGTTGTTTACTTATTGTTGGCTTCAATTGTAAATTACGAGATCTGATGATTTACGACCTTAACAAAAACAAAAACAAAATTTGACATTGACTTAAATCAACGCGTGAAAGTCACATAAATTGAACGGTATTGATTTTTTTGTGATGAAGTTCAAAACAGTAAATAAATGTTTTGCAATGAAGAAATAAAACTTCCATAGTTTATGGATGGACTAATATGTTTTTCACGTGCGTTGTTTTCCCAATAATATTTCAACAATAAAAGATCACAACCATCATGACTAAGAATAAAATATTTTAATAATTTTTTTATTTTTATTTTTAATTTGTACAATTCATGAAATAACTCGCAGATTAATAAAACCGAGGTATTTTACGTAAAACGTTTAATAATATTTCAAGTGACTTTATACTGTTATATACACATTCCAGTCACATTAATGTGACCACCTGTCAAAAGCCAGAATATACAGTCTTGTATATTCTGGCTTTATGTGGAGTGTGGAATGTGGTATTAAGTGGTATTTAAGTGGAATTCTTTCTATACACTCCACTGCAATGCGCTGCCACCTGCCTTTTGTGATGGGTTATTTCACGTTGACGTCGAAAGTAGGTGGTGGTCACATTAATGTGACTGGACTGTGTATTATATAGCTGTTTAAATTTCTGTTACATTGTTAGTTTTCGTAAGTATGTTAATTGTAAATTTTTGTTAGATAATTAAAAATAATTAATAAACTGAAAAAAAAATTGCATTTTCTTCGTTTTAAGTATCGGCGAGAAAACATTAACGCTATTTCTTCTTATTACTTATAAATATGTGCCTGACTCATAGCTCAATGGCACCGCTCTCCGCTGGTGAGCGTTAGGGCTGAGGCTCCATTCGCTGTAGACATTGTTTCAAAAAACGACGATTTTCGATGGCGTTTGGGATGTTCGGCATCTTGCTTCGTGAGTCGGACTACCTGATTGAGTTTTCCGGGTTTTCTCACATACGACATACAAATGCGGGATAGTTCCCCAAAAACTCCTCTCAGAAGGCAACGTCCTCCTTCTTCAGCGACACGGAGCCAAGTCAGACTTCTACCTAGGGGTGTTCCATCACAACAGAAGCTATTCCCTCCCTCCTTACATGAAAACACGGATTCATGGACTTGGTCTAGATGTTGCTGTTTACCAAGTGGGATAAGAAACAAATAAAGTAATATATAAGTAAACGAGAAATATGTAATTAATTTGTGGAATCAATTAAAGCTACATAAGTAGTTCGCGTTGAGAAAATTTAGTTGATTGGGCTTAGATTTGTAAGCTGCTATACTAGCAGCTAGTTGTGTCAGGATACCAATTTCTCTTTTCTATTTACATTAGTTTATTTACAATATTGGTACATACATACATACACATGACACCCTGTGCCTCTTCTACAATCGTATTAATAGTTAAAAACCAAGAGCCGGTCCCTGACCGTCTGTTTCGATCTGACGCTCCTAGCGTTCACCTCGTGATCTGAAGATCTCACCGCAACTCCTTACCACACTGGACCACACAGTTAAGGTCACAGTTACCGATTATAACCGCGACCTTTCGCTGTTATATATTAATAATAATTAAACCTTACAGATTGTATGGAGCTAACTATATTTTACACTTTTCTTCTTCAAAGACGCAGCAGCCCCATGGTGGCTGAGGCCATCTTCCTATTGGCAGATTCCGAAGCAACCCTATCCCTTATTTCTCTTTACGGGATAGGGTTGTCAGCCCTACGCCCAACGCTCTTACAATCATAGTAGACCGAGAATTACTGTTTAGAGTGAATTCGGAACCACTACAAACATCCATTACATCGCCGGGATTTGAACCCGAAACCTATGTCACCGAGAGTCACAGCGTTAGTCACTTGACCATCAGGTCCCACCTAATATTTCTACTAATATTTTTTTTTTTTATGAAGAGGTTGTTTAGACGTTGAAATAAAGGTAATAAACGTTTTGATTTTAATGAGAAACTAGATATGCGTTCACATTTTTTAATTACGCATCTGTACCATAGAGCAGTAATAAAATAGAGTTCGCATCAGGGTTGCCAGTTTGAAACAACTTGATCCTCACGTTACTTTTAAAATCTCCATTGGCATGATTGGTCACTTTCATGGTCAATCAGCCATTCATTTGTCTGGCATGGTCACTTTATTTACTTGCCTAACAGAGGAAAAATATTGCATTGTGGAATATATTGTACCCATTTAGAATTAGTTTTGGCATGTATTTCAGGATTTTTGTAGTCTAACATTATACTATGATTAATACACGCGCGCAGGGAAAAGAAGCCAAGGGGCGAAATGGCGCCAAATGTAGTACGAAAAGGCCGAAAGATATTTGCCCCAAATTTCTATGTTTTGTTGTTGTTTCTTATCCCACTTGGCTGGCCAAGCCCACGAGCCCATACGTACTCATGATTGAAGGGGAAGGAAGCAGCTTCTGTTGTGAGGGAGCACCCGTAGATAGAAGCCTGACTTTGGCTCCGTGACGCTCTTACAGTCATGTGTGACCGGGACCTACGGCTTAAAGTGGATTCCGAACCACTACAAACATCCATGGCACCGCCGGGATTCGAACCTGAAACCTGTAGCACCGAGCGCCAGACACTCGGCCATTCAGGTCCCAAATTTCTATACCTTTAGAATAGTGGGACACTCTCCATTTTATTACTACTCTAGAGATCTGGGGCCTGATGGCCGAGTGAATAGCGCTCTGGCTCTCGGTACCACAGGTATCGGGTTCGAATACCGGCGGTGCACATGGATGTTTGTAATGGTTCGGAATCCACTTTAAGCCGTAGGTCCCGGTCTCTTATGACCGTAGAGTGTCACAGAGCCCAGTCAGACTTCTTCTCACCCACATCATTCCCAAACTGTATAGGGGCAACTCAGCTCTAGGCACAGTGATGTGGTGCAGTAGTAGTAATAGTACTCTAGAGATCTGTAAATCTTGGACAACAAATAATTTTATTCGGTAAGACGGTATATAAAAGAATACAAGACAATTTTTGAAAGACATCATCAAAAAAACTCATTGTGTTGTTGGTGTGGCTAATTTGTGTCCGGCTGCGAGGGACGAATACCCATGAATATCTACTCATGGTTGGAGGGAAAGGGTGCAGCTCCTGAAGTGACGGAGCACCCGTAGGTAGAAGTCTCACTTGGCTCCGTGTCACTGAAGATGGACAGTGCCTACGGGAAGGACGTTTGGGAGGAACTATCCCGAATTTGAATATCGTATAGGAGAAAACCCGGAAAATTCCCACCAAGAAATCTGGTCAACGAGACAAGATGCTGAACATCACAAACACCATCGAGCCTCCTCGTTTTTTGAAACTGTGCCTATAACACTGCCGCCAGAGGATTGAACCTCAGACCTAAATCTCACCAGCGGCGCACATTACCACTGAGCCGCGAGTCGGGTATCAGAAAAAAATTATTAACGTGGTAATTTTTAAATTTACTATTTTATTTATTTTACTTAATCTACGTTTAAGCCAATCTTTAAGAAAATAAAACCCGAAAATTCTTTAATGTGGGAAATTTTAGGAGTCATAAGTACAGCAATTTCTTTTTTCTTAAATTTTGTTTTTAATAAAGAAGATGAAATTCCTCAATATTCCAAAAATCTGATCCCCTCCTCTCCCCTCCCCCACAAAAAAACTTCAGAAATCTATAAACCGATGAAAAAAAAAACTTATTAAGAACCAGTTATTATTTTAAATTGCAGGTTATTGCTTTATTATTATTATAGCAGTTATACAATATATTAATATCCTTTATATCCAGAATCAAATTTTAAAGAGGAAATAGTAAACTTTTAACCAGCCTATATAGCCAAAAGAAATAAAAAAATATAGTGAATCTTTTAGCCTGTGAAACCTTAAAAAACATCAGTGCATCAACCATCTCTTTTTGTTTCAATAAATTAAAAAAAAAAACACCATAAATCCGTAAACATACAAAAATTTATATCTTTTCGGTAAAGATCCTTGAAAATTAGTAGCTAGTACGTGAAAATAAATATGAATGTCTCCAAAAACAAATAATCTTTATTTTTATACATAAAAAAAAAACCCTAATTAATGTTAACAACAATTTCCGTCACAATGCAAAGTTTAGAATATACAAGTTTAAGACTGCAGATTATAATAATTATGCGAATAGCAATCCGAAAGACCACCCTCATACTGAAGACCACCTCAGTGAACTAAGTTTGGCTAACTACCAGAAAAACCTATCAATCAAGGCAGTGCTGATCATGAGTACAGAAAGGAATATCATAACGCAGACCTTAAATTAGAAGCCTCAGAACAGGTTTTCTTCCTCATTTCTTTTGTATGTTGAGGAGTTCTAGTATGTTAGGATGCACTAGAAAAAATAACTGTCTCAAAAATAAAGCTTCCAATTTTTTTTTCACCTCCTTTAAATTGGATGATGAGTTACTGATGTGTCCATCAAGTTAAAGATGCTGATTTATTATATTTCAGTTAGAAAAAATATATAAAAGGTTTTTCTACTTAACGTTCGATTACGCCAAATTCGAGGAAACTTATTTCAATTTTTATTTTTATGTAACTTTTTCAATTTTTAATTTAATTAACACAGATTTTTATCAATGAAGAGTAAATAATATTGCAAAAATAGGACGAAATAATAGAACGTGTTTTGACTTAGGAAGCAATTATAGAACATCTTAGGAAGCAATTATAGAACGTCTTAGGAAGCAATTATAGTACGTCTTAGGAAGCAATTATAGTACGTCTTAGGAAGCAATTATAGTACGTCTTAGGAAGCAATTATAGTACGTCTTAGGAAGCAATTATAGTACGTCTTAGGAAGCAATTATAGTACGTCTTAAGAAGCAATTATAGTACGTCTTAAGAAGCAATTATAGTACATCTTAAGAAGCAATTATAGTACATCTTAAGAAGTAATTATTGTACGTCTTTTGTCTTACGAAGCAATTATAGAATGACTTAAGAAGCAATTATAGAACGTCTTTTGTTTTAGGACGAAATTATGTCTTACAGTTATTTAATATCATGTTTTAAAGTTAGCAAAGCCATCGTTTATTTAGACAGGTTTTACTAAGATTAGTATAACATAATGGAAAACTAAAAGAATAATTTCACAATAGAGAGTTTTTGCATACCGCATTTTTATCATCTGATATTTTTTCTCCCTAGTGCGCATGCTCATAGGAAACATTATTACAGATACGCATGCGCAATTCCCTATGAGCATGCGCGCTAGGGAGAAAAAAATATCAGACGATAAAAATACGGCATGCAAAAACTCTCTAATATTAACTTAAGACAACGGTATCTGAATTTAGTTGTCCCACTTCTGCCTTCATAAAAAAATTACTCAAGGTATCCCTGGAAATCTACCTTCGTTAAATGAACAAATGTAAGGTATGTAAAGAATAGTAAACAATTTATGTTTTTTTTTTTATGTATTTATATATCTACCTACGTTTTAAAATATATTAAACAAAGATGCTGTAAAATAAGACATTTTGACAGTTGAATTTATAAAGTTCGCTAAAATGAGCAATCTTATTACACACAGTAATTAAGATATAATATCAAATTAAAAATGGCAAATAGCATTAAAAATTATCCTAATGGGAAAAATTAACCTGGTCCTTTGCTGCCAATAAACTAATTCTCGGCTGTATTCTTAAATCATCGCGATTTGCAATTAGCAGTTAGTTTGCTTTTTATTTTTAAACAAATAAATTTGAGATTACATTAAATCTACGTTCCACTAAATACGACGAAGGAAACGCAGTTATTTTTAACTTCTCTTCCTTCTTCGTACATTCACTACTTCCTTTACTTGTATAACAAGCCTCACAAATGCACCTGATGTTACTTTTATTATATCCCACCTACTTCTGATGATTCCACTGCCCCTCAAATCAAGTGTTTCAGAATAATTAAACAATCTAAAAGCAATAAATAATAAATCAAAAAACAATCTTACACCCAATTGAAGCACTTCGGAAGTATCCATAATCGGGACGTGTGATGATGTCGTTTGATATAAAGCCATAAGACTACCAACTGCACTATATGGATATTGGTGTGCAAAAGTACTAGTATCAATGTAGGCAATGCACATTATGGCAACTGAAAGACTTCGAACGGGACGCATAGTCGGTATGCGTAGAAAACTGGTTAGTCAAACGGAGCCAAAAGACCATCAATTGCCCTATATGGGCTGATAAAGCAAAATGCAAAGCAAACAGATAAGCAAAATGCAAAGCAAACAGATAAGCAAAATGCAAAGCAAACAGATAAGCAAAAGGACTAGTATCAATGAAAGTAACACGCAATCTTATAGACAACTGGACGACTTTGAAAGAAAGGGTCGCATAGTCGGGATGCGTAACTTGTTAGTCATACAACTACCAACTGTATTATATATAACTTGATGTGTAAAAGTGCTAGGAAGCACTTATAGCCAACTGAACGACTTCGAAAGGGTCGCATAGTCGGGATGCATGGAGAACTGGTTAGTCATATGCCATAACACAGCCAACTGGATTATATGGACACTGATGTGCAAAATTGCTTGTATCCATCAAGGAAACACACAATCCTACAGCCAATTGGATAACTTTTTTAACGCGATAGTTAAGAGGTAATTAGTAAGGTCGTTTGTCAATGGCACAAATTTAAAAGCTGTCATTTAAAAATTTATAATAAATATTGAATAATAATTGTTACTATAGATGCATTTTTTCTGAAATGAAGAAAATCAAGATTCTATCGTATGATAGCTTGTTATACATTCTTCAAAAACTTATTAAAAAAAAACATATTCCAATAAAGTCTAATCCAAAATAATGCTGCATCCGGTGTTTTAACATGTACACAAAAATGCATGCAATATCAAGAAACACTTACCCAGAGAGTTTTCTCTAGACAGATCGCTGAGGGAAGGCACTTTTTGATAGAAAGAAAGGCCTCCTGGGAGGAATCCTCGATCACCTCTTTCTTGATAGATTCGGGAGGAATCATCACGAATCTCGGCATGAATTCCATCTCAGAAGTGATCTGAAAAGAAAGAGGAATGTGGATATCACATGTGACCACAAAAAACACTTTAAAAAAATGCTGAGTTATGCAAAAAAAAGTAACGAGTATCGCCAACAGAACCTCGAAAACAAAAACAATTCAAATTTACTAATACAAAAAATATAATCAATTCTGGAAGATCATTTGTGTATCTAATACTTAAAACACAGGTAAAATGTTTTAGGAAATATTTAATTGATACTTTAGCTTAATATGACACAATGACAAAACTGATATTACATTCAATTTGGATGTTGTTATATAAAATGGGTTGCATATTTTCGACAGTTTACGGTGTCAACAAACATGACGGCAACAAGTAATTTTACAGCCAACTGAACGACTTCGGATGTGTCGCATAATCTTGATGCGCGGTGGTGTCTTGCCATAGAAAGCCATAATACCACCTAATGCACTACATGGATACTTCTGTGGAAAGGTGTTGTCACAAATGAAGACAACATACAATATTATAGTCAATTGAACGGGTAGCATAGTCTGGACGCTTGGAGAATTGTTTAGCCATACCGAACCATAAGATTACCAACTGCACTGTATGGATACTACTGTGTAGCGATGCATCAATGAAGGCAATACGCACTATAACAACTGAAAGACTTCCAACAGGTCACACAGTCGGGAGTCATAGATAACCAGCTGGCCCTACCCAGTTATAAAACTACCAACTACGCACAATAAGGACACTGATTAACAAAGTGCTAGTATCAATGAAGGCAAAAAGCAATCTTATAGTCAACTGAACGACTTCAAACGAGTCCCATAGTCTGGAGGCTTGGAGGATTGGTAAATTATACAGAGCCATAAGGCTATCAACTGCAGTATATGGATATTGCTGTTCAGAGGTGCTTGCATCAATGAAAGCAATACTCATTATAACAACTGAAAGACTTCCAACGGGTCACACAGTCGGGATTCGTAGAGAAGTGATTGACCATAAAAACTATGTATACTGTATGGGCATTGCTGTGCAAAAGGTGCTGACAGCAATGATTGTTGAATAGTACTGAACAGTGGAGCAAAGTCTTATATAACTCTGCTATGCACGATCTTAATGGCTACCAGTACATTGGCATCACATAGTTCTCAATGATAAAATCAGCTTCAATCTTATAGCAAATGCTATCGAATTTGTGTGCAGCAGTGTCATAAGCAACGATCTCCATCCGTCATTGTTTTACAAAAGCACATCTTTATAATTGTTACAACAGTTACAATAGCAATACCAGCATTAACCCTGGTAAAATGATGTAAGATGCTATCTCTTATGATAGCAGGTCAGACTAGCGCATGATTTAAATAGCTCAATGATATGTTGATGATACGATGTTTGGCTTACTTTTCGTGGCATGTTGTACCAAGACCATTTGCCAACAAGATGCCAGGTATTGCTTCTTTTTTATCCATTGTTTTGAAAATTACAAAACTGGGGTCGCTAAAATTACTGTAACCTGCAATTTAATTATCAGAATGTCATGAAATTTTGACACGTGTCGTTTGAAGGATGCACTATCCAGAAATTATATGGGTCTGTCAAGAATATTGACTAATGGCCGAATGTCTAGCACTCTGGCGTTCGGTACCACAGGTATCGGGGTTCAAATCCCGGCTTTGCCCATGGGTGTTGTAGTGGTTCGGAATCCACTTTAAACCGTAGGTCCCGGTCCTAATAGGATCGTAGAGCGTTGCGGGGGCATTGTTACTCCGCTTCCGTGGCTTACCATCAAGTTACACGCGCCCCCTGGGTCATGCAAAGTGAGTAACATCGGTGCAGCACTTATGGCGTAGATCACGGTCTATTTGCCAGCTGCATTAGAAGAAAAGAAAAAACCGGACCTATGTGTCAGACCGGAGACTTATTGAATGATGTAAGTGTTTATGAGCAGTGCGTTGTGTAGACACACTGAGAGATATACACCTGCAAAATTCTAGCTGAATTTATATTATAATTTATATATCTTCAAGGTAATATGTGAATTTCATACGAATGCCTAAAATAAAATCCTTTTTTTTAAAGGATTTTCCTCAAAGATAATATAACAAATTGAAAAAGCATTGTTCACATTTACTAACTCCATTCCAATGAATGACATAAGATTAATTGATAAGCAATTATGCCAGCTTTAAAACAATTGAAAAAAATTTGGGTGTTAATATATTATTTCCATGACATTATGAAAAAAATTAAGGCACCATAAAAGGCAATTCAAGAATATTTAAATAGACGGAACCAAAAAAAAAACAAATGCGAGGTATAAATTCAAATCTATACAAAGTATACATTCAATGCTGCTGCTGGATTACATAACCAAAATCATCCAAGCATGTTAATGCCCTTCCACCTAACGTAAATGACACTTATTCAGAGTAGAAAAACAACTGAATAGGTGCAACAAAACTATAGGGCTATAAAACTACCAACTACACACTATAAGGACACTGATTAACAAAGTGCTAGTATCAATGAAGGCAAAAAGCAATCTTACAGTCAACTGAACTACTTCAAACAAGTCGCATAGTCTGGATGCTTGGAGGATTGGTAAATTATACAGAGCCATAAGGCTATCAACTGCACTATATGGATATTGCTGTTCAGAGGTGCTTGCATCAATGAAAGCAACATGCATTATAACAATTGAAAGACTTCCAACGGGTCACACAGTCGGGATTCGTAGAGAAGTAATTGACCATAAAAAACTATGTATACTGTATGAGCATTGCTGTGCAAAAGGTGCTGACAGCAATGATTGTTGAAAAGTACTGAACAGTGAAGTCTTATATCACGATTAATGCGATGAGATTATGCACGATCTTAATGGCTACCAGTACAATGGCATCACATAGTGCTCAATAATAAAATCAGCTTCAATCTTGTAGCAAATGCCATCGAATTTGTGTGCAGCAGTGTCATAGGCAAGGATCTCCATCCGTCATTGTTTTACAAAAGCACATCTTTACAATTGTTACAACAGTTACAATAGCAATACCAGCATTAACCCTGGTAAAATGATGTAAGATGCTATCTCTGATGATAGCAGGTCAAACTAGCGCATGATTTAAATAGCTCAATGATATGTTGATGATACGATGTTTGGCTTACTTTTCGTGGCATGTTGTACCAAGACCATTTGCCAACAAGATGCCAGGTATTGCTTCTTTTTTATCCATTGTTTTGAAAATTACAAAACTGGGGTCGCTAAAATTACTGTAACCTGTAATTTAATTATCAGAATGTCATGAAATTTTGACACGTGTCGTATGAAGGATGCACTATCCAGAAATTATATGGGTCTGTCAAGAGTATTGACTGATGGCCGAATGGCTAGCACTCTGGCGTTCGGTACCACAGGTATAGGGTTCAAATCCCGGCTTTGCCCATGGGTGTTGTAGTGGTTCGGAATCCACTTTAAACCGTAGGTCCCGGTCCTAATAGGATCGTAGAGCGTTGCGGGGGCATTGTTACTCCGCTTCCGTGGCTTACCATCAAGTTACACGCGCCCCCTGGGGCATGCAAAGTGAGTAACATCGGTGCAGTACTTATGGCGTAGATCACGGTCTATTTGCCAGCTGCATTAGAAGAAAAGAAAAAACCGGACCTATGTGTCAGACCGGAGACTTATTGAATGATGTAAGTGTTTATGAGCAGTGCGTTGTGTAGACACACTGAGAGATATACACATGCAAAATTCTAGCCGAATTTATAATATAATTTATATGTCTTCAAGCTAATATGTGAATTTCATACAAATACCTAAAATAAAATCCTTTTTTTTTTAAATGATTTTCCTCAAAAATAATATGTTGTTGTTGTTGTTTCTGATCCCACTTGACTGGCCAAGCCCACGAGCCCATACGTACTCATGATTGAAGGGAAAGGAAGCAGCTTCTGTTGTGATGGAGCACCCGTAGGTAGAAGCCTGACTTTTGCTCCGTGACGCTCTTACAGTCATAGGAGACCGGGACCTACGGCTTAAAGTGGATTCCGAACCACTACAAACATCCATGGCACCGCCGGATTCGAACCCGAAACCTGTGGCACCGAGCGCCAGAGCGCTAGACACTCGGCCATTCAGGTCCCAAATTTGCCAACGGCACGCAGTGTTCCCAGGTGGTCACCCACCCAAGTACTGACCGCGCCCAATGATGCTTGACTTCGGTGATCTAACGAGAACCGGTATATTCAGCATGGTACGGCCGTTGGCAAAAAAAAATATAAACAAAAATAATATAACAAACTGAAAAAGTATTGTTCACATTTACTAACTCCATTCCAATGAAAGACATAAGATTAATTGAGAAACAATTATGCCAGTTGTAAAACAATTGAAAAAAATTTGGGTGTTAATATATTATTTCCATGAAATTATGAAAAAAATTAAGGCGCCATTAAAAGGCAATTCAAGAATATTTAAATAGACCGAACCAAAAAAAAAAAAAAAAAAAAAAAAAAAAAAAATGCGAGGTATAAATTCAAATCTATACAAAGTATACATTCAATGCTACTGCTGGATTACACAACCAAAAGCATTCAAACATGTTAATGCCCTTCCACCTAACGTAAATGACACTTATTCAGTTGTTTTTCTACTCTGAATAGGTGCAACAAAACGCAATGCATCCTTTTTCGACTAACTACAGCACAGGAACATAAACAAATCAAAAACCAATGTCTGCCATTCACAAAGTAAAAGACCACTGCACTCTCAAGTCGGCGTTTTTCTGCAACAAAATTGTTTTCCTAAAATCACTGGTTAATAAATGATAATGAAAAAGCAAAAAGTTGTTCTTAACTTTTAAAAAGAAGTGCGCGCTTCCGCACGTTTAAGGTCATGGCCAATCCAATGATATACATATTAATTTATAAACAATTCTGTCAGATTTAAATCAATCAGGGAAAATCATTTGAAAAAAAAAACCCGGGTGTTGATATATAATTTCCATGAAATTATACGGTAGGTATTCTATGAGTAGAACAGTATGTATCGCATGAGTAGTTTACTCATATGACTGTAGAGCGTCACGGAACCAAGTCAGACGTCTACCTACGAGTTCTCCATCACAACAGAAGCTGCCCCCTTTCCCTCCATCCATGAGTAGACTACTCATGGGATGTCCGTCCAGCACTGCAGGACACTGAGGATTAGACACAACACACACACACAAATTTTTTTTTCTAACCAAGACAATTATCAAGACAATTGTCCTTTATGCCTTAAGGCAAGCGCTGCACCGACGTTACTCATTTAGCATTGCCCAGGAGGTGCGTATAGCTTGAAGATAACCTATGGACGCGGAGTAACACTACCCTCGCAACTCTCTGTGATCCTATTAGATCGTGACATACGTTTTTATGTGGATTCCAAACCACTACTAAGATCCATTACACTGCCGGAACTCGAACCCGAAACCTGTGGCACCGTGCGCCAGAGCGCTAGCCACTCAGCCATCAGCCCCCCACACACACACAACATTAAGTCACCATAAAATGCAATTCAAGAATATTTAAATAGACCCAGGGGGAAAAAAAAATAAAAAAAATACGAGGTTTAAATTCAAATCTATACAAAGTATACATTCAATGCTACTGCATTACATAACCACACTCATTCAGATATGTTAATGCCCTTCCAACGTAAATGACACTTATTCAGAGTAGAAAAAACCTGAATAACGCTAAACAAAACGCAATGCATCGCTTGTCCACTAACTACAGCACAGGAACATAAACAAATCAAAAACCAATGTCTGCCATTCACAAAGCAAAAGACCACTGCACTCTCAAATCGACGTTTTTCTGCAACAAAATTGCTTTCCTAAAATCACTGGTTAATAAATGATGATAATGAAAAAGAAGAAAGGCTGTTCTTAACTGTTCGAAAAAGAAGTGCGCAGTTCCGCACGTCCAAGGTCATGGCCAAGGGTGGGCGTTTCAGGAATAAAAGGAGGGGGTTTATCGGCGGCTGGCATCTCTTGCTGGGACAATGGGATAAAACTGCTAAGGTGACCTACGTGAAATGGAAATAGCTGCAGTCTTTTGTTGGTCTCGTGAATTAGGAAGGACGGTTAAAGTGGTGTCTCTTTTGGAGTTTTGGGCTGCAAAATTTTTTAACAAATTTGTTCGTAAAAAGGATGAAAATGGAATTGTAGTGTGCGAGTTTATTTAAATTGTTAGTTTTATGGAAAACGGAGTGGAATATCGAAATTAAGTTTTAATAATTAGTGAAACCCTAATGCAAAACGAAGACTTGAGAATTTTTCTGTTATGAGTCATAATAGTCTTATCATGTTTAATCTCCGAGTTAGGGTGATTGACGATTTAAATTGCATATTTTACGAGAAATCGTAATGTGTTATCGAATCTCTCTCTAATTCAATTCATATGATATGGTATTCTTTGAACAATAATTGACTTTAATAATTAGGTAGGGGCCTAATGGCCGAGTGACTAGCGTTCTGGAGCTCGGTACCACAGGTTTCGGGTTGGATGTTCGTAGGATCTTCGCCATGGTTGTTTGTAGTGGTTCGAAATCCACTTTAAACCTTAAGTACCGGTCTAATATGTAGAGCGCTGGGCATAAGGATACAAATCCTACCACGTAAAAAGAAAACATCTCATTTTTCGAAATCTGCCAGTAAGCAGACGGCCTCGACCCACCATGGGGCTGTTGCGCCACTGATGATGAATTAGGTAAATCCTGATGTAAAGAAAGACACGAGAGCTTTTTAAGAGTTATAGTAAGCAGTAGGGATTTTCATAGCCCCTAGTACGGAGGTGAGTTCTAACTAGCTAACTAATTTCTTACCACAGTCATATCAGAAGGCGACCTACGGCTTAAAGCGGATTCCGGGCCACTACAAACATCCACAGTACCGCTTGGACTCGAGAATCCGAAACTTGTGGCACAGAGCGTCAATCACTCGGGCATAGGGCCCCATATAACACTCTTATTTAACTTTAAACTTCTTCTTGTACTATGGTGCAACAATCCTATGGGGCCGGGCAAGACCGTCTGCTTGCTGGCAAATTCCTCAATGTCCAGCAGAGTGGGATGGACATCCCATGAATAGTCTATTCATGGATCGAGGGAAAGGGGCAGCTTCTGTTGTGATTGAACACCCGTAGATAGAAGTCTGACTTGGTCCGTGGTGCTCTTGCAGGTCCCTTTAAACTATTAGATTGGTTATATGGACATTTAAAAGGATGTCTGTTGTTAAGAGGAAGATGTTCGGTTAGATGTTAGTTCTCAGTGAGAAGTGATTCAGATTGCATTTGTACAACTCCGTATCGCTAAAGATGAAACATCATATAATTTCTTTTTACAAGGGAGGGTTGTCAGCCCTACGCCCAGTCATACTAGACTGTCTCCTACAGTTTAATGTGGATTCCGAACCACTATAAACATCCATGGCAACAAAGGAACTCGAACCAGAGCGTTAGTCATTTGGCCATCAGGCTCGGAGGTGAGTTCTAGAGAAAAGAAAAGTAATCCGTCAGGGTCACAGCCCCATGGTGGGTTAAAGCACCCTAACAGAAAAATGTGCTTTGCTACAAGTTTAATTAACCAACAAAATAATGAGTATCGTCATTGTTTGGCTGTTAGAGAAGATCCCATACCATAGTGAAGTTGAACACACTTTGAACTGAAATACTGTGGGTTAGAATTGAAGTACTTTCTATTTTGTGTATTTCTGAATGGTCAAAGGGAGAATGTTTAAACAGGGTATTACTGGGTGGTTTTGAATGTTCAAAGGCATTACAAGGGGGGTTTTGAATTTTCAAAGGCATTACAAGGGGGGTTTTGAATGTTCAAAGGCATTACAAGGGGGTTTTGAATGTTCAAAGGCATTACAAAAGGGGTTTTGAATGTTCAAAGGCATTACAAAAGGGGTTTTGAATGTTCAAAGGCATTACAAAAGGGGTTTTGAATGTTCAAAGGCATTACAAAAGGGATTTTGAATGTTCAAAGGCATTACAAAAGGGATTTTGAATGTTCAAAGGCATTACAAGGGGGGTTTTGAATGTTCAAAGGCATTACAAGGGGGTTTTGAATGTTCAAAGGCATTACAAGGGGGTTTTGAATGTTCAAAGGTATTTCTGAATGCTCAAGAGTATTACAGAATGTTCAAGGGAATGAAAAAAAGGACATGGCAAATTGAAAGAACATGAAAAAAGTGATCAAGAACATGAAAACCACGCTCTCCAAAACAATACCCATATATTTTATGGATGAAATGAATAAAGGTGATAACACAACCATAGTGACATTCCTCCGCTACATATGTTAAAACTCCCTGTACTTAAATCAGTGAGACTTTACATTCAGAGGTATTTTTAATATGAAAGGTGTTGGGAAAAAAAAGTATTTAAATGATTACTTTCTCGATTTAACTCATGATACAAAGAGACAACTTCCAATTAACGATCTTTTGATATTTTTTGTCTCCTTTCCTTTTGTCATATATTCTCGCAATTCAAATGCCCAATAACGCAATCCATTGATAAATTTAATGCCCGATTTTGTGCACGAATCGAGCATGGGGACCCAATCATAAATGTCGAACAAACGCACCTGCTCGGCCATTGTTTCTTAAGCGAGGCTTCACCGACAAAAGACAAAATGAGTAATGGCGCAGAAGTGAAGTGAAGAGGCAAGCAAGCGTGACGACAAAGCCGTCTATTAGGTGAGAGTCGCACTACAAATTTGGCAGTAAACGCCAGAGAAGCCCGTAATGAATTGGTCGTAAATACGCAACTAGTGGACCCGAAGAATAGTTGTTGTAGCAGTCCATTGTACATTCTGGGCCAGGAGCAGTTTTGTGTTTTTTCAAAGAGTTATGGCCGAGAAGGCATTAAGCGACGTTCGATTACAATAAGCATTTTGCTCGGGACTATAAATAAGAGGCGGTCTCTGCAAGATTGGGGAAAACCTTGCAAATCGCTAAAAATAAACAATTGGCAGTTTTTCTTTGTTTTCTGCTGATGAACATGGTGTCGAGGAGGAGTAATCCGGTTATTTATTGCTTGTTGTTATATTTTTTGGGGACATCAAATTGATTGTTTTCAATTTACGGAGCGCTTATGAAAGAAAATAATAATAAAAATTGTTTTGAAAAAGCCTCAAAAAGCCTAACCCTCAAAATGATCGAAAAGATTTTGAAAAAGCCTACTACTACTGCTATTTGTTAACCGTTTCACGCAGTTAAGTTTTCATAGAAAGAATGGAAAAGAAACGGAATATTCTCATTAAATAAAAAAAACTTGACGCTAAAGTAGTTAATATTCACCAACAGATGGCGCTCTGAAGTTACAGGTTAGTTATCTGGCCTTATATATATAGCGGCGTCCAAACGAGAGCACGAGACAGCGAGCGTTTTCATTCCGAGTGTCTCCACCTGGTGGCGAGAAACAAACTACGTTATCTCTCGTTTTGAGTGACAGTTGATTGAAAATGGCCTTAATCCTTTGGTGTACCAGAAAATTCGATTTTGGTTCTGAGACAGTGGACTCACACCGAAGGTTCTGTTGTCCGCACTAAAACAAACCATTTTATCATTGGTTCGCGAGAACGACAAGCTCGCACTCACGTCTGGGCGCCGCTTAAATCTCCGTCAAAGCGAATCAACTGTCTCACTCCGTTCTAATCCGAATCGGTTTATCCGCGTCGGACATCAAAGGGATTTCTCGTGGACCGCATTTTCGACCAGCTGTCACTCAAAACGAGAGATAATGTGCCTTGTTTCAAGAGGCCAGACGGAGATATTTGAAACGAGAACGACTAGATTCTCTCATATTCCCGTCTGGACGCATAAAACTCGTACTCTCGTAATGAGTAGCTTTAGCACACACTCATATATAGCTGAGCTTGTAAATGACTGCTACACTCAATATTCTAAAAATTCGTGTTCTCAATCGAACCTTTTCTCATATATGGCCATCCAGATCTCCTGACTTCCCTTGTAACTTTTAGTTGTGGGAATACTTGAATTTAAAAGGGTATCTTGAAAAATAGTATCGGTAAAAATATTGAAAAAAGCATTCCGGAAACATGTATGCCACGCTGGTTGTTGAATATTTAATCTACCTGATAGACCGTAATAAGTCATACATCGTCTTGATGTATTATGGTGTACAATGTATAACTATTTAAATGGTAGTGCTATTTGATGATTTAAACTTTTTACAATAATTTTTATATCCCCATCCCCTCCCTTAAAAAATTCTGTTTCATTTCCATTTTTTTTTTTTTTTTTTTTTTAATTATTATTATTATTATTAATAAAAAGGCAGTTTTCTTTATTTGCTGCCGAAATATTGAATTTTTTTAATATTTTTTTTAATATTTTTTATAATTTTAACAAGCTGTTATTTCGAATGCAAACTGCAACAGACGTTCGGTCGAATATTAGAAATAATTTTATCGTCTTTCGGAAAGTCATAGATCTTTCGATGAGTGATCAAAAGCCGAGACCAGAGTGGTAATTCTTCTGCTGCGAAAATTAGTAAACAAAGTCACAAACGTTTCGATTTCCATCCAAACAGCGTCAAACAGTTTTGGTGTGTGATGCTCAAAACTTAGTGTGCGGAAAAAAACCCACATTAGTGTGCGGAACACTAATGTGGGCACGACTTAAGATATTATGCCAAGGAATAATCTTCCCGATTGTTATTGTACAAAGCTTAAAACCCTTGTGTTCATACATATGACTATTTGCATTTAGTTCAAACGGTTTAGTAAGTTAACCTATTTTATTCAAAATATCTTTCCGATGTTTTAACACAATGATTTGCATTTAACAACAAATAAAACAACAAACTGAATAATTATACAATATGCAGGATAATTTATTTTTAGATAAATAAATAAATAAAAAAAAGTAAAACAGATTTGTAAGAATGATAAGGTATTTAAAAATAATGTATAATATGAATAGAACTTCACGTGCAGTAAATACTTTAAATGAGTATTTTCGTTGAATCCTAACACGCTTTAAAATTAAGAAATAAAGTTATTTAATTTCCAGTTATTTAAATTAAATATGTTTGAGATAATTTAAGGAAAATAAAGTTAGTTTTCCGTAAAAAATTTTAAAAGGACTAAAAAAGTCTTTCTTTTAATTTAGATAACTTAACAATTAGAAATAATTTTATCGATAGGTCTTATAAATTGAATAAAAGATTGTCAATTGACAGGAACCAAACTTGCAAAGAAGATCCTGAAATACAACAGCAAAAATTGTCAGAGCTATATTGAAAAACACCTTCAAATTATGTATATTAAATTCAATTTAATATGAAGATAAATAATGCCAAATAAGGCATATTCAAACTGTACCTCTCGCAAAGTAGCAGAAATCGCTAATGTTTCAGCATTTACGAACAATCCTTCAAAAGAGTCATGGTAAGCCTTAAGTTATGTCTTTAAATAAGCTAACTTCTTGAGTTGGTGGTTGTTGTTGCTTCTTATCCCACTTGATAGACATCTAGACCAAACCCACGAATCCGTGCGGACTCATAGTTGAGGGGCAGCTTCTGTTGTGATGAAGCACCAGTAGGTAGATTTGGTTTGGTTTGTTACTCTACTGTCATTTTGAGCACACGAGGGCTAAACAGACTAAGAGCTACGGTTTAACGGGGATTCCGAACCACTAAAAAAATATCCACAGAAGTTACTGAATCATTTAATTATTACGTGTTAAACTTAATTCGTTAAACTTTTTCCAATAGATGGCGCAACCAGTATTGCCAAAATGAATCACACTGATAATGTCGAGCGATTAACCATTAAACTTCGACGTTGAAAATGTGACGTTCCATTGGAATAATATATATATATATATTTTTTTTAGCACATCGAATACGAAAAAAAAAAAATACATTTATAGGATGTTTAACTTTTCTGTTTTCAATTGGAAGAAAAATGCAACCGAAGCGCATCGAACTGTGTAGATTTACAGGAAATCAGTTGAAAGTACTTGTAAAAAAATGGTTTAAATTATCTAAAGACGGTGATTTTGTTACTATGATATACAGGGTCATTAGAATTAAAGTCCCACTTTCAAAATGCTGTAAAAAAGAGCCACTCGTCACAATGAGTTCTAATTTGAACTGAAGATACTTAAAGAAGGGGAAACGGTTATGGCATCAAAAGAAAGTTACACCGATTTTTCCCATCCAATTTGGTACGACCTTACCGTGGTGGATGGGTTTTCCACTCACAGTGTCACAACTGTTGAATGACTTGGAAGTCATTTTTTCCGACAAAAAAACCGAAACAATCAAGCACATTGAACACTGCAGTTGGTTTAATGTTCAACTCATGCCAAATACGCTGTCATTTCAATTCAAAATATCGCTGGCAACCGAATTCACTTTCTTTATGCCGCTTACTACGCCATCTATTAATATACTTTAGAACTTTTTTTTTATGTCCTACCGTTTCTCCCTTTTTCAAGTATTTTCAGTTCAAATTTGAACTCATTTTTCTGACGAACCCAATGCTAAAAGTTAGTGAAACCATTACTAATGAATTTTATCCATAGCAATAGATGTTTTTGAAACAAGCATTTTAATTAAATAGATCAGAATACGAGGGAAAACACGACAAAGTCAGTTTTCAACAAGAAAATGTTCGAAATTTGGACGGTAAGTCCAAACCACCTACAATATTCTCCGGACGTTGCTAAAACTGGTTACAGCGGCCTGAGGGACAATTGACTAAAGCTCTTTCCTTTGGTACCACAGGCGTTTTCAACTGATATATTCACAATTATACCTTTTCTTTTAATATACTTAAAATAATCAATTTTGTAAATTTTAAGCCGGACTCGGGGCTCAGTGGTAACATGCACAGCTGGTGAGCATTAGGACGGATGCTCAATACACTGGCGGCGTAGGCACCGTTTCAAAATACAAGGCGACTCGATGGCATATGTGACGGCCCGCCTCTTGCCTCGTGAATCGGACTACCTGATGAAAATTTTCATGGTTTCTCTGACACCATAGGCAAATACGGAGTAATTACCCTTAAAAGTCCTTCCAGAAGGAACTGCTTCAGGCACGAATCCTGCCGGTCACATGCATGTTTGTGAGTGGTTCGGAATCCACGTTAAACTATAGGTCCCGTTCTAATTAGCCTATAGTGTGCACAAAATCACCGTAGAGCAACAAACCAAACCAAACCTACTGATTACCATCTATTTTTACCAATGACACAGACTCTGTTTGGACGGAAATTGTAAAAAAATCTTTCAAAGATTTGGTACACAATATACATAAAAAATCCGAGAAATGCAACGCATAAAATGGCTCTTACAAATTTAATTATGAAACTGTAGTTTGTGTTTGGTTGGGCAACCAGATTGTAACTGGGAGTAGCCGAGTTGAAATACTTGAGCAACAGGTTGGCGAATTCACAGCTTTATTGACACACACACAAACACCACACACGTACAATTAGACATACAATATTTAACGCATTTAAAGACATAATTATAGATTAGTGGGAAGACTCCACTTCTAAACCGAATATCCGGAATTTGATATTCGCAGGATGAGCGAAATATATATTCTTGTCCGGAAGAGAATCTGTAGGACAACTGATCATTTCTACTGAACACCATAAGGTAGTCAGTACTTAGGTTTGGTTTGTCGCTCTACGATCATTTTTGTGCACACTTTGGGATAATTAGATTGGGACCTATAGTTTAACATGGATTCCGAATCACTAACAAACATCCACGATACCGCCAGGATCTTTTAAAGGAGTTTGTCTTTGCGCTACGGAGATGGAAAAAGTAGTTTCTAGCTATGGACAGTATTTTAATTGGTGAATTAATGAATTAATTAACTTTTAATTAAGTGCTTCCAAATAGTAATCATTCGAATTTGAAGCCCGTGGTACCAAAAACCAGAGCGCTAGCCAATTGGCCAACAAGCCGCCGTAACCAGTAGCAGTCATTGTCTGGGAAGTATTGTAGGTAATTAGAACTTCTCGTCGAAGTGCTTCCAAATAGTTTTTATTTTGCTTCGCCAACATTTAAGCGAACATTTTAATGTTGAAAAATGACTGTTATTTTATTAAAAATGTTAATTAACAATCAGTAAAAAAAAACATGACTGCTTTAAAGAAAAAAAACCGCACGAATGAAGTTTAGCAACCACAAAATTGACACATTTTGTCCATTGGAATATTTAAAAGTGAAAGATCAACTCACGGATCAGAAAACACTTTCCTTCTTTCTGCTTCAGGAAAAAGCAACATCAAAAGTGATTCTTAATAGGAAAAAAAAAAGAGGCATCACTGCGCCATCACTTTCCTCGTTTCATTAAACGAAGAACCAAGGACCAAACCTCATATCCAATCAGAAAAAAAATTATAAATAAAAAACGCCCAATTAAACGAGTTCCAGACGATGTCCCATTATAGGATTTAGCCAATTTGCATCACCAAGAGAGGAGATTAGCATAAGAATACAGTGTCTCATTGGCACAGATACTCTTCACCCCTGGGTGCTCTGGAGCGGAACAAGACGCGGTATCGGCGTCAACACCACCCACCCCACCCTCTCTGCAAACGAAAGAGTCATCACCAAGCTGTCCGGTGGAGCGTGAAGGTCACAAAGAAAAAGTGTACTGATCCACCAGCTTGAACCCGATTTCACTAACAAGAGATTCCAAGGACGGTTCTGGAATGGATCTTCTTATTCCAACAGGTGGGTGATTTACTGGAGCGTGGACTGACCGCTGGACCGTTCACACCGCGGACGCGCGTTCGATTTTTTTTATTCTTTTTTTCCCTTTTGAGCCGCTAATATCTCATACAAGATAGGATGACCCTCGAGTTAGAGAGGGAATGGCCAATTTTTACGCCATCAGAGTAATTCTACGATTGAGAGACCACTGGAGCGATTCTGATGCAAATTAGAATTATCACATTATTGGAACTATTATTATTGGTACTTAAAAAAAGGTTGACAAGTCAATATGATTGGATGTTTTGCTGGGAAAAATTGCATTTGGAAGTCTGGAGGTGTTTATTACATTACGAGAACTATTACATAATATGTAAGTAAGCTAGTTTAGTTCGAAACTCGGCAAGTAAGCCAATCCAATGTCACGAATATACAAATGAAAGCGAGATTATTTGGTTTGGTTTGCCGCTGTACGGTCGTTTTCTGCACATTTTAGACTAATTGGACCGGGAGCTACAGTTTAACGTGGATTCCGAACCACTCACAAACATCCATATCCCCGACAGGATTTGAACTCGAATGGCACCAAAGGCTAGAGCGCTAGCCAACTAACAAGAGGTTCCAAGGACGATTCTGGAATGGATCTTCTTAGCCAGAAGGTGGGTGATTTACTGGAGCGTGGACTGACCGCTGAACGCCATGGACTGACCGTCTCTCAATCATGGAATTACTTTTTACGCCATCAAATTAATTCCGTGATTGAGAGACCACTGAAGGGATTCTGATGGAAATTGAAATTAAGTATTTTGGACTTAAAAAAAGTTGACAAGTCAATATGATTGCTGCCGTTTATTACATTGCGATAACTATTACATAACTAATTAACTTAACTTGAAACTCAGCAAGTAAGTCAACTCTATGTCATTAATGTGGGGTGGGGTGGTAGTAGTAATCATAGTCTTGCTGATAAAAACTGGTTTTGGTGAACTATTACAAAACATATAACTGTAACTTTAATCAACGCTAGTTTAGTTCGAAACTCAACAAGTAAGTCAATCCAATGTCATGAATGCAAAAAAGAAAGCGCAATAAATATGTATGTCGAAACATTGCATCTTTAAATTCAAGAAGACGCAAACTCGTCAGATTAAAGTTCTTGTCTTGCTGGGAAAAATTGCTTTTGGGATGATTGCCGGCATTTAATAGTTAGAGAACTATTACTAAACATATAACTGCAACTTTAATCAAAGCTAGTTTAGTTCGAAACTCAGCAAGTAAGCCAATCCAGTGTCATGAACTCTTAAAGGACCGTTCACACCGCGGATGCGAGTTCGACTTCTTTCTTATTTTCCTCTTCTGAGCCGCTAATAACTCATACAAGATAGGATTACCCTTGCGTGGGGAAAGAGGATGGCCAATTTTTTACGCCCTCAAAGTAATTCCAAGATTGAGAGATCACTGGAGCGATTCTGATGAAAATCAAAATTAACTATATGGACTTCAAAAAAGTTGGCATGTCAATATGATAGGATGTCTTGCTGGGAAAAATTGCTTTTGGAAGTCTGCGGTATTTATTGCATTACGAGAACTGTTACGAAATATGTAACTGTAACTCTAACCAAAGTTAGTTTAGTTTAAAATTCAGCAAATAAGGCAATCCAATGTCATGAACACAATGGAAAGCGCGATAAATATCTATGTGTTAAAATCTAAAAGTCATGGTCTATAAAGAAATGTACTATGTTACGTAAGTATTGTAAGCAGTGGCTTAACGATAGAATGGCAAGACGGACAAATTGCCACGAGCCCAGCCCTAACAGAGATTAGTTTGTCATCTACAGTCCTTTTGAACACACTTTAGGCCAATAGGATCGGGACCTACAGTTTAATTTGTATTCTGGACCACTAAAGAACATCCATGCCACAGCCAAGATTCGAACCTGAAGCATGTGGTACCAAAGGCCAAAGCGCTAGCCAATTGGTCAACAGCCCGCTATAAATATGTATAATGAAACATTGCATTTTGAATTCAAGAAGATGCAAACTCTTCAGATTATATCAGTCTTGCTGGGGAAAATTGCCTTTGGAGGCCTTTTAATAGTTAGAGAACTATTACAAAACATATAACTTTATTCAAATCTAATTCAGTTCGAAACTCGGCAAATAATCCAACCCAATGTAATGAATGCACAAAGGAAAGCGCGATGATTTAGTTTAGTTTGTCACTCTACGGTCATTTTCTGCACACGTAGACCAAGACCTACAGTTTAAGGTGGATTCCGAGCCACTAAAAAACATCCATGTCACCGCCAGACTTCGACCCTGATGTCTGTGGTTCAAACAGTCAGTGTGATAGCCAAATGCCCATCAGGCCATGAAAGAGAAAACGCATGAAATATAAAAAAAAATTCTTATAACCTCATTGACAAGTATTCTTATCACCGAACGCATGAAATGTAAGAGAATTCTTATCAGGGTCACCACTTTTTTCCAGGTACTGACCTATCACTTGATATTAATCAGATTAATACACATAAAACGCAAAATGTACTGCCGTCTACCAGAAGCAGAGGACAAAGAAATGTGTAGTGAGAGGCTAAAAGTGCGAAATTCAATCTCGACTAAATCGTCAGAACACCTTTTTCCTTTCCCACCACGTAAATTAGAATACTGATATTGATAGTGAATCAAAACATATCTGAAGGACAAAAGTAATGACAAAAAATGAATATAACCAAAATATTACCAATAATGCACATGAAAATAATGAGATCATAAAGGCTGATACAAAAACTACGAAGTCTTCTTTCTCTACTACGGAAAAGTAAAATAAAGAAAAGAAAAAGTATGAAAAATCAACAGGGTGCCCCGGGGGTATTGATACTTATACACATCTAAAGCAGATGTGACCCCAAAAGACACAACTTAAATGCGCCGTGATTTGTACTGAGATGTAGTAAACATATGTATTAAAAATATAATATTCGTATTATAAATTCACATCAATATAGGGTAATGTGGAAACTGTATTTCTACATTGATTATAAGAAAATAATTCATGACAAAATCTGATGAATTGAAGGTCACTTTATATAGATTGAAAACATTCATTTAAAATTCATAAAAACGAAACTATTTATGAATGAATATGAAAATTTTAATTGATTGATTTATCTCCCTAGATCTGTAAAACTAACGAAACATAAAAGTTATAAGAAAATTCTGCGAGTAATATCAAGAAATTAATTCAAAAAATTAAAAAATACAACATTATATATATACACTCAAGAGCCAAAACATTATGACCACCTGTCAATAACGAGTTGGCCCACCTTCGGCGCGCAACACAGCTTCAACCCGCCTTGGCATGGATTAATACCACCACTTAATACCAGTTAAATATCATTTCCACCTGATCACGTGCCTTCCACGTCATCCAGGCGAGTTCATTGCAAAATGTAGGGGTGGTCATAATGTTTTGGATCTTGTGTATATATATATATATATATATATATATATATATATATTTATACAAGAGATTAAAATTAATTTCTTACCACATCAGTTATTCCCTGAAGATCTCTATTCAGACGGATTTGACTGTCAGACACAAGGATAACATCAACACAAGCATAAGAATCGGAATTCTATACAAATTGTATGCTTCCAGATATATTACCAAACTGCAATAGGAAAAAAGAAAACATCAATAAGTTTAAATATAAAAACAAACCTAAATAATGTACATTCCATTATCAAAGTTAAATCAAATTTTATAAAAATAAAAAATTTAATAGCATATTTTTCAAAACTTTTGTTTAATTTGAAATTCAATTCAAAACTAATTCAAAGAAAATTATAATATAGCGTTTTTAGCGAATGATCTTATACAAATTTAATCCTATAACTTTGTTTTCCATTATTTGTAGACACAATTTTTATATGAAAATTATATGTTATTATGTTCATTATTGTTAATTATAAACATAATAAATAATTGTCAAATTGTTGTAAATTATTTGTCAAATTATCAATTAATTATAAACATAATAAGCAATTGTCAAATTGTAATCATTTATTTGTCAAATTATTGTTAATTATATTTCTTTTCATAGAATTTTAATTGAAAAATTCTTCGTTTTCTATTGATTGAAATAGTTTGTATTCTAATCTAAACTTATAAAAATATTAAAACACCGAAGTTTTAGCAATATTTAAAAAAAAAGGCAAAATAGGATACATAGTATTTATGAAATAATTTATTATATGCAGTACTGCAGGACTAAATGTATTTAAAATCAAAATATCAAAGAAAATCTTTACTTAGTCTTCAATGTATATTCCTGTTACTTAGTCTTCAATGTATATTCCTGTTACTTAGTCTTCAATGTATAGGTCTGTTCTTAAATTTCTTCAATTCCAGCAAAGTAGCGATTTTCGTGCAATTTCCTTTTATATTTGCAGGTGTCAAATCTGAAGACAATTGCCTTTTTTCATTGCCAAAAACTGGTCAAAAAATGTCATCAACATGATCTTTGATCCAAATGTCCAAAAATCGAACTTTCTTTAGCCATTTCGGACCTTCTACTCAAGTAGATGGTTGCCATTTTTTTCCTTTTCACAGCAAGCAAAGCACCAAATTTCCTCTCCAGTCACTATTCGTTTAAAAAAATACCAGGATTGCCATTTTTTCCTTTCGAATCTCTGACAGAACATGTTGACTGAATACAAGCAAATGATTAACTGAAAATACTTTTTTGCATAAATAGACGATATTTTAGATTACGGTTTTCGTTTAGGTTAACAGGTGTCAAATCTGAAGACAATTGAATTTTTCATTGTCAGAAACTGCCAGTCAAAAAATGTCACCAATATGGTCTTTGATCCAGATTTCCAAATATTCGAACTTTCTTTGGACGTTTCGAACCTTCTACACAAGTAGATGGTTGCCAATTGTTTTCCTTCTGACAATACGCAAAGTATCATGTTTTCTCTACAGTCACTATTTGTTTGAAAAAAATACCAGGATTGCCATTTTTTCCTTTCGAATCCGTGACAGAATATGTTGACTGAATACAAGCAAACGATTAACTGCGAATACTTTTTTTCATAAACAGACGATATTTAGATTACCATTTCCGTTTAGGTCATAGGTGTCTGAATTTAAAGACAATTTCCCTTTTGTTTAAAAGCTGCCAGTCAAAAAGTGTCACCATTTTTGGTCTTTGATCCTGATTTCAAAAATCGAACTTTTGCCATTTCGAAAAACAAGTAGATGGTTGCCAATTTTTTCCTTCTGACAATACGCAAAGTATCATGTTTTCTCTACAGTCACTATTTGTTTAAAAAAAATACCAGGATTGCCATTTTTTTCCTTTCGAATCCGTGACAGAATATGTTGACTGAATACAAGCAAACGATTAACTGCGAATATTTTTTTTCATAAACAGACGATATTTAGATTACCATTTCCGTTTAGGTCAACAGGTGTCAAATTTAAAGACAATTTCCCTTTTCATTGCCAAAAGCTGCCAGTCAAAAAGTGTCACCAATATGGTCTTTGATCCTGATTTCAAAAATCGAACTTTCTTTAGCCATTTCGAACCTTCTACACAAGTAGATGGTTGCCAATTTTTTTCCTTCTGACAATACGCAAAGTATCATGTTTTCTCTACAGTCACTATTTGTTTAAAAAAAATACCAGGATTGCCATTTTTTCCTTTCGAATCCGTGACAGAATATGTTGACTGAATACAAGCAAACGATTAACTGCGAATACTTTTTTTCATAAACAGACGATATTTAGATTACCATTTCCGTTTAGGTCAACAGGTGTCAAATTTAAAGACAATTTCCCTTTTCATTGCCAAAAGCTGCCAGTTAAAAAAAAGTGTCAATAATATGGTCTTTGATCCTGATTTCAAAAATCGAACTTTCTTTAGCCATTTCGAACCTTTACACAAGTAGATGGTTGCCAATTTTTTTTCCTTCTGACAATACGCAAAGTATCATGTTTTCTCTACAGTCACTATTTGTTTAAAAAAAAAATACCAGGATTGCCATTTTTTCCTTTCGAATCCGTGACAGAATATGTTGACTGAATACAAGCAAACGATTAACTGCGAATACTTTTTTTCATAAACAGACGATATTTAGATTACCATTTCCGTTTAGGTCAACAGGTGTCAAATTTAAAGACAATTTCCCTTTTCATTGCCAAAAAGTGTCACCAATATGGTCTTTGATCCTGATTTCAAAAATCGAATTTTCTTTAGCCATTTCGAACCTTCTACACAAGTAGATGGTTGCCAATTTTTTTCCTTCCAACTATAAGCAAACCATTGGGATTTCACTCCAGTCACTCTTTGTTTAAAAAAAAAATACCAGGATTGCCATTTTTTCTTTTCGAATCCGTAATAGAATATGGTGACTGAATACAAGTAAACGATTAACTGCAAATACTTTTTTTGAATAAAAGCAAACGACTAACTGCAAATACTTTTTTTTAATACAAGCAAACGAGTAACTGCAAATACTTCTATTTGCATAAACAGACGATATTTTAGGGGAAAAAAAAAACAAATTGTGATTCTAGAAATAATTTTAAAAAACCGTGTTCTGAAATTTTGTAGATGCATGTATTAATAAACACAGAGTATTTAAAGGATCTTCTTGAGTTGAATTGTACAGAATCAAAATTGTATTAATTTAAGGGAAAAAATGAAAGGAAACTTTTATTATTAGATTAACAGATATTTTGCTAATTTAATAATTGAAAGGAACTTAAGTAAGTTTTTAACTTTTGTAATTTTAAATATTTTTTTTTTCAATTCTTAAAAATTAAATTTCTTTTTAAAAAAAAAGAACATTATTCTTTTAGAAAGATAAAACAGTGAAAAAATATTGAATTTTTTTATATTTTTATATATATATCATTTTTAATACGCTTTTATTAGTTTCACCTGTTTGTTTGTTTGTAAATGACTCTTTGGGCTCGATTTTGCCCTACTTTAAGCGATCCGATTTAATTTAAACGTTGTAGACTTATCAAGCACCGACGACAATAAAATAATTTGATAAGTTTATTATCTCATCATGATTAGGATCGCCAGGATGAGTGATTTTATTTTAACTTATGAAGAGCAATTTAACCCATCTAGAATGAAAGTATTCAGAAAAGACATTGAAACCTTCGTGGAACAGTGGCGTAACGGATAACGCGCCTGACTACGGATGAGGAGACACCCTGTTCGAATCCTGGCTGGCTCGACCTATTCGCATTTAGCCTTTATTTTACTCACAATTAAATTATTGTAAGAACCAGTCCTCCGTACCGGGACTTCATTTAAGTTTAAAAACACTACAAAACGTGCTTTTAGATTCAATCAAACTGAAAAATAAATTAATAGTTTTAAAAACTAAAAAAAACACGCTTTTAGAGTTAATCAAACTAAAAAGTAAAAAATAAATTAATAGTTAAAAAAACACGCTTTTAGAGTTAATCAAACTAAAAAGTAAAAAATAATTGTTAACATAAGAATAAAATCACTGGCGAGAAAATGAATGTCACTGTTCTAAAAGCGTGGGGTGCTTTGCATGACATTTTTAAACTAACTCTGCATTTCGGAATGAAACTAGTGAAAAATTATAACGATTGATATCGAGCACCCCACGCTTTTAGAACGGAGACATTCATTTGCTCGCCAGTCATTTTATTCTTGTGTTAACAATTATTTTTTATTCTATACTTTTTTTACTCCATACTTTTTTTATTACTTTTTACTCTACTTCTCTCTCTCTCTTTTATTTTGATTAACTCTAAAAGCGTGTTTTTTAGTTTTTTTTAAACTATTAATTTATTCTGTACAAATGTTTGTCATTGAACTCCTCCTAAACGGCTTGACCGATTTTGAAAATGGAGAATGTTTCTATGCTATGCCCTTTGTTGTAAGTCGCCACCAGAGGGTGCTGCAGTATATCAACTATATATATTTCGAAATCTTTTCGCATAATAGGAATGTATAACTGATCAAGTACTAGTAGCAGTCAATGAATGAGAAACAGTTCAAGAAAATGGTAATCAAAATAAGGGAAACATTGCTAAGACATAAGCGGGTTGCCGAGTTACATACAGAGATGGGGGTCGGAGTCGGGAGTTGGAGTCAGGAGTCGGTTTAAAAATCCTTCGCCGATTCTTTTATAAAAAATAATTTTTAATTTTCCGATATTTTAAGAATTTGTGTTAAAATTAAATGTTAAGGCAGGCCATTCAATTGTATCCTTCAAATACAGAGCCAGTAACAAAGACAATTACTATTTTATCAGCATAAAGTGTTGAAAGAGTTTTCTCAGCACTACTGCTTATTAAAAGCCATCTCGGATCAACCATGAAAGACTTTCTTATAAAAGCTGTTCTATTATTAACAAAAAATAAGATTTTAATGGATTACAAATAGAGCATTATTGTTCTTAAAATGTACACTTTAATTTTGTTTGTGTTAATTTATTGTATAATGACGTTATTTTCATAGTATACATTTATTTTTGGAAGCTAATTTAAAGTATAACTTTTAAGTTAGTTAAAATTGTAAAAAATATTTTGTGATGAGGGGCCTAAATGAATGAGTGGCTAGCGGTCTGGCGGTCGGTACCACAGGTTTCGGGTTCGAGTCCTGGCGGTGCCATGGATGTTTGTAGTGGTTCGGAATCCACTTTAAACCGTAGGTCCCGGTCCTAATAGGATCGTAGAGCGTTGTGGGGGCATTATTACTCCGCGTCCGTATCTTCAAGCTACGCACGCCCCCTGGGTAAGGCAAAGTGAGTAACGTCTGTGCAGCGCTTGCCTTAGGGCATCCAAGACCAATCTGTCTAAGTGTTTGCCAGCTGCATTGGAACAAAAAAACTTTGTGATGAAAAATTATTTTTATACATATATGAATTAAATAAAAGTTGCTGAATTTGTTTTAACAATCCTTCTAAATCCGTTAGTTAAAGATCATAACATATAAAATTGCGAAAAAGAGTAAGGCGTAATAATCCCTGACTAGTCAGGGATTCTAAGTCCTGACTACAGACTTTTTGCATACCGTATTTTTATAATATGGTATTTTTTTTCTCCCTAGCGCGCATGCTCATAGAAAATTGCTCATGCGTATCTGTAATAATGTTTCCTATGAGCATGTGCGCTAGGGAGAAGAAAATACCGTATTATAAAAATACGGTATGCAAAAACTCTCTTCTAATTGATTACATGACATCAAAGCCATTGAAAAATACTATAAAAGATCAATGAAATCAAATCCAGGGGGTTCGAATCTTAATCCTTCTGCACGTCATCTGCTATTGGGCCACAAATCGGGCAAATACATCATTGTGTTATCTTTAAATTTTTTTTTTTCGTATACCTTACAGATTTTTTTGTTGCATCATATTAAACCGAGTTTAATAATTTTTAGGGACAATCTTTATTACGCATAAATATAGGTAGTACAATGTAGGCCATTGGAGGGCATACATGGGAATAAAATGAGGATCGGAATATTTAAAAAAAATTATAAGTTTCGTTGTCATAAATGTATAAATTTGTTATTCAATTCGTATGTTATATTGTCGTAGTGTAAAATTTCATATATTTTGTAGAAATGTTTCAAATTTCATGTATATGGTATAAATGTTGGTAAAAAATTTCAAATATTCTGTATATATTTTTAAAATTTCATATAATCTGTATAAATGTTTAAAATTTCATATAATCTGTATAAATGTTTAAAATTTCATATACGCTGTATAAATGTTTAAAATTTCTTATATAATTTATAGATGTTTAAAAATTCACATATGCTGTGTAAATGTTGTTTAAAATTTCATATATTTTGTATTGATATGGTTTATAATTTCATATATGCTGTATAAAGGTTGTTCCAAATTTGATGTGCGTCTAAATTGTATATTGAGGTATATATGGCAGCTACTGTACGTACACGAACGTGTGCGCACTTTGTAAGACCTTGCCAATTTGCCTACGGAAAGACCCTGAATAATCTGCAAAACAGAAATTACGGTGCTTAATTCGCGATCCGCTGTCGTTATCGACTGTAATTACTCCCCTACCACCCTCCCCCTCGATTTGTTCGGATAATTCGAGCCACTTGGGCCGGGGTGGGAAAAAGGCGCAACCAGGGTTCGAACAACTCTCTCTGGGCGGGGAGGAGAGGGGGGTCTTCAATAAACTCCAGCAACGTGATTCTATTAGGTGTAATAAGGAAGAGAACAATTAAGGCAGAGCGGACAGCTGTGCTGCTGCGACCAATCGGGTGGGCCCGTGATGTCACGGTGTTGCACGTGCACCCCCCTCCCCTCAGCCATTAGTGTGTGATCGCGAACAGTTTGAATGTGTGTGACTGGGGAAGATTTTTCGTAATGACGTCGGTTTGCTTTTTCTTTCATTACTTTTTGGTTCGTTTTTGTTTTTCGGTTCTGCAGGATTACAGCGATTTGGAAGGAAAAAAGAAAAGTGTCGGTGGCTTGTGCCACTTTATTTGTTTCCTCAGTAGGGTGGCGAGTGGCATTGCGATAGTGGCATGCTTCTGGTTTTGAATTTTGGTGGGAAGGAATATACAGGTTTGCAAGGATATCTGAGTATTCTAAGGTTGCAAGGATCAGAATTTAAATTCATGATTAAGATGCTAAATCGTATATGGCCTGTCATCAGGGGTGGAAGGACTCGGGAAGCAGAGATTCGAACATTTCTGAAGGATATAGAATCAAAGATCGGGAAGCAGGGATTCGAGAAAATTTGAAGGATATAGAATCAGAAATCGCAGAGCAAAGATTCGAGAATTTTTGAAGGATTATAGAATCAGAAATCGGTAAGCAGAGATTCGAGCATTTTTGAAGCATACTGAATCAGGAATCGGGAAGCAAGGATTCAAGCTTTTCTGAAGGATATAGAATCATTAATCTGGAGGCAGAGATTCGAGCATATTTGAAGGATATAGAATCAGAAATCGGTAAGCAGAGATTCGAACATTTTTGAAGCATACTGAATCAGGAATCGGGAAGCAAGGATTCGAACATTTTTGAAGGATATAGAATTAGAAATCGGGAAGGAAAGATTCAAGCATTTTTGAAGGATATGGAATCCCGAATCGGAAGCAGAGATTACAACATTTTTGAAGAATATGGAATCGGGTAGCAGAGATTCGAGCAGTTTGAAGGATATGAAATCAGGAATCGATTTAAAAATACGATACATTTTTATTTTTCCTACATTCTAGGAAGTAATGTTATAATCAAATGTTTACGAGGCAATTCAATTGCATCTTTCAATAATACAATCACCAGCAAAGATAGTTAACCTTTTAGCAGCAAACAAAGTATCCACATTATAGACTCATATATCCACAATAAAAGATTGGTTTGTCGCTCTACGGTGATTTTGTGCACACTTTAGGCTAACTACTGCTTAACATGGATTACGAACCACTCATAAACAGTCTGTGGTACCAAAAGCTAGAGCGCTACTCATTTGACCATCAGGTCGTCATAATAAATGAAGATCTTATAGAAGCTATTCTATTTTTAGCAAAACATACGATTTAATGTATCACAAAGATAGCATCCTGAGGCCTGAATGGCAGAGTGTCTAGCGCTCTGGTGCTGAGTGCCACAGGTTTCGCATTTCGAGTCCTGGCGGTATCATGGGTGTTTGTAGTGATTTTGAATTCTTTTTAAGCCATAGGTCCCGGTCTCATATGACTATAGAGCGTCACGGTGCCAAGTCAGACAAGTCCAAGGTGCTCCATCACAACAGAAGTTGCCTCTTTCGTGGGCATGGTCTAGATGTCTACTAAGTAAGATAAGGAAAAACAACATAACGTCTTTGGGTTGAAAATCTGCAATTTTCTTTTGCTCGACTTAAGGTATTCTATAATACATTGATATCTGTTAATTTGGCATTGTTTTTTGCACGGGATATATATTTTTAGAATCAAAGCAATCTAAGCAAATCTAGGATACAAAGATACCTTTGAAGACACTTAAAATGCTACATGTATAAAGTTCTAAGAATAGCTATGTAAAAACTTTTTTTTTAAAGATGCATAAGTTCAATAAAAGTCATTGAATTTTAATTCACAAACTTTTCTGAATCCATTATTAAAGACAATTTACTAATTAAATCATTAGATTAATTAGATCATACTGAAGATTACTATTAAAGTGTCAGGTATTGGGAGTTAGAAGTTTAGAGTCCTTACCCCTCCTTATAACTCCTGATATAACTCGAATATAAAGAAGAATTTTCAATTATTAGTCTTGCGATTATTGTTATACAACATTTGTTTCTTTGATAAACTTGTAATTAACTAATTTCATCAAATATATCAGAACTGAATTATTTAAATTTAAGATTTAGATATTTATGAATAAGTTTTTCGAATTAATTATAATTTTTAATTAATTAGCAACTTTTTAACGCAGGAATACTTTTATACTTAATTCGAAAAACTTATTCATAAAAATAAAAATCTTAATTTCAGATAGTTAATTTTGCCTAATTCGTTTTTTTTTTTTTTTTGATTTGGCAACCAGATTGTAACTGGGTTTTGTTGGGTTAAGATATTTGAGGCACATGTTTGAAAACTCACAGGTTTATTTACACAAACACCTCACACATACAATTATGGACATAAAATATTTAACACATTTAAATACAGATAATTAATGATTTGTGGAAAGACTCCACTTCTAAGCCGAAAACCCGTAACTCGGATACACACAGGATGCTTGAAATATATTTCTTATCCGAGGATAAGAAGATATTAACGAAGCATGATTACATTATTTGATTTTAGAGCAGTTAAATTATTCTAGATGTCTAGTAAGCGTCTGTAGGCCATCTCATACGCAGGATTGCGATAAATATATTTCCTCTCGGGGTGAGAGACTGCAAATTAAATGTTTCTCAACAGAAGTGCCTGCTTGCGCTCTTGGGTGTGTCTGGAATCTAACTGACTATTTCTCCTGAACGCCACAGGGGGCGCTTTTGTCAGTATGTAAGAAGAAGCATGATTACATTATTTGATTTTAGAGCAGTTAAATTATTCTAGATGTCTAGTAAGCGACTAAAACCATCATTTAGAGATATTTGAATATAGTATGCCAGTATTATCAGAACCATTTATAATACTATAAATGGTACTGATAATACTGACGATACTGATCTTAATAAAACACGCACATTAATTATGAAGAGTGTTTAATTTTTCTCTGCAGGCTTGATTTTTTTTTCTTTTACATTTTCTTGAAAATAAGTACTTTTATATTCGTGATTCTTTTTTTATTTTATGCAATAAAATATTTTCGATACTAAAAATTGAAAAAAAAAAATGTTTCACTTAAAAATTGTTTCTTCTGTTTACATAAGCATTCATTAAACGCATTAAAATGTTCAAAAATGTTAAAGCAGTTTAATCTGTAGTCGTCTTCGTTTTCATACATGAAACAAATATCTAACTTTGGAAAAAAAATTAGAAACGACCAGCTGAAAAATATAAACACTTCAACTATTACGAAGTTACAAATCATTTTATTGTATTAGGGGGGAAGGGTGAAACAATATTGTTCCGCGATGTTCTCATTCGAAGTAGAACCGAGTGGCAATCTTTCCAAAGTGGAAGGAACTGTGAGATGACATGAGCAATAAACAAGCGAGCGAAGTGCCCAAATTTTTATGTCAATTCCTACTTTTTTTTCACTCTATTGCAGAAAGTCCTTTATAAATAATTTTCATTCATTCTTTTTAAGTTTATCTGACGCCATCTATTGGTAGATACATGCAACTTAAATCTAAAAAAAAAACTAAAATTAATGAATTAAATTTAATGAATGAATATTTGAAAAAACTGTATTAACATCCAGTGTCATCCACTACAATTTAAAAAAAATTTATTTGAACTTGAGTGGATGAATAAAAAGTATTTTATGAACGATTGAAAATTTGAACAAGATATATATAGGGAGACTGTGAGCTAATAGAAGGAATTGAATAAATTAGAAACGACCAGCTGAAAAACGTAAGCACTTCACCCATTACGAGTTACAAATCATCTTATTACCTTCAGGGGAGGAGAGCGGTGAAAAAGAAACAATGTTGTCGCGCGATGTTCTCATTCGAAGGAGAACCGAGTGGCAATCTTTCCAAAGTGGAAGGAACTGTGAGATGGTAGCAATAAACAACCGACCATCAAATTGAGCGACGTGCCCAAGTGTAGTCTTAACAATCTTCAATGATCTTCCATAAATAAGGTGAAGGATTGAGGTTGGAAAGCAATTGAGCCTCACGACGATTGAAACTTAGTTTCTTTTTTTTTTTCTTTCCTTTTCTTTCTTTTTTTACAAACAATTTTTCATAGATACTGCAAATGATACACGTTGTAGCGATCCTGCTGTAATGAAGTCAAATTGGCAGTACTTAATAAAATTGTATCCTGTACTACTCTGCCCAAAAAGTAAGACCGATTATTATTTTTTTTTTTCAAAAACTCTTTATTTGTTCTTCCAAATTTATTTCATTGCCTTCAAAGTAATCCCCTCCGGACACAATGCACTTATGCCGACTTTTTTTTTTCCAATCCTCAATGCATGCTAAAAAGTCATCGGCAGGGATGGCCTTCAAAGCGATTCACGTTGAATCTCTTCAATCCACACAAAACGGTGTCCCCGGAGTGATCTTTTGAGTTTAGGGAATAGGAAGTCGCACGGTGTGAATACCGTCCTTGTGGAACTACATAGATGAGCTGTGAGCTGACGCATTCAGAGCTTTCGGTACTAATCGAGATTTGACACGTTTGAGGCCCAAAATAGAAATGACCGATCCTTTTAAAATTCCATCGTCAGCAAGGTGTCTAATTGTAAACAGACGGTTTGCAAGCACCAAATCTTTAATTTTTTTGGACGTGAGCTTCGTCGGTCGAGGTTGAGGGTCGACCAGAGGGCTCTTCATCTTCAACGCGTTCTCTGCCTTCTTTGAACTGTTTATACCACTTCTAAACATTTCTTACCGATACAGGAATGCTCACCGAATGCCTTCTGCAACATTCTCTACGTTTCCGCAAACAAAATTGAATGCAATTTCTTTGCTCAATGAATTCAGACATTTCAAAAATCTCCGTAATCAGTTTTAGCGTCTCACAAAGCCAAGCCGTAACTCAAACCCTAACGAACATTTTATCAAATTTCACGTATATGTCAAAGACATTGCCAGTAAAAAAAAGGGGAAAAAAATTGGAATTCCATAAGCCCCGGGAATTTTAAATTGAAAATTGGTCTTACTTTTTGGACACAGTAGTAAATGATTCACTTTGTAACGATCCTGCTATAATGAAATAAAATTGGCATTATATAACAAAATTGTATCCTGTAAGTTGTGTAAAGACGTAATTTCTTTAATGTCAGGCAAATTGACATAAGATCATTCGCTACCAGAACGGCGGATTGTGCTCGCCTCGCGACCCAATGATAGCATGCAGGTGGGCAAGTTCGAAATCACTGGTTGTGTTCGAATCCTTTATAATCACTCGGGGAATTATAAAATTAATATTGCGTAACAAAGCGATATATGGCCTGGTGGCTGAGTGACTAGCGTCCCGGAGGTGCCATGGATTATTGTAGTGGTTCGGAATCCATTTTAAACCGTAGGTCCCGTGTAATGTAACTGTAGAGCATCGGGAGCAGGACAGACAATTCTACTCCATAAAAAAAATATCTGATGTTCCGTAATCTGCCATTCTAGGGCCTATCATCGCGTATGTTAAGCTACTAAATTCTGAAATACATGCCTAAAACTAATTCTATATCAATAATTTTTCCTCTGGAAACTGAGTAAATAAAGTGTCCGGTCTCGTACAGAGTGATCATGAAAATGATCAGCCATCACGTCACCCCTGTCAATGGACAGTGGCGATTGTAATAGTCATGTGAGGATTATGTCTGTCAACTCCTACACTGCTCTATTTTATTAATACTCGGCACTAACGCAAACATGGGTTATAAAGTACCCCCTTAGCTAAAAGCCAGAAGATAGAGTGTACGGTTAAAGTGGTGACGAGAACTCTACCTAGATTGTGCAAAATTCATGACAGATAGCAGACAGCAGCGCCAAAATCTCACCTACCGTCCACTTTTAATACTTTTTCTTTTTCTTCCAGAATTCATCTTCCCATGCCCCATAAAATCATTTAAAAAAATATATTTTCTAATTTTATACGAATAAATATTAATGTGTATAAAATATTTATGTAAAGGATCTCAATATATATTAATAGACAGTTTTTGCATACCGTATTTTGGACGTCCGTTAGCTTTTTCTCCCTAACGCGCATGCTCATAGGAAACATTATTACAGATACGCGTGCGCAATTTCCTATGAGCATGCGCGCTAGGGAGAAGAAGCTAACGGACGTCCAAAATACGGTTTGCAAAAACTCTCTAATATTTTAATTAAACTAAACGAGTTTTAAAATAACTAGAGACATTACACGTACTAAAAATTTAATGTATGTAAATTGGGACTTAAGTAATAAGTCATTGACATCGCTATATAGAATTATTAAATTTATAACATCAAGTTATTTAAAATATAAAATATATTAAATCTTAAATAACACATTTCGAATTTTTATAATTAAAAAAAAAAAGTCGGAAACTGTACTTGATATGTTCATAACAATTACTGTTAACAATGTTCGTTAATATGTTTATAACAATGCTGTAATTTATTTGGCTTTAGAACTTTAATTTGAAAAAAAATGACACAATATTAAAAAAAAAAAACCTATATTTACGACCACCCTTCCTCCTACGCACTGCAAGAGCACCCCTGTGGCATTCAGAAGAAATGGTGAGTAGGCCTCGAGACTCTAGAGAGAGGAGGAGGCCTCCCAGGCCTCGATTTATTGTTATTCTATGAGGTTTTTTTTAATATTTTATGACAGAAAAAAAAATTGTATTCTTTAAATAAATTATTTTCGCAATTTTTTATTTCATTATATAAATTCTTTCTAATCACAAATTTATAGCTAATTTGTGAATTATATGCTTAATTTAATTATGATTATATTATAATTATATAAATAAATATTCGATAGAAACAAAATTTTTTTAATATTAATCAGACGATTTTTTTTTTTTTTTTTTTTTTTTTTTAATATGAAGCAGATGATTTTTTTTTTAAATATGAAACAGATGATTTTTTTTTAAATATGAAACAGATGATTTTTTTTTAAATATGAAACAGATGATTTTTTTAAATATGGAAACAGATTTTTTTAAATATGAAACAGATGATAAATATGAAACAGATGATTATTTTTTTAAATATGAAACAGATGATTTTTTTAAAATATGAAACAGATGATTTTTTTTTAAATATAAAATAGACGTTTTTTTTTTAAATATGAAACAGACGATTTTTTTTAAATATGAAACAGATGATTTTTTTAAATATGAAACAGATGATTTTTTTAAATATGAAACAGATGATTTTTTTTTTTAAATATGAAACAGATGATTTTTTTTTAAATATGAAACAGATGATTTTTTTTTTAAATATGAAACAGATGATTTTTTTTTAAATATGAAACAGATGATTTTTTTTTAAATATGAAACAGATGATTTTTTTTTAAATATGAAACAGATTATTTTTTTTTTAAATATGAAACAGATGATTTTTTTTAAATATGAAACAGATGATTTTTTTTTAAATATGAAACAGAGATTTTTTTTTTTAAATATGAAACAGATGATTTTTTTTAAATATGAAACAGATGATTTTTTTTTTTAAATATGAAACAGATGATTTTTTTTTAAATATGAAACAGATGATTTTTTTTTAAATATGAAACAGATGATTTTTTTAAATATGAAACAGATGATTTTTTTTTAAATATGAAACAGATGATTTTTTTTAAATATGAAACAGATGATTTTTTTTTTTTTAAATATGAAACAGATGATTTTTTTTAAATATGAAACAGATGATTTTTTAAATATTTTTTTTTTAAATATGAAACAGATGATTTTTTTTTTTAAATATGAAACAGATGATTTTTTTTTTAAATATGAAACAGATGATTTTTTTTTTTTAAATATGAAACAGATGATTTTTTTTTAAATATGAAACAGATGATTTTTTTTTAAATATGAAACAGATGATTTTTTTTTAAATATGAAACAGATGATTTTTTTAAATATGAAACAGATGATTTTTTTAAATATGAAACAGATTTTTTTAAATATGAAACAGATGATTTTTTTTTAAATATGAAACAGATGATTTTTTAAATATGAAACAGATGATTTTTTTAAATATGAAACAGATGATTTTTTTAAATATGAAACAGATGATTTTTTTTTTAAATATGAAACAGATGATTTTTTTTTTTTTTAAATATGAACACATGATTTTTTTTAAATATGAAAACAATGATTTTTTTTTTTTAAATATGAAACAGACGATTTTTTTTTTTTTTTAAAATGAAACACGATTTTTTTTTTTTAAATATGAAGCAAATTTTTATTTTTTAAAATATAAAATAGACGTTTTTTTTTTAAATATGAAACAGGCGATTTTTTTTTAAGTATGAAACAGACGATTTTTTAAGTATGAAACAGACGATTTTTTAATATGAAACAGACGATCTTTTTTTAAGTATGAAACAGACGATCTGTTTTTAAATATGAAGCAGATTGTTATTTTTTTAAATATAAAATAGACGTTTTTTTTAAATATGAAACAGGCAATTGTTTTTTTTGAAACAGGCGGTTTTTTTTGAAACAGGCGATATGAAACAGACGATCTTTTTTTAAGTATGAAACAGACGATCTTTTTTTAAGTATGAAACAGACGATCTGTTTTTAAATATGAAGCAGATTGTTATTTTTTTAAATATAAAATAGACGTTTTTTTTAAATATGAAACAGGCAATTGTTTTTTTAGATATGAAACAGGCGATTTTTTTTTAAGTATGAAACAGGCGATTTTTTTAAGTATGAAACAGACGATTTTTTTTTTTAAGTATGAAACAGATGATTTTTTTTAAGTATGAAACAGACGATTTTTTTTAAAATATGAAACAGACGATTTTTTTTTTAAATATGAAGCAGATTGTTATTTTTTTAAATATAAAATAGACGTTTTTTTTAAATATGAAACAGGCAATTGTTTTTTTAGATATGAAACAGGCGGTTTTTTTTTAAGTATGAAACAGACGATTTTTTTTTAAAAATGAAGCAGATTGTTATTTTTTTAAATATGAAACGATTTTTTTAAAATATGGAGCAGATTGTTATTTTTTAAATATGAAACAAACGATTTTTTTTAAATATGGAGCAGACGATTTAAACTTGGTATGAAAATATATTTTTAAATTATTATAGTTAACTAATGTGACACAGAAATTTATTTAGGCTTAGTAATATTCTTTTTATAATTTTTTTCAAAATTCGGAAAATTTTCAATTTAACAAACTAAACTATACTGTATTATTTGGAATAAACTGAAGTTCTTTTTGTGCTTTAATCATTAGAAATATTTAATATTAATGAGAACACATGAGAAAACCTTTTTTTAAATACTTCAAATTTATTATGTGCGTGTATTTAATTGAAACTTAGATTGTATGTACTGTTAAATGTTTGGAATAGGCATTATTTTTTCATTATTCTCATCATTATTATTTATTTTATTTTGGGATTATAAGAGAAATCCCATTTACTGTATGGATTTCGAATGAATTGAAATATTCGACAAATAACTATTCAAAACTGACTAATTATTAAAAATTTATTAATGAATTTTGTTTCTAATTATCGTTATTTAAAGCAAATCTCTGTGCTCATGATTTGATAGAATTTTTAAATTTTGGAAAATTTTAAACAGTTGAAACTGGCACAGAAAATAAATATTTTTTTTCCCTTAAAAAAAATGTAGATGGCATTTAACAAATAATTTGACATTTTTTAAAAAATAGTAATGAAGAATATTTTTTTAACAGTAATTAGTAACATTTCTGTTTTAAATTCGTAATATTTATAACAGAATTTCGTAATTTATTTTTTCCTTTCTTTTTGTCCTTAATACTTTAGCATAACTTTTCCACGTACAAAAATGAAAAAAGCGATTAGTTGTTGTAAACTTTAAAGACGGCAGATGGCGCTGTCATTGCCTAAAAATCTCATTCTTAAAGAAGATGGATATCGGATTTAAAAAGACGTGACAGTTTATTTTCAAAACATACTATTTTTAAATATAAATAACTTTAATATAATAAAGAAAATAAAGCAATTTTTTTGGTCCAATAAAAGAAATGTTTATTTAATATTTTGTTATGAATTACTTCACATGGAAATTTTTAAAAATAGTTTTTGTAAGTAAAAACAAACAGTTTTCTATATTTATAACAATAAAAGATAAATACTGATTCATCCAAAGACAGTGTCTGCTATTGCAAGACAACTTGTTATCATTTACAACACAGGTTCTGAAACTGTCAAATAGTCTGAAAAATTCACAACATATTTCGTACTTCAATAAATGAAGGCATAAGGAAGAAAAATTTTATAAACGAAACTAGAATTATTATGAATATTCAAAATGATAAATGATTCATTTTAAATAGCTAAAAAGTATTCCCGATTTTGTCAAATAGACTCCAAAAAAGCGCAATATATTTTGTACTTCAATAAATGAAGGCGTAAGAAAGAAAATTTTTATAATCGAAACTTGAACTATTTTGAATATTCAAAATGATAAATGATTCATTTTAAATAGCTAAAAAGTATTCTCGATTTTGTCAAACAGACTCAAAAAATGCCCAATATATTTTGCACTTCAATAAATGAAGGCATAAGGAAGAAAGATTTTATAAACGAAACTAGAATTATTATGAATATTCAAAATGATAAATGATTCATTTTAAATAGCTAAAAAGTATTCCCGATTTTGTCAAATAGACTCCAAAAAAGCGCAATATATTTTGTACTTCAATAAATGAAGGCGTAAGAAAAAAAATTTTTATAATCGAAACTAGAATTATTATGAATATTCAAAATAATAAATGATTCATTTTAAATAGCTAAAAAGTATTCCCGATTTTGTCAAACAGACTCCAAAAATGCCCAATATATTTTGCACTTCAATAAATGAAGGCATAAGGAAGAAAGATTTTATAAACGAAACTAGAATTATTATGAATATTCAAAATGATAAATGATTCATTTTAAATAGCTAAAAAGTATTCTCGATTTTGTCAAACAGACTCCAAAAATGCCCAATATATTTTGCACTTCAATAAATGAAGGCATAAGGAAGAAAGATTTTATAAACGAAACTTGAATTATTATGAATATTCAAAATGATAAATGATTCATTTTAAATAGCTAAAAAGTATTCCCGATTTTGTCAAATAGACTCCAAAAAGCGCAATATATTTTGTACTTCAATAAATGAAGGCGTAAGAAAGAAAATTTTTATAATCGAAACTAGAATTATTATGAATATTCAAAATAATAAATGATTCATTTTAAATAGCTAAAAAGTATTCCCGATTTTGTCAAATAGACTCCAAAAATGCCCAATATATTTTGCACTTCAATAAATGAAGGCATAAGGAAGAAAGATTTTATAAACGAAACTTGAATTATTATGAATATTCAAAATGATAAATGATTCATTTTAAATAGCTAAAAAGTATTCTCGATTTTGTCAAACAGACTCCAAAAATGCCCAATATATTTTGCACTTCAATAAATGAAGGCATAAGGAAGAAAAATTTTATAAACGAAACTTGAATTATTATGAATATTCAAAATAATAAATGATTCATTTTAAATAGCTAAAAAGTATTCTCGATTTTGTCAAATAGACTCCAAAAATGCCCAATATATTTTGCACTTCAATAAATGAAGGCATAAGGAAGAAAAATTTTATAAACGAAACTAGAATTATTATGAATATTCAAAATGATAAATGATTCATTTTAAATAGCTAAAAAGTATTCCCGATTTTGTCAAATAGACTCCAAAAAAGCGCAATATATTTTGTACTTCAATAAATGAAGGCGTAAGAAAGAAAATTTTTATAATCGAAACTAGAATTATTATGAATATTCAAAATGATAAATGATTCATTTTAAATAGCTAAAAAGTATTCCCGATTTTGTCAAATAGACTCCAAAAAAAGCGCAATATATTTTGTACTTCAATAAATGAAGGCGTAAGAAAGAAAATTTTTATAATCGAAACTAGAATTATTATGAATATTCAAAATAATAAATGATTCATTTTAAATAGCTAAAAAGTATTCCCGATTTTGTCAAATAGACTCCAAAAATGCCCAATATATTTTGCACTTCAATAAATGAAGGCATAAGGAAGAAAGATTTTATAAACGAAACTTGAATTATTATGAATATTCAAAATAATAAATGATTCATTTTAAATAGCTAAAAAGTATTCCCGATTTTGTCAAATAGACTCCAAAAATGCCCAATATATTTTGCACTTCAATAAATGAAGGCATAAGGAAGAAAGATTTTATAAACGAAACTTGAATTATTATGAATATTCAAAATGATAAATGATTCATTTTAAATAGCTAAAAAGTATTCTCGATTTTGTCAAACAGACTCCAAAAATGCCCAATATATTTTGCACTTCAATAAATGAAGGCATAAGGAAGAAAAGATTTTATAAACGAAACTTGAATTATTATGAATATTCAAAATAATAAATGATTCATTTTAAATAGCTAAAAGTATTCCCGATTTTGTCAAATAGACTCCAAAAATGCCCAATATATTTTGCACTTCAATAAATGAAGGCATAAGGAAAGAAAGATTTTATAAACGAAACTTGAATTATTATGAATATTCAAAATGATAAATGATTCATTTTAAATAGCTAAAAAAGTATTCTCGATTTTGTCAAACAGACTCCAAAAATGCCCAATATATTTTGCACTTCAATAAATGAAGGCGTAAGAAAGAAAATTTTTATAATCGAAACTAGAATTATTATGAATATTCAAAATAATAAATGATTCATTTTAAATAGCTAAAAAGTATTCTCGATTTTGTCAAACAGACTCCAAAAATGCCCAATATATTTTGCACTTCAATAAATGAAGGCGTAAGAAAGAAAATTTTTATAAAGGAAACTTGAACTATTTTGAATATTCAAAATGATAAATGATTCATTTCAAATAGCTAAAAAGTATTCTCGATTTTGTCAAATAGACTCCAAAAATGCCCAATATATTTTGCACTTCAATAAATGAAGGCGTAAGAAAGAAAATTTTTATAATCGAAACTAGAATTATTATGAATATTCAAAATAATAAATGATTCATTTTAAATAGCTAAAAAGTATTCTCGATTTTGTCAAACAGACTCCAAAAATGCCCAATATATTTTGCACTTCAATAAATGAAGGCGTAAGAAAGAAAATTTTTATAAAGGAAACTTGAACTATTTTGAATATTCAAAATGATAAATGATTCATTTCAAATAGCTAAAAAGTATTCCCGATTTTGTCAAATAGACTCCAAAAATGCCCAATATATTTTGCACTTCAATAAATGAAGGCGTAAGAAAGAAAATTTTTATAAACGAAACTTGAACTATTTTGAATATTCAAAATGATAAATGATTCATCTTAAATAGCTAAAAAGTATTCCCGATTTTGTCAAATAGACTCCAAAAATGCCCAACATATATTTTGCACTTCAATAAATGAAGGCGTAAGAAAGAAAATTTTTATAAACGAAACTTGAACTATTTTGAATATTCAAAATGATAAATGATTCATCTTAAATAGCTAAAAGTATTCCCGATTTTGTCAAATAGACTCCAAAAATGCCCAATATATTTTGCACTTCAATAAATGAGGGCGTAAGAAAGAAAATTTTTATAAACGAAACTTGAACTATTTTGAATATTCAAAATGATAAATGATTCATCTTAAATAGCTAAAAAGTATTCTCGATTTTGTCAAATAGACTCCAAAAATGCCCAATATATTTTGCACTTCAATAAATGAAGGCGTAAGAAAGAAAATTTTTATAAACGAAACTTGAACTATTTTGAATATTCAAAATGATAAATGATTCATCTTAAATAGCTAAAAAGTATTCCCGATTTTGTCAAATAGACTCCAAAATGCCCAACATATATTTTGCACTTCAATAAATGAAGGCGTAAGAAAGAAAATTTTTATAAACGAAACTTGAACTATTTTGAATATTCAAAATGATAAATGATTCATCTTAAATAGCTAAAAAGTATTCCCGATTTTGTCAAATAGACTCCAAAAATGCCCAATATATTTTGCACTTCAATAAATGAAGGCGTAAGAAAGAAAATTTTTATAAACGAAACTTGAACTATTTTGAATATTCAAAATGATAAATGATTCATCTTAAATAGCTAAAAAGTATTCCCGATTTTGTCAAATAGACTCCAAAAATGCCCAATATATTTTGCACTTCAATAAATGAAGGCGTAAGAAAGAAAACTTTTATAAACGAAACTTGAACTATTTTGAATATTCAAAATGATAAATGATTCATCTTAAATAGCTAAGAAGTATTCCCGATTTTGTCAAATAGACTCCAAAAATGCCCAATATATTTTGCACTTCAATAAATGAAGGCGTAAGAAAGAAAATTTTTATAAACGAAACTTGAACTATTTTGAATATTCAAAATGATAAATGATTCATCTTAAATAGCTAAGAAGTATTCCCGATTTTGTCAAATAGACTCCAAAATGCCCAATATATTTTGCACTTCAATAAATGAATGCGTAAGAAAGAAAGTTTTTATAAACGAAATTTGAACTATTTTGAATATTCAAAATGATTAATGATTCATCTTAAATAGATAAGGAATTCTAAATTTTTAAACCAAAAATAGTAAAAATCAAGATTTCTTTATCAACTTATTTATTATCAACGTGATATTTTTATTATTATTATTATTTCTCGAATGTCAAACCTCAAAATAAAACCAAATATTTTTAAACCATAAGGACAGCTTTGCAACTGCAAATAAGAAGAAACACAAATGACAGTTATTTTTACGGTTAATTGACGGTTACGATTATAGGGACTTACTCCTGGTGGTGGCTACAGCAGTCACTATTTTCAGGAACAAGGAGACTCAATGGCGAATTAGATTATTTATACAATCGTCTGGTACAGACACTCAAAAGTGCCTGTTGATTTTGTGATTTATCTTGCGTAGGATACATAAATATGGGCTAGTTCTCCCGGAAGACAATTTCCTCTTTTTATCAGTCGATTGGCGATTTGTGTAGTAAACATAAATAAAGCACTAGACTTAAGATGAAAAGTCTAGTGCTTTTAATCAAACATTTGCCTGAAACTTCTAATGGCAAATGTTTGATTATTTTTTCAATATATTAAATATATAATTTTTTTTATTAAAAGAATACTAACCTTTTCATAGATTGCTAATATAAAACAAACAATAAAAAAGATTATCATAATATTTAAAAAGAAAAGTCTAAATAGGGCCGATCAAATTTCTTCTTGCTAGTTTGCCATTGCCTTATTTACTAAATCGTGCTACTTACTATTAATTATTTTCCAAATAGTGCTACTTGCTATTTATTATTTACTATTTATTATTTATTATCGTACTAGGTGCTATTTATTATATACTAAATCGTGCTAATAGCTATTTATTATTTACTAAATCATGCTAATTGCTACTTTTTAATATAAAAATCGTGCACAGACGTTAGCCAATTCTCGGACTTATCTACTTAACCTAGAATCCTTATTTTTTAACTAAATATGTTTTTGATTATGTTTTATAAAACTGTATCTTTTTTGACGCAAAAAGCATTAACTATTTGGTAATTCTTTTATCCAAATAAATCCATCCGTTTGAAATTTAATTCAGGTATAAGTCTATGAAATATAATTATATTTATTAATTCTTGTAACCATGCTTCCACCTACGCATTGGCGAGAGCGCCCCCTGTGGCGTTCAGGAGAAATTCTATCATTGATATCAATCCCTGAATATAATGTTGCTGCATTTGCACATTTGCTTTTGATTATATTTTATACAATTATCTTTTATGATGCAAAAAGCATTAATTATTTGGTTACTCTTTTATCCAAATAAATCCAACAATTTCAAAATTAGTTCAGATATAAATATATGAAATTGAATTATATTTAATAATTCAATCAATAATATATTTTTTTCTAATGCAGCTGGCAAATAGACCGTGATCTTTTTATGCCAGAAGGGTTGCCCCGACGTTACTCACTTTGCACTACCCAGGGGGCGCGTGTAACTTGAAGATAAGCCACGGACGTGGAGTAACAATGCCCCCGCCGCAACGCTCTACGATTTGAACCCGATACCTGTGGTACTGAGCGCCAGAGCGCTAGCCACTCGGCCATCAGCCCCCCCTTTCTCTCTATCATTAATATCAATGTGTGAAATTAATTTTGCAACATTTGCTTTTGATAATGCAACTTTCACTTTTGATGCAAAAAGCATTAACTATTTTGGCAATTCTTTTATGCAAACAGATCCAACAGTTTGGAAATTAGTCCACGTTTAAATGTATGAAATATAATTATATTCATTAATTTTATCATTTATATCATGCTTGAAATTAATGTTGCTACATTTGCACATTTGTTTTTGATTATATTTTACACAACTATCCCTTTGATTCAAAAAGCATTAACTATTTTGGCAATTCTTTTATGCAAATAGATCCAACAGTTTGGAAATTAGTCCACGTTTAAATGTATGAAATATAATTATATTCATTAATTTTATCATTTATATCATGCTTGAAATTAATGTTGCTACATTTGCACATTTGCTTTTGATTATATTTATACAACTATCCCTTTGATTCAAAAAGCATTAACTATTTTGGCAATTCTTTTATCCAAATAGATCCAACAGTTTAAAAATTAGTTCAGGTTTAAATCTATGAAATATAATTATATTTATTAATTCTACCAATGATGTTTATGATTGTTACTACATTTGCTTTTGATAGCATTTTATACAACTATGTCTTTTGATGCTAAAAAACATTATCAATTTTGGTAATTCTTTTATCCAAATAAATCCAAAAGTCTGAAAATTAGTTCAAGTCCAAAAATATCAAATATAATTATATTTATGAATTATGTCATTGATATCAATGGATGAAATTAATATTTTTGTATATGCTTTTGATTATATTATATATAACTATCTATTTGATGTAAAAAGCAATAATTATTTTGGTAATTCCGCAATCCAAATAAATCCAGCAATTTGAAAATTAGTTCAGATATAAACTTATGGAACATAATTATATTTATTAATTCTACCATTAATAACAATGTTTGAAATTAATGTTGCTGCGTTTGCTTTAGATTATATTTCATACAACTATATCTCTTTTGATGCTAGAAAACATTAGCAATTTTGGTAATTCTCTTATCCAAATAAATCCAACAATTTGAAGACAGTTGATTTTTAAACAGTTAATTGATTGTTTAAATCTACGAAATATAATTATATTTATTAATTCTATCATTATATTAATGCTTAATTAATATTGCTAGATTATATTTTATACATCTTCGCTTTTGATGCAAAAAGCATTAGCTATTTTGGTAATTATTTTATCCAAATAAATCCAACAATTTGAAAACAGTTAGTTGATTGTCTAAATCTATGAAATATAATTATATTTATTAATTTTATCTATTGAATATATAACTTTTGATTATATTTATTTTATCCAAATTTTATCATTATATATTAATTATATCATTAATTAATGCTTAATTAATATTGCTAGATTATATTTTATACAACTTTCACTTTTGATGCAAAATGCATTTTCTATTCTGGTAATTATTTTATCCAAATAAATCCAACAATTTGAAAACAGTTAGTTGATTGTCTAAATCTATGAAATATAATTATATTTATTAATTTTATCATTATATTAATGCTTAATTAATATTGCTAGATTATATTTTATACAACTTTCACTTTTGATGCAAAATGCATTTTCTATTCTGGTAATTATTTTATCCAAATAAATCCAACAATTTGAAAACAGTTAGTTGTGTGTTAAATCTGTGAAATATAATTATATTTATTAATTATATCATTATATTAATGCTTAATTAATATTGCTAGATTATATTTTATTATTTTTGCAAAATGCATTTTCTATTCTGGTAATTATTTTATCCAAATGCAGTTAGTTGAAAATCATTTTAATTATATTTATTAATTTTATCATTTTTATGCTTAATTAAATAATATTTATACAACTTTCACTTTTGATGCAAAATGCATTTTCTATTCTGGTAATTATTTTATCCAAATAAATCCAACAATTTGAAAACAGTTGTGTGTTAAATCTGTGAAATATAATGATATTTATTAATTATATCATTATATTAATGCTTAATTAATATTGCTAAATTATATTTTATACACCTTCACTTTTGATGCAAAAAGCATTAACTGTTTTGGTAATTCTTATATGCAAATAAATCCAAGAGTTTGGAAAAATAGTTGTTTATATCTATGAAAATTAATTATGTTTATTAATTCTATCATTGCTACCAATGCTTGAAATGAACGTTGCTACAAATGGTCAAAGTATTCCAAAACGCCCTGTTCTTCTAATATAATTCATTTACGACTATGATAATAGTTGCTAGATTATACAGTTTCCTGCCTTGTACATCGTTAAACCGACAAAAAAAGAAGAAAAAAAAAAAAACCTAAATGATTATTTTAGGTAAGATAAATGTTGCAGAACTTTTGATTCAAAGTTTCATCCATTAAGTCGAATGAAGTCGTTCAACCAATCAGAATCGTTTTCCCCAAGGTCGAATGGAATGAGATTTAAAGCCAAACACCATTAGCCAACTCCCAAGTACGACGTACATATAAGTATTTTCAATCATAGTATTATCAAGTGCACACTTAAAATGGAATCGTTTTCCTAAATGGAAGAATATTAAATTATTACAAAATGAAAAATATTTTTATCTTATGATGTTAAAGAGTTCACGTACATTATTTTTTCCAATTTTTTCACCATTTTTTTTTCCTCTAATGCAGCTGGCAAACACTTAGACAGTTGTCTTTTATGCTTTTAAGGCAAGCGCCGCATCGGGGTTATTCATTTAGCGCTACCCAGGTAGTGCGTGTAGCTTGAAGATAAGCTACGGACGCGGAGTAACACTACACTCGATACGCTCTGCGATCCCATTAGACAAGGACCTACGGTTTAAAGCGAATTCCGAAACACTACAAACATCCATGGCACCGCCGGTACTCGATCCGGAAACCCATGTAGAGCCAGAGTGCTTAGCCACTCGGCCATCAGGCCCCCAGTTTTTAACCTATTACTGAAGATGAAGACATCCGGGTTCTTCTGTTTTTAAATTAGTATGCATTTTCTTTTTATAAAAAAATTCATTCAACATTATCTCTCCCCGCCCCCTCAAATTATCAATGAAAATTTCATTGCAAACAACAATGGATAAAAAAAACACAATAAAGAAAGAAATCCAATAGAAAGGGGCGCCACTAGCATAAAAGAAGTGCTGAAGTTTTAATCCGCTGGTGGTCTCTGTTGCAGTCACTGTTTTCAGAAACCAGTAGATTCTATAATTATTTAGATAGCACTTATGAGCGTGCCTTTCACATTGGCAGTCAGGTTGATGGTGAAAGTCTCCTAGAAAATTACCAAAATTTTGAGCTCACGAGGAGACTCGATGGCAATTGTGAAAAAGGACATAAACTTCTCGATTCTATATCCAGGCGGCGGCCCGATGGCACTTCGCTAGCGCTCTGGCTTTTGGCACCACATGATTTAGATATGAATCCTGGCGGCGGCGTGGATGTTTGTGAGTGGTTTGGAAACCACATTAAACGGTATGTCCCGGTCTAATTAACATAGAGTATGGATAAAATGACCGTCCAGCGACAAACCAAACCAAAACCTTCAATTACTAATGAAAATTTCATTGTAAACAGCGATGTGTAGACAAAATTTTGAACAAAATACATAAAGCTGCGCCACTAGCATAAAAAAGCTCTGTGGTTTGAATCCGCTGATGGTCTCTGTTGCAGTCTTTTTTTTAGAAACGAGGAGACACGATAGTTTTTCAGATAGCACATATGAGGGCGCGTTCCGTATTGGCAGGCAGTGGTGGTGATGAGAATTATCCAGATTTTCTCACGGGGAGATTGTGAGAAGGTGCATAAACTTCTCTCTTCCTCACGCCGGTTGTGTGGTGGGAGTATTCTGGGTTTTTCACCAATACAACATATAAATGCGGACCTCTAAAAGCCCCCCCCTCCCTCCCCCCAGAAATGTAATGCGCACCGATGTTCAAAAAATTATAATAATAAAAAATAAAGAACCCAAATAAACTGTTTGCTCATTTTCTGAAAGAAGTGACTGCAACGGACGCCATTTACAAATTTGAGTCTGAGCTCTCTTGCCCGAAAGTTGCTAACATTACCATTAGCGCTAACAAATGTTTGTGAACAGACTTTCTCTGTTATGAATATTTACCTGAAGCACCAAGTGACAGTCACTCTTCCGTCAGGCCCATATATATATATATATATATATATATATATATATATATATCACCGAAGTTAATCATCATTGGGCGCGGTCAGTACTTGGGTGGGTGACCACCTGGGAACACTGCGTGCCGTTGGCAAATTTGGGACCTGAATGGCCGAGTGTCTAGCGCTCAGGCGCTCGGTGCCACAGGTTTCGGGTTCGAATCCCGGCGGTGCCATGGATGTTTGTAGTGGTTCGGAATCCACTTTAAGCCGTAGGTCCCGGTCTTCTATGACTAAGAGCGTCACGGAGCAAAAGTCAGGCTTCTACCTACGGGTGCTCCATCATAACAGAAGCTGCTTCCTTCCCCTTCAATCATGAGTCCATATGGGCTCGTGGGCTTGGCCAGCCAAGTGGGATACGAAACAACAACAACAATATATATATATATATAGTTTACATTCATTTCGTATCTTGAAAGAAAGCATATAGAAATTTATGTAAAACTAAATACTAAAAATAAACTAAAATCCTTATTTTTTTATTTTTTTTTTTTTTTTTTTTATTTATTTATTTATTATTTTTTTTTTTAACTCTCCTGAAGGTATCTGTCGTATATATTAATTTAAAAATTTGTTTGTTTATCCTGTATTCAAATTAACAATTTTCAATCGGAAATTTTCCAATTTTGGCACGTACACAGGCTATGGCTTGTGTAAAACAGTAGGTTATTTTGAAATTTGGATATGCCCCTCTTCACCTTGATTTCCCCCCTTATTTCCTCAGTTTAATGAAAGGTTTCGGATGCGCTACGATGAGCGATTTTTATACATTCGAAGGTCCTGAATCCAATGATAGTTTCAATTATTTTCTAAGGCCAGTACAAAGAACGTAAGAGTATCACAGATTTGGAAAAAATTCCAATACACCAAATGCTTTATACTAAGCCTTAAACGTACACTCTTTGAGTGTAATGTACCTGAAATTTTTACCTGAACTTTATAATTGGTTTTTTTTTCCTTTATGATTTTTCTTTATGACTTTGCTTACAAAAAATTATTTAAACAAATCAATTTTTGAACTTTATAATTTTTAAATTCTGTTGTCTCGTTTACCCTCATTATATCACTTCTTTTCAGATAAGCTCGGGAAAGAATGGAGTACTTAAACCAATAAAATAAAAAAATTGGGACCTGAATGGCAGAGCGTCTGGCGCTCGGTTCCACAGATTTCGGATTCAAGACCCGGTAGTGCCATGGCTGTTAGTAGTGGTTTGGAATTAACTTTAAGCCGTAGGTCTCGGTCTCTTATGACTGTAAGAGTGTCATGGAACCAAGTCAGACTTCTAGCTACGTGTGCTCCATTACAACAGACGCTGCCCCCTTTCCCTTCAACCATGAGTCCATACGGGTTTGTGGACTTAATCTAGATGTTTACCAAGTGGGTAGTATATAGACTAAACCAATTATATTATTAACCATCAATTTAGACTAATTACCAAATCATCGACAATATAACCATATAGTCGTACTACATTCATCCCTAAATCTCTTTTTTTAATTAATGGTAAGAAATGAGTTAGGCTGTCTTATGTATTGTATAGTATACTACAACCAGAAAAATATTTACATGCCATAATTTCTCCCAATGCAGTAAACTTGTCATGATACCATTCATTATTAACATCAAATTTCCTATTCCAAGATAAAAGCGGACATTAGGAAAAACGTAGAATTATTTTTATGAAAAAATCCTAGCCAACATTTAAATTACGAGTGAAGATGGCACAGACAACTTGATAATGGCAAAGCATAATGGCAAAAGACATTAGTCTCCTGTTCATCACTTTGAGTATTGTTAACAACCCTAAAAAGGAAACTTAATCTGTTATGTCTTCCTTTAAACAGTCCCAGTTCCCGATGCCCTAAACGCCAAGCCAAGATTTGGGCACTCGCCTGCAATTTAAAGTTGAAATTGAACAATAAAATCATCTTATCCAACATTATCATATTCAATATGTTATACTGAGATTACTAAGTATATTTTAAAAAAAACTGAAATGCATGTTATGATTCTCTATTAGTTCCACTCACAATTTAAAGAAATTAATTCAAAAAAAATATTTGTAAATTGGTTATATAGACATTTATCTATAAGAAATACAATCTATCAAATTTAAATATGAAAGTAATTAGAGAAAAATACCCTTCTATAACATTCACCTAACGCGTTGTACAAATGTAATCTGAATCACTTCTCACTGAGAGCTGACATCTAACTGAACATCTTCCTCTTACAACAGACATCTTTTTAAATGTCTGTATAACCAATCTATTAATTTATGGGACCTGTAAGAGCACCACGGACCAAGTCAGACTTCTACCTACGGGTGCTTCATATCACAACAGAAGCTGTCCCCTTTCCCTCAATCCATCCATGAGTAGACTACTCATGGGACGTCCGTCCCGTACTGCAGGACACTGAGGATTAGTCACAACAATGAGTTCGTATTAGAGAAAGGGTCTCTAAATTCTTGGCCTAATTCAACTCATACGTAATATGAAGGATCTCTAACTGACAACTGGCATCTATCGATTCTCTAACTAAGTGATCACTAAAGAGTGGTACACATAGTAAGGAGGAGGAGGTACGCAAAGTGGGTTTGTAGGACTTGCAAAAGGCAGTGCAAATTGGATTTGAAAAAGATTCAAGAGGTACACAAAGTGATACTTTCGGATACGGTAAAGACGTAGGCTCACAATCATGAATCATGTGAGTATGAGGCTGGCCAAGTTCGGAAATAAGCGAGAGTTAGACCAGACCTTCGAATTGCATTCACAGAAGGCATAAATCCAGATTTTTCCAACATTACTATATGAATACAATCCAATTACTCACCTTAGATTCTAAATAAAAATGTAAATTTTTCATTTAATTTTAATGTATGTAATGTGTTTAAAATAAATAAGTAATAAATAATTTGATTTTTCACCCTTCTTCCCCCACACATGTGGACAGATACACACATATATATATTTTATGGCATACATTGTTTAACTTTTTTAGTCTTAAAAGTATGCGATCCACAAAGCGCATATAACTGGAATCAAACTTCCCCTTCCTCAAATTCCACGAAATGTTGTTTCGTTACTTGCAATTGTGCAAATAATTTCCATTTCCCCGAATTCTTTTGCACTAAAGCAAACCAGGGAAATGAACTGAACATACAGTTGGAGCATTCATTTCTTTCAAATAAATTAACGATGAATTACGTTACTAGTCGAAAGAAAACGTTAATAGAAAAATAAAAGATTTTAGCCATTGATTTGATCATTTAAGTACCTTAGCCCCACAGGGCTTAAAGCCAATTTCTTAATCAACTTCAAGTACATGGCGGTACTTGATACAATATAAATTGTCTAATATAGTACAATGACTACAAATAACAATCCACAGTAGCACAATGAAATCAGTTAAGTACATATTAAAAAATGCCCAATTCTTCTTCTTCATTATCGCAACAACCTCATGGTGAGCCAAGCAATCTGCCTATTTGAAGATTTCGAGACAGGAGATGTTTTCTTTTTTTTTTGTAGGGTTGTCGGACCGACACCCAACGCTCTGCGGTCATATTAGACAGGGACCTACTGTTTAAAGTGGATTCCGAATCACTACAAGCATCGATTGCACCGCCGCCTGGATTCTAACCCGAAACCTGTGGCACCCAAGCGCCGTCATCAGGCTCCAAATGTCCAATTAAAATAGAGATATAAATTAAAATAAAAGAACCAAATAGAATTAAAATACCATAAAAAATTAAATTAAAAAATTTAAATTTAAACAAAAAAGAGTGGAATAATAACTGCATGACAACGATGAAACCTCAGAAATAATGACAAAGAATTTAAATCCACTGGTACAATTTGAGGGCACTTAAAATTAGAGGAAAGAATAGGATTGTAAAAAAACAGAGATTTTGAATTTCATAATTGGAGATGTTAATCAGATTATTTTATGAAAAAATAAGGTTACTCCTTTTTCATACATTAAAAGTTTTGAATTACTTTTTAAGATCAATATAACAAGAGAAAATCAATGATATTAATAGCAATTCGTAAAAATATACAGTAACAAGGGCTTTTATCTAGTACGCAAAATAATAATACGAAACATTATAAAGAAAGGGCCAATTAAAGCTAATGATTAAAAATTTTCTCAAACCCATACAGGTGTCTTTTTATCATTGCGACAGAAATCAATCTGTTATTTGTATTATTAATCTCATATATATATCTACGAGTAATAATATAATAATTGAATGGATGTATTTATATAATTGTACCGAATTTAAAACTTAACTTTTAAATTCTTTTATTTTTTATCTTACTTTTTTATAAATAGTATTTTTTTTTTTTTTTTTTTTTTTTTTTGAGTACCTACTTAATTTGAATTTTTAGAAACATTTATCTTTAATTTTACTAACAATAATTAAGCAGCCATTTAAAATTCCAAGCATATTTTTGAATTAAGATGAGGAGGTTTAAGGGGTTAATTCCCCCTGTTGGTACTCCGTAATCGGTACGCCAGTTGCCATGTATTTATATGAAAAATGGTAGATTTAATCCCTTTACCCATGAAGAACTCATGAGCCCGACTCGTGGCAAACATGGTTACCAGTGAGCATTAAGGCGAAGGTTCAATCCGCTGATGGCATTGTTGTATACACTGTTTTAAAAAACGGGGAAAATTGACGGCATTTGTGATGTTCAGCATCTTGCCTCGTCGTCGGACTATCTGGTGGGAGTCTTCCGGATTTTGTTCTGTACGATACGCATATGCAAAATAGTTCCCCCTTAAATTCTTCCTGGAAGGCACTGCCCTCCTTCTTCAGCGTCATGGAGGCAAGTCAGACTTCTACCTACGGGTGCTCCATCACAACAGAAACTACTCCAACCCTTTTCCTCCTTCCATGAGACCACATGGGTGCATGGACTTTATCTAGATGTTGCTGTCGACCAAGTATGATAAGAAACAACAATAGTCGTTCTTTGCACTTCGACATAAGCCGTTTGCGACAAGGACAGCAAATATATAGCAAATTCAACATTACACAAGTATTACCACGAGGGTGTGCTGCTGCACTATACCATAAGTTGCTATCATAATTATGAAGAGCACTCTCAAGGATGAGTGGTCTAGATGTTGTTGTCTACCAAATGGGATAAGAAAAAAAAAATGAACCCATGACTTAAAACAGAAGTTCACAAATTGTTAACTTCGTGGACCCGTTTAAAAATTAAATTAACTCAATAAAATTGTAGGCTATCGGTTATAAAGCACTTATAGACAAACAATTATTTATTCAAAAATTGTTCAATTTAAATTATTAAGTCATCAAATTTATTCATCATTCCTTTATTCATTCATTCAAATTTATTCATTAAATTTATTCAATTCAATAGGCTGAATTCATGCTCTATATGGGATTTTACGGAGACGGATATATCAAGTCGGACAGATTTAAACAAAGCGAATTAATAGGGAAGGTAAGTATTTTGGGAGGTGTTTTATTTACAATAAACATAACTTTAAATTTTATTAATTAAAATATAATTTTATATAATATTTTTAAAAAATTCTTCTTCATTGGCGCAATAGCCCCATGGTGGGTCAAGGCCTTCTGCCAACTGGCAGGTTTCGAGACAGGAGATGTTTATCTTTTTACGAGTAGGGTTGTCAGCCCTAAGCCCAACAGCCATTTTAGACCAGGACCTACGATATAAAGAGGATTCCGAATCTCTACAAACATCCATGGCAACACCGGGACTCGAACTCGAAACCTGTTCCTTCGAGCGTCAGTCATTCAATCATCAAGACCCAAAAGAAAAATTAGATGAAAAAAAAATTTCACAAAAATTATTGAACGTTTTTCTTTCAAAACTATTTAGCTCCGTTTGTGTCTGACTGGCACCCTAAATAAGTATTGGATGCATTCATTTCCGCTGCTAAACCGGATGTTAAAACTTTTCCGCATAATCAATGGTCGGGATATAGTGTAGAATAAGCCGTCATACACTTAAAGGTGTTTGCAAATGGCTCTGCATTTTGCAACAAAAAAAATCAGCGCACAGATCTGCACTAGCAAAATCTGCACTTAGCAACAAAAAATCTGCGCCTTAAAATCTTACCATCTTAACCACAGAATTTAAGTTTGTTAATCAATTAAAAAAATCATTAATTTATTAATTAAAACTTATTAATTAAGATTACAAAGCGTCCAAGTATGACCAGCAACATTTAGAAAAAAAAATATCAAGAAGAAAAAATAATATTAACGGCACGTAGCAACAATTGCAAATAGCCAAAACTTTCGACTGTCTTATCACAAACCTCTAATTTGAAAACATTTGATCGAAAAGAAATTAAAAATTTGATATGATGATAAAGCATAAAAATTACTGATAGATTGAGTTTAATTCCTTCAAAGAAGATTTAAAAATATACCAGACTGAAATAAATATATATTTCGCCCTAGTTAATTCAGATAGATATTCCGCAACAAATAGAAATTCGAGAAAATAATTTTTAATTACATAGTACATCATCTGGGTACTGGGGTTTTTTTTTATTATTAAATTTATCAAGAAATACAAAAATAATGTATTAAAAAAAGTAAATTAAACAGAAAATTCTTATCGATTAAACACTGTAACCATGCTTTCTCCAATCCACTGGCAGGAGCATCTCCCTGTCACGTTCAGGAGAAATGATCCGTTGGCCTACAGGCTCTCACCCAGAAAGGAAGAAAGTATATTTCGCGCACCCTGTGCGTAACCGTGTTTCGAGTTTTCGGCTAGAACTGGAATCCTCACACGAATCTATAATTATCTGTATTTAAAGGTGTTAAATAGTGCATTCTTCTAAATGTATATGTATATTACTCTAGTATAATTGTACTTTTCTCTTTTCTAGTGGTGTGTGAGTATGTCAATAAAGCTGCAAGTTCTCCAACCTGTGCCTCAAGTATCACACCCCAATCACACCCAGTTATAATCTAGTTGTCCAACCTGCACACTGCAACACTAGAAAAGGAAAAAAAATTGCAAAAGTCGAGAAAAAAGATTGGATTTTACAAAAAGTAACAGACTGAATTTTAAAACGGATTGGATTTTAGCTTCTATGTTAAAGAGAGAGGTCACTTTCAAATATATATATATATATGTTTACTCGCGAAATTATTTTATAATAGAAGTCGATGTGATTTAATAATTTTACTTTGTATATTGGAAGATATATCCCTTTTACCCCTTACCCTCTTCTTCTGATTATCCTTGGTTGCTATTGTTGTAATTTTTTTTTTAATCATTAAAATTTTTGGCACTTTGAAACAATTTACGATGATAATCCTGCATATGTGGATAGCTGTTTTAGAAATTTAGGAATGGTAGATTTGGAATTTGGAAAATCGTTAATTTGAGTTATTTAAAATGGATAAACGAATCCGTTATCAAAATTCCTCCTTTTTTTTTATAGCGAAGAGCAATACAACATGTTCAATTGAAAAAGTGAGTAGTATTTTGTATATCAGTAATAACTCCTTGTAAAAAAAATTCAAATATAAATCAAAGAATTTTTATATCTCTTTTTTGGAATGAAACAAAGAGAATAAATTTTTTCTTTAATGATTCCTTCACATAAGCCCTCGTCGACAGTGTAAAAAAATTCCTCAATAATCACAGTACATATTACAGTAAATAGTCAGTAATCACAGTACATAAAATTTCAGTAAGGTGTCAAAGTCGGGAGAAAAGAAGCATAAGAAAACCGATTCAGGAGTCAGAGATTTTTTGGTCGACTTCCTTCTTGTGATTTTAGTTTTAAATTATTGGCAGGTATGTACGTTTGACTGATTCAAAAAAAGGAAATCTTCATCAGAGTATATTCTGCGCAACAATTAATGTCATTACCTCCAACATTTCACAGAGCACTTGACATAACGAAACCATTACTGTCAAATCCTGCTAACAATCGATGGATTACATATAAAGATATGCAACGTTTTAAAAGAATTTAAATATTTTTTACGTCACAGTTCACAGTTAATAAGTAAATAAGAAAGATAAATACGAATTGGAGGATCAAATGAAAAAAAAAAAAAAAAAAAAAAATGTGTATAGAAATAATTTATTCAACAAATGAGAAAACACACGTGTATTTCCCTTCAATTATCTCCTTTATATCCAAAACAAATTTAGCAATGATTACAGACCTGAATTTTTCTACAATAAAAAAAAAATAATAAATAAATAAATAAATAATTCGGTTAGTTGTGAAACCAATCATGTACCTCTTCATATAATCGAAACTCACATTTGGGATTTTTTTTATCCATAATCCTCGACGATTTTCATTTCTTTAACATTTCAACAGAGGGGGGCCTAAATGACCGAGTGGCTAGCGTCCTGGCGCTCGGTACCACAGGTATCGGGTTCGAATCCCGGCGGTGCCATGGATGTTTGTAGTGGTTCGGAATCCACTTTAAACCCTAGGTCCAGGTCCAAATAGGATCGTAGAGCTTTGCGGGGCATTGTTACTCCGCGTCCGTGGCTTATCTTCAAGTTACACGCGCCCCCTGCGTAATGCAAAGTGAGTAATGTCTGTGCAGCGCTTGCCTTAAGGCATCCAAGACCAAGCTGTCTAAATGTTTGCCAGCTGCATTGGAACAACATATTTAATATATATTCTTAATTTGGATAGGTCTTAAACTTTCACTTAACAAAAAATCTCTTAAGAACTTTTTTTTTTTTGTATGTGTAAGTCGTTCTTCAGTGGGTGACCATTTTCTATTGCTGCTATAAAGATACTGCTTATCTACACTCCTATGCCATCTATTGGACATTCTTTAAACTACTTGCAACACTAGTGCCAACAGCGGTAAAAATTCTTGAAATTTCTATACATTTTGTAAAGAGATCTTAAAAAAATCAATTGTTAAAAAAAAATCACTTATCAAAATGTTTCTTACAATTAATTTTCCATAATTATTTCAATCCGTCCAATAGATTGAAGGTCATAATATTTTGAAAATAATATACTAATGTAGAATAATTGTCGAAACAATTCGAAAGACTCATGAATTCATTTTATCACTCTTCGCTGTATTCAAAGTAAATCGTGAAGACACGAAAACACACTTCTTCATTAATTCGATTACCTTCAGAGAACTTTGACATTAGTGAGAAGATTTCTCTAGGTCAGTGGTCACCAAAACGGTCGAATTCGTCTGCTAGGAGTCGATTTAGCTGAAAGTAATCCAAATAAGGGGTTAATTCTAGTAGAAGCATTCCAAATTAGGTGGCTGATTTAGATTGAGGTAAAACAAATTTCAAATGGAAGTATTCCAAAGTAGGAGTCGATTTAGATGGAGGTAACTCAATTGTAGGATCGATTTGGATGAATATATTCCAAATTGGGGGTTGATTTTGTTAGAGGTAGTTCAAAGGAGACAATTTAGATGGAGCTAACCAAAATTAGGAATCTATTTGGATGCATGAATTCCAAATTAGGGGTTGATATAGATGGATTTGGATGCATGGATCCCAAAGATTAGGTAACCAAAATTTGGATCGATTTGGATGCATTTCAAATTAGGGGTTGATATAGATGGAGGAGGGGATTTGGATGCATGGATCCCAAAAAGGTTGATATAGAAGGTAACCAAAATTAGGGATCGATTTGGATGCATGGATCCCAAATTAAGCAAAATTAGGGATCGATTTGGATGCATGGATCCCAAATTAGGGGTTGATATAGATGGAGGTAACCAAAATTAGGGATCGATTTGGATGCAAGGATCCCAAATTAGGGGTTGATATAGATGGATAAGCAAAATTAGGAATCTATTTGGATGCATGAATTCCAAATTAGGGGTTGATATAGATGGAGGTAACCAAAATTAGGGATCGATTTGGATGCATGGATCCCAAATTAGGGGTTGATATAGATGGAGGTAACCAAAATTAGGGATCGGGATGCATGGATCCCAAATTAGGGGTTGATATAGATTTGGATGCATGGATCCCAAATTAGAGGTTAGGGATATTTGGAAGATGGAGGGGTTGGTAAGCAAAATTAGGGATCGATTTGGATGCATGGATCCCAAATTGGGGGTTGATATAGATGGAGGTAACCAAAATTAGGGATCGATTTGGATGCATGTACGTATTCCAAATTGGGAGTTGATATAGTTGGAGGTAATCCAAAGGAGCCCTTTTTAGATGGAGATTTCTAATGCCAGGTTCTCCTTCATTTCTAGTGTTTCTGTACTTTAAAACAATCGGTCTCTCTTTGTTTCTGACGCCAATTTTCAAAATTCAATCATGGAAAGATGTTTGTACTGCATTTGAAATGCCAGGTTCTCCTTCATTTCTAGTTTTTTTTTTGCCAACGCTGTTTATTATTATATCGGAAACAATGAAACCACCTTTAATAATATCAATTGAAAATGGATTAACAAAAAAAAAAAAAAAAAAAAATTAATGTAGATTTGAAAGTTCTCATATCTTCAAAGCTCGTTTTAAAATTATATCAAACATTCGTTGAAATTTTTCAGGTAAACTTAACACAAGTACGAATCGTACTCCAGAAACGCATTTACCCACCATAATTTTATAACTTTAGATGCCTGCTATAGTTTATCACCAAAAATACATAATGTATCATTAATTTTTATCGTTGTTGATGTTTTATAACAATTTATTGTTGTAAAACATCAGCAACGACCAAAATTAATGATACATTACAAATATAAAAAAAAATTGTTGTTGTTGTTGTAAATAATTAAAATACAACAATTTATTGTTGTTTCAATTTACTCCTAATTAGTTTTTAAACTAATGATAACCTTTACTGCTCATGTTTAAAGTACATTCCAAATAATGGAATATATTTGTTTTCAATAATTTACAAAATAGACATTATACTAAACAATTGTTTTACCTTTCGAAAGCAAAACAAATAATGCAAGAATAAAAAAGCATGCAAATAATTACTCTGATTATCATATTATGCCCTCGCCAACAGGAAACGAAGAAAGGAAAAAACAATAAATTTCATAGATAAAGAATAAATAACGATAATATTTTTACTAACTATCACTATTATTTGATCCTCTATTGCTAAGATAAATTTATTCATGTTATGACTATCATAAATAAAGATTTTGAATACAGATGTTCTAGTCAACTGGCATCTGTTCCGAAGATAACGATTTTTAATATAAACAGACTTTTTTAATTTTTTTTTTTTATTATTATTGATGAAAATAAACCTATTAGCAATTCCCTGCGGTGCCAGTTAACGACATTTCTTTTTTTTCCACAATTATTTTTTACAATTATTTCCCTGTTTTGCATAAATAGCACTTTTGCTAAAGAAAAATATTCCGGGTGAACAAAAAAATGCAAAAAATGAGAAAGCATTATAAATATTTTAACAAAATATTAAAATAAACAAATAAAAAAGCGTTGAATTATCCGATTCAAAATGAGGGGGAGGGGGGAATTCCCTGGTCCTTCCATTCATCTAAATCTGAGTCTTTTTATTTAACAGAAAATACTCTTACATCTTCAACATTTTTTTACTGTTTTTATTTTGACTCATATTTAAGATCTCTGTTGTTACATGTAAAATGTTATGTTGTTCTAATGCAGCTGGCAATAGAGAGACAGTTAATCTTTATGCCATAAGCAAGGTCTGCACCGGTTACTCATATAGCACTACCCAGGGGGCACATGTAGCTTGAAGATAGGCTACGGACGCGAGTAACACTGTCTCCACAACGCTCTACGATCCTATTAGACCTGGACCTACGGTTTAAAGTGGATTCCGAACACTACAGTCATCCATGGCACCGCCGGGACTAGAACCCGAACCCTGTGGTACCGAGCGCCAGAGCGCTAGCCATTCGGCCATTCAAGCCCCAAAATAATATATGTAAAATGTTATAAATAATAAATTTTAAAAAAAATTATTTTGCGAGGGAAAAAGATATTTTTCAGTACGATGTTATTAAAATGCTGTAATAGTTTGACTTACTCGGAATTATCGGGGGAATCGGGGGAATAAATAATTTTTATTCATTAATTTTAATAAATTCTTAAAATTGATGGAACAATTGATTTATTAATAATAAATTAATTCATAATAATTAATTAAATTAATTAATAATAATTAATTGATTATTAATAAGTATTTAATAATAATTAATTAATTAATTAATTAATAATAATTAATTAATTATTAAGAATAATAATTAATAATAAATTGATTTGATATTTAATAAATTCTTAAAATTGAATTTATTAAATAATAATTTTCTAATGTTAGTAACAACCCCAGAGTGGTCCAAGGCAGCCTGCCTATTGACAGATTTCGAGACAGGAAATGTTTTACTTTTATAAGGTGGGGTTGTCCGACCTACGCCCAACACTCTACAGTCATATTAGGCCGTGACCTACGGTTTAAAATGTATTTTTAATCACTACAAACTTCCATGGTACAGCCGGGACTCGAATCCGAAACCTGTGACACTGAGCTAAAATGTACTATAGGGTCGTCTTCATTAGCGCAGCAGCCTCATGGTGGGTCAACGTCGTTTACGGGATGGGGTTGTCAGCCCTATGCCCAACGCAAATAATTTTTAAAAAAAATTAAATCTTATTTCATTTTTTTTTATATTTTAATAAATTAATAATCACCATTGAATGTGTTTTTCAAATTTCTTATAAATTTTATTTGTTCTAGTATGTTTTGGTTGCGGTAAATCTTAAATTAATCAATATTGTTTTATCTTCTTTTATTTTATTATTTATTTTTTAAATGTTTTGTAGTGAAAATAAAAATGAAGCTTATTAGAAAATGGAAAAATTCAGAACTCTGTAAGGAAAACAAATGTAAATTTCAATGTAATTGAGGAACATTACAAAAGGTGGAAAATTATAGAGCTCTGACTGCTAGCAAACCTGTAATTTTTTTAACACATAGTGATTCGTAAATTTGGACATCGCTGTACATAGGGATTCGTAAATTTAGTCACTGCTGTACATAGGGATTCGTAAATTTGGACATCGCTGTGCATAATGATTCGCAAATTTGTACATCGCTGTACATAGTGATTCGTAATTTAGAATGATGTATAATGATGCACAGCATTTTTAAATGAAAACATAATCATCTTAAACAAAATAATTATGAAGATTTAAAACAAATAGTTCGCACATACAAATACTAAACTTATCCATTGAATTAGATCCTGCACTAGCAGATATTACCCTGCTATTCGTAGTCACAGAAAATAATAGATATTTCTTTTGGAAAATTTTATTATGAAAAAAAAAAAAAACAAATAAATTTTCGAGTTTGAGAATTTCAGAAGTTTTATTTTTACTTTATCGAACCTCCCCTCACATTACAGTAGGAAGGGATTTATGTAGCCTCATACATATGTGACGAATTGAACAGACATTTAAGGTTAACTTCATCTTACAGAACAAACACATATTGTAAACCAATTAACCTCTAGTGGGTATCTAATTCACATCTAACCCTCAACCTCTTCATCATCATTGGCGCAACAGCCCGTTGTGGGCCAAGGCCGTCTACCTACTGGTAGATTTCGAGACGAAAGATGTTTTTCTTTTTACGGGGTAGGGTTGTCAGTTCTGCGCCCAACGCTCAACAGTCGTATGAGCCCGGGACCTATGGTTTAAAGTGGATTCCGAAACACTACAAACATCCATGGCTCCGCCAGGACTCGAACCCGAAACCTGTGGTACCGAGCGCCAGAGCGCTAGCCCCTCAACCTCTTAAACATCAAAAATTGTTAAACATTATATACCAAGGTACCTTAATGCGTTCAACAGTCCTGAATAAATTTTCCCCATAAGGAATAAGACGAAAATGATTAATCTCTACTCATGAAAATAGTCCTACCATTAAATGGAATTAGAATATAGATAGATGGGGTTGTATAATACTGATTACTAGAATACATAAATAGAAAAATGGGTGCAAATTTACATAATTTAATTTTCTCTTTTCAGTACTTGGATCAGGTTGAAGTTCACCGGATTTGACGTTTGCTGAAAAACTGCCACATCGGCCTTTGCTTCTTCCTTTACCTGGCGGCCTGATGCCCAATTGCTTAGCGCTCTGGCCTTTGATACCACAGGCTTCAGGTTCAAATCCTGGCGGTGGCATGGAGATTTGTGAGTGATTTAGAATCCACGTTAAATTGTAGTCCCGGTCTAATTAGTCCAAAGTGTACACAAAATGACCGTAGAGCGATAAACCAAATCAAACCAATCTTCCTTCTTCGGATGTTTCGAAAATTGGGCATTCCTGTCAATGCTTTAATAGCATTTTTTTGGACATTTTTGGGATAGTACTGCAAAGTTTTTAGCATCCATTAATTTTCCGAAGATTTTACAGCAAGTGAGTCGTGGACAAAATAAAATTGTTCGCGTCCAAACAGGACGTATAACAAGTTGGACTCTTTTCAATGAAGAACGCATACCAAGGTATCACTGAATATCACATACCAAACGAAATTATCTGGGCCGAAACAAGACATATAACAAGTTGGACTTATTTCAGTGTGGAACGCATACATACCAATATTGGATGTATACTGATGTAGTATTGAAAATCGTATATTTCCGATTTGTATCCCAGTGGATAAGTGTACAGCTAATGAGTATAAGGGGCGAGATTCGAATTCTTTGGTGACATTGTTATAATCCTTTCTTTCAGAAACTGCCTGGCAGACATTATCTGGATTTTCTCCCATACATAATGCAAATTCGAATTAATTACCCTTAAAAAACACTCCCAGAAGGCACTGTCCTCCCCAACACCAGTCGGTGGACTGTTCTTGGTCTATAAGAGGCCCACTGATAATGCATTGTCATCTTTCTAACTGATAGGGGGCTACATAACCCTAAAATGAGCTGAGGCGTGGGAAAAAAATAAAGAATATCGTACACCAAATAAAATTGTTCGCCTCTAAGCAGGACACATAACAAGTTGGGCTTATTGCAATGTGGAACGTATTTCGAGATATCACTGAATATCGTATACCACACAAAATTGTTCGCGTTCAAACTGAACGTATATCAAGTTAAATTCCAAAATGGGCATATACCAAGGTACCACTTAACTACTGATAGTACTTTCCAAGCTTGCCCGTAATACATAAAATTAAATCTACCAGTTGCTATGTCCCTCTGTAGGTTTGAAAGGGTGGAGGATAGGAACATTTTAGACCTGGTGGTGTTCGTTTCAATTAGAGGATACTAGAAATAACATTAGCAGGGGAAAAGAAGCGATTCGAAGACCCTATACTCCTTTTGAGTATATTTACCCTATAGATATACTTAATCAGGCACATCCATTTCCACCCCATTCTTTCCTCATTGAAGGGAGAAGAATTTTTAAACAAAAAAAAAATTCTAAAGCATCTGTTAATACAGAGGCAGTTAATCTTTATGCCATAAGCAAAGACTACACAGCAGTTACTCATCTAACACTACTCATGGGGCACGTATAGCTTGAAGATATGATATGGACGCGAGCAACATTACCCCCACAACGCTCTACAATCCTATTAGACCAGGATCTATGATTTAAGAGCGGATTCCGAACCACTACAAACATCCATGGCATCGCCGGGGCTCGAACCCGAAACTTGTGGTACCGAGCTCTAGCCGCTCGGCCAACAGGCCCACACACACAAAAAAAATCTTATTTAGCCTCAAGATATGATGTGGATACCTTGTGGCTTAATAGGCAATTACGAACGGAACTGAAAAGGTGTGTAACTCACATCTCATTACCAACCTCTTAAATGTCACAAAATGTTAAACATCAATCTAAATTATGCAAATTACAATTTCGAGAATTCCCACCATCATTATTAGAATTACCATGAATTATTTATGTAAGGTAATTATATCAATAATTACCATACATAAATACAAACAAATATTTAAAAAAGACAAATTATCATTTGAATTTAACAGAGATTATTTGTTTTCATTGAAGTCACGTGGAGAGACAGACAAAACAACTGAACAGATAGAAACCAGTGATAGAACAGAAAGACAAAAAAAATATGGACCTTTTTAAAGCGCATATTAGAATATGATTTTTCATTTTATATTTTTATTATAAATATTTACTTCGGAAATATCAATTACCAAGTATAATTTGATTTCTATAATAACAAAACAGTAATTTTTTTTTTTCATGGCAGTTTCTTTCTATCTTTATGACATAATAAATCATTTTGTACAGAATTAATTTTGTTTTTTCGTTAAATTTAATTAGCACAGAAGAATTATTGCATAAATGTTTGGTTTTTTTTCTAATGCAGCTGGCAAACACTTAGACAGCTTGGTCTTGTATGCCTTAAGGCAAGCGCTGCACAGACGTTACTCATTTTGCATTACCCAGGGGGCGCGTGTAACTTGAAGATAAGCCAAGGTAACAATGCCCCCGCAATGCTCTACGATCCTATTAGGACCGGGACCTACTGTTTAAAGTGGATTCCGAACAGCTACAAGCATCCATGGCACCGCCGGGATTCGAACCCGAAACCTGTGGTACCGAGCGCCAGACACTCGGCCATTCAAGCCCTATTGCATAAATGTTTTCATGACATAAAATGTCATGGTCTTTGTTTGCTTTTTACGTATTATTTGACCATCATAAAAAAAAAAATAAAAAAAACTTCGATTTTCATTTTTTAATAATAAAGTTGGAATTTCTTTCATGGCAGTTTCTTTCTCTTTTCATGTCGTAATAAATTATATCATTTTATAGGAAATTAATTTCGTTGTTTTATTAAATTTAATTAACATAGAAAATTTTGTTACATAAATGTTTCATGGCATAAAATGTCATGGTTTTTCCTTGCATTTTAATTCATTACTTGAGCATCATAAAAAAAACCCTTCAATTTTCATTTTTTAATAATTTTAAAAGACTGTTTTAGCTATACATTTGACTTACATAAAAAAGTGGCAACTATTTAAAATAAAATAAATTATTCGAATATAACAGAAAAAAAATTATTCCAACAGTATAGCAGCATATTTACAGTTAAAGTTTTAAAAATAGAAAGCTAATAAACTATAATCATCATCATCAGTGGCGCAATAGCCCCATCGTGGGCCATTAGGCCGTTACTGGCAGATTTCGAGACAGGAGATATTTTCTTTTTACGGGCATGGTTGTCACCCCTACCCCTAATGCTCATATAGCCATATCAGACAAGGACCTACGATTTAAAGTGGATTTCGAACCCCTACAAACGCCCATGGCATAGCCGGGACTCGAACACGAAACCTGTGGCACCGTGAGCTAGAGCGTCAGTCACTCGGCCATCAGACCCCATATACTATAATAGCATTTAAAAAATTCTGTTGAATATGATTTTAAAAATTACTATGATTTTCAATGTTAATAACATTTTATATTACGAACATTTATTATATTACGATTATTTACATTTTATATTTCAATGTTAATAACATTTATATTTACGAAATCAACATGTAATCAAATAACACTGATTTAAATTAAAGCAACCAACATTATAATCGAGAAATTTAATTATCCAAAATTAGTTAATAATTTCGTTTTTCAATTCAAAATTATTCAAATATTTTTTTTTTTTTACCAAAATATCAATTTTAATAAATAATTTGATCAAGAAGTTCATATATTTAAGTATATACTAGACATTATACTTAAAACTTCAAAAAAGGTAGGAAGCCTAAGATGTATTGATTATTTTATTTTAACTCAACCAGATAAAAAAATTAACATTAATAATTAATTAGTACTTTGTGATTTGATGAAATTAAAGAACAAAATAATACTGAATTGTTGTTGTGACTAACTCTGAATGTCCTGCAGTGCGGGACGGACATTCCATGAGTAATTTACTCATTGATGGAGGGAAAGGGGGCAGCTTCTATTGTGATGGAGCACCAGTAGGTAGAAGTCTGACTTTTGCTCCGTGACGCTCTTACAGTCATATGGGGGCCTGAATGGTCGAGTGGCTAGCGCTCTGGCGCTCGGTACCACAGGTTTCGGGTTCGAGTCTCGGCGGTGCCATGGATGTTTGTAGTGGTTCGGAATCCACTTTAAACTGTAGGTCCCGGTCTGTTTAGCCCTCGTGCGCAGAAGATGACAGTAGAGCGAAAAACCAAACCAAACTTACAGTCATATGAGACCGGGATAATACTGAATTAAATAAAAGTACCTAATAAATAGCCCACACGCTCAAAATGTTTTCTAATTTGCGTATATTAAAATAATTATCAAATACAAATAATGACAAGTAGTTTAATGATGAAGTTCATATACCCTAGACATCCTCATCATAGCTTTAAAAATGGAATTATCAATTTGTTTTAGATGTGATAAATTATTTTAGTACAACCTTTTAAAAAATATAACATTCATAATTAATTAGCATTTTGTGACTTGACAAAATTAAAATTTCTATAAATAATATTGCATTTAATTAAAGTAATCAATAAATATATTCAAGATTCTTAAATAACCTCAGGTTGATAATTCAATTTCCTAATTTAGAATTAGTAAAATAATTTATCCTAGTAACAATTTTGACAATTTGATCATCATATTTATCTACAGTAGATATCATCATAACGTTAAAAAATATTTTCTAAGTTGCTTTTGTTGTATTTCATTAATACATTTCAAACACATCGAATAAAAAAATTTAAGAATCATAACAAAAACAAAACCATACAATATTTACAGAAGTATTAAGGATTACATGCTTTTTATGGGTTTGGTTTGGTTTGGTTTGTCACTCTACGGTCATCTTGTGCACACTTTAGGCTAAACAGACCGGGACCTACAGTTTAAAGTGAATTTCGAACCACTACAAACATCCATGGTACCGCCGGGACTCGAACCCGAAAGCTTTTTAGGGGAGTAGAAACAATTCAGATCAACCTAATCTTATTGAACTCAGAAACTCGTAACGAAATAATTTAAAAAGGAATTCTAAAGGTGATTTAAATATATTGATTTTTTAAACACAGTAAGTAAAAAGTTTAACATTCACAACAAAGCTATGCAATGTTTATTGAAGTATTAAGGATTGCATGGTTCATATAGCAGTAGAGAACAAACAATTCAGATCATCTTAATCTTATATTGAATCCAGACACTTGTAACGAAATAAGTTACTATTCAAAAAATAATTTATAAGCTAATAATATAGTAACTAATAACTTTTTAACTTTAATAGCTCAATATAAGTTAAAAGTTTAACATTCATAACAAAGTCATGCAATGCTTACTGAAGTGTTAAGAATTGGGTGGTTCATATAGTAGTAAACAAAAACAATTCAGTAAACAAATAAACAATCATCCTAATATCATTGAATGCAGATACTTGTAACGATATAATTTACTATTTAAACAGAAATTCCTAAGGTGTTTTAAATATATATAAATAATCAATATATTTCAAACACCTTAGGAATTTCTGTTTAAATATATTGATTATTTTATTTTAACAGAATAACTTATTTTACAATAAGTTTAAAAGTTTCACTTTCATAACAAAGCCATGCAATGTTAACTGAAGCGTTAAGGATTGCATGGTTCATATATAGTAGTAAACAAACCATTGTCATTCTAATATCATTGAATCCAAACACTTGTAACGAAATAATTTACTATTTAAAAAGTAATTCCTAAAGTTCTTCAGATATATTCGTTATTTTATTTTAAGAAAACTTTTATTTTAACAGATTCACTTACTTTACAATAAATTAAAAAGTTTAACATTCATAACAAAGCCTTTCAATACTAACTAAAGTATGAAGTATTAAGGATTGCATGGTTCATACAGTAGTACAAACAAACAATTTAGATCATCCTAATATCATTGAATCCAGATATTTGTAACGAAATAAGTTATGGTTTAAAAAGGAATTCATAAGTTGCTTCTGATATATTGAATATTTTATTACAACACAATAAGTTAAAAAGTTTAAGTCATAATAAACCCATGCAATGCTTACTAAAGCATTAAGGATTGTATGGATCATATTAGTAGAAAACAAACAATTTAGATCATCATAATAACATAATCCAGACATTTGTAACGAAATAAGTTACGATTTAAAAAAGAATTCTTAAGGTACTTTAAATATCTGGAATTATTTTATTTTAACATAATGAGTTAAAAAGTTTAACACTTATAACAAAACATGCAATGTTCACTGAAGTATGAAGGATTGCTTGACTGATATACGTAGTAGTAGAAAACAAACAATTCAGATGATCCTAATATCATTGAATCCAAACACTTGTAACGCAATAACTTACTATTTAAAAAGGAATTCCTAAGGTACTTTAGATATATTGAATTATTTTATTTTAACAGAGTAACTTACTTTACAATAAGTTAAAAAGTTTAAGATTCATAACATTGCCATGCGATGTTTACTGAAGTTTTAAGAATTTCATGGTTCTTATAGTAGTAAACAAACAGCTGTCATACTAATATGATTGAATCCAGACACTTGTAATTAAATAACATACTATTTAAAAAGTTATTTATAAGCTGCTTTAGATATAATGATTATTTTCTTTTTAACACAATAAGTTGAAAATTTTTACAACCATAACAAAGCCATGCAATGTTCACTGAAGCGTTAAGGATTGCATGGTTGTTATAGTAGTAGAAAACAAACAATTCAAAAAAATCATTGTATCCAGACACTTGTAACGAAATAATTTGCTATTTAAAAAGTTATTCCTAAAATGATGTAAATATATTGATTGTTTTGTTTTAACACAACAAGTAAAAAAGTTTAACATTCATAACAAAACCATGCAATGCTTACTGAGGTATTAAGAATTGCATAGTTCATATAGTATAGTAGTAAACAAAACATTGTCATTCTACTATCCAGACACTTGTAACGAAATAATTTACCATTTAAAAAGTAACTCCTATATTTAATAAGTAATTCCTCAGGTGCTTTAAATATATTGATTGTTTTATTTTAGCACAGGTTAAAAATTTTAACATTCATAACAAAGCCTTGCAATGTTTAATGAAGTGTTAAGGAATGCACGATTCATATAGTAGCATAAAACAAACAATTCATCAATGAATCTATACACTTGTAACGAAATAATTTGCTATTTAAAAAAAGTAATTCCTAAAGTGATTTAAATATAATGATCATTTTATTTTAACACAATAAGTCAAAAAGTTGAACATTCATAACATAGTCATGCAATGAAGTATTAAGGATTTTATGGTCCCTATAGTAGTAAACAAAGCATTGTCATTTTACTATCCAGACACTTGTAACGAAATAACTGACTATTTAGAAAGTTATTCCTAAGGCACTTTAGATAGATTATTTTATTTTAACATAATGAGTTAAAAAGTTTAACATTCATAACAAAACCATGCCTTGTTTACTGAAGCATTAAGGATTGCATAATTCTTATAGTAGTAGAAATCAAACAATTCTGATCCTCATTGAATGATACTTGTAACGAAATAGTTTACTTTTTAAAAAGTAATATCTAAGGTTTTTTTTTTTTAGATATTGTGCTTAAATAAAAGAATCAATATAAGTTTAAAAGTTTAACATTCATAACAAAACCATACAATGTTTCATTAAGCGTTAAGGATTGCATGGTCCATATAATAGTAAACAAAACATTGCCATTCTACTAACCAGACACTTGTAACGAAATAATTTACTATTTAAAAAGTAATATCTAATTCCTTTTAAAAGTATTCGTATTAATTAATCCTTATTTAGAAAAGAATTCCAAAAATGACTTAAATTTATTGAGTTTTTTTAACACAATAAGTAAAAAGTTTCACATTCATAACAAAACCATGCCTTGTTCACCGAAGCATTAAGGATTACATGGTTTATATAGTACAGAAAAACCAGTGTCATTAGGATGACAGTGGTTTTTTCTTACAAGTGTCTTGATTCAATCATATAGAAAATAACAATAAGTTAATAAGTTTAACATCCATAACAAAATGAAATTATGCAATACTTACCGAATCTATATAGTAGTAGTAGCAGGGGTAACGAAAATAAATCACATCACCCTAAACATCGCCGAATCCAAAAGCAACCAAATGAGCTGCCAACAACAAAAAACGAAGCCAGATTTCATGAATGCCTTCCGATAAATCACAACTTAAACACCGTCTCCATTGCACCAGCAAACACAAGCAGGCCGGTTAACAGTTTGGAAGTCGGCTTGAATGGTGGGCAAAGAACGGCCCCCCATTGGACGAGAAGTAATGAATGAATGAGTGGGTGGGTGTTGGAACGATGACGTCGTGGGAATCTTCCTCTCGAATCAGTTGTCACCGAGTTTGTTCAAGAGACGAGAAGTTCTGCTTTTCGCCCGCTGTTTACGAACGCGTCGTGGAAGAAGAAAACGTGTTTAGTGATTAGATCTAATTATTAATTATTAAAAGGCTCGTTAACTTTAAAATAATCATTACGAAACTATATTTATATATTAGAATAACGTTATTTTACTAAAGGACCAGAAAACAAAGGTTTTGGTTTGTAGTTCTACGGCCATCTTGTGCATATTTTAGTCTAAACAGACCGGGACCTTTTAATGGATTAAATTTAAAACATCCATTTTCTCGGAAATTTTCTCGGCCATTCAGGCTTCAGAAAATAAAGGAGATAACATTTTGTATATAAATGCACGAAATAGTTAATTTTTCAGTACAAAACAAAATTCTGCTAAAATATTGAAAATTTAATACTGTATATCATAATCACTGGCGCAACAGCCCAATGTGGGTCAAGGCCGTCTACCTACTGGTAGATTTCGAGACGAGAGATGTTTTATCTTTTTTACAGGGTAGGGTTGTCAGCTCTACGCCCAACAGTCATATGAGACCGAGACCCTGGATTCCGAACTACTACAAACATGCATGGCACCGCTGGGATTCGAATCCGAAACCTGTGGTACTGAGCACCAGAGCGCTCTAGCCACTCTTCCATTCAGGCCCCAATCCTATATATATACGAACTTTAATATTTGTCATTTGCTTCTAGCTTTATCAAGAATTTCTTCTGAAAAAAATTGAATATATGCAACAAACGCTTATGACGTGCATATATATGTTTTATATATATGTGCATTGAGCATAGGGTTATTATTTGTACATTGCAAGTTCTAAACTTTCTTCCTTTGGACCATTAGGAATATTTAGATAAATTTTATTTTCATAATTAATTAAGTACAATTTTATTTTTTAATTAGGTACAATTTTATAAATTGCTTTTATTGTCCTCTTTTAAAAATAAGACTAAATTATTTATGAAAATAATATCCTCAATATATCGCCATTTTTTTAATTAATCATAAGGAATTGCTCAAATATTGTTATAGATTGATAATTTTTTCTTTTTATAACTTTCTTTATATAACTTAATATTTCATCATCAGTGGCGTAACAGCCTCATGGTAGGCCAAGGCGGTCTGCCTACTGGCGAATTACAAGACGCGAGATGTTTTTCTTTTTAAAGGGTACGGTTGTCAACCCTATGCCCAACAGCCATATTAAATCGGGACCCACGGTTTAAAGTGGATTCAGAACCACTACGAATATCCATGGCACATGCCGGGACTCGAACCCGAAACCTGTGGTACCAACGACGGAGCGCTAGTCACTCGGCCATAGGCCACTGCGATTTTACCTAGTTACTTATATATGTTTTTATTGATATTATTTTTTTTAAATAAAGTCAGTGGTTCTTTCTATTGGAAGGTTGTGGTTGTATCGGTCGGTTGCTGTGGTTGGCCCCTTAATATTTCTCTGTATATAATTATATTGATAACTTTCTAAATATGTATATTTCCCCCACCGATTGTGTGGAAAATGGGCGAGCTGCCAAGTTGTACAAATACAAACAGTGGGACGGCGTGGTAGGGGAGACAGGTATTTGAGGAAAGATTTTAATTACAATAAAAATTATTTTAATTTTTAATAATTTTAAATTTTAAATAATATCAAAATGAAAATTAGATGAAAAAATTTCACAATAATTATTAATTTTTTTCTTTCAAAAATTGCTTTGCACCGAGTATGTCTGGCTAGCACCCCTTACAAGTAATAGATTCGTCCGTTTCACTATTACACAGGATGTCTTTTTACCTTTCCACACAACAAATGACCTGATTACACGGATAGCATGAATGAATGATTAAATTTTAAAAATTTATGTTTTGTAAGAATGAAGAAAAACATTCAAATGTTGTTGTTTTTATCCCATTATTACCCCATGCATTTGCAGAATTTCAGATAGATTCACTAAAATTGAATCTTTTTTTTTTTTTTTTTTTTTTTTTTTGTTATGCCATATCAAAAACAAAATTGTATGACCCTTTTCTTTTTCACCGAAAAAAAGGCCATACAATTGTGGCAGCAAAGTTACAGCATTAAAGGCAGCGTTCTAAAGCAGGGGTCTCCAAAGTACGGCCCGCGACATCGAATAGCTGATTGTTACTGTAATAAATTGGATAAAAAAACACAGAATGATAATAATAACTAGGTTTTATTGACTTTTTAGGTAAATCTTAATGACAAGCATAATGCGCAGAAAATTTAACTTAAGCATAACAACTAACAAATAATTGAAATGAATCCCACTAGCATTATAAACTAGTGAACATCCCGCGGTTACCCTCGGTAGTTATGTTGGGGTAAAGAGTATCGCATACGTATGTATATCGATATTTGGAATGTCTATATCCTGAATCGAACATATGATTTTTATCCTGAAAAACCCTCAGGAACGGAATAGTCTAGAAATTATAGATAATGGCAGAAAAATTAAAACAGTTTTGGCCCTTGGTACTAACTGGAGTGAACAGTACGGCCCTAAAGGCTGAAAAGTTTGGAGACCCTGTTCTAAAGAATTAATAGTGCATTTTCTGTTACAACAGCATGAACAGAAGCAGTGATTAGTGTTGTATTACATCATTAATAGCAGTGTCCTAAAACATTAATAATATACTTTCTAATAATACATTAATAATATACTTTCTAATAACTCTATTACTTAATTAATAACTCTAGATTTTACTTTATTGTATTGCATCTGAGTAAAGAAACAAATTCTAGACATAATCAAATAAATTAATTAAAAACTGGCTATTATCCATTAATGGAAGAAGTAATAAATGTTGTACTACAGCATTAATGACAATGTTCTAAAGCATTAATAGTATTTTTCCATTACACCAGCATTAACGGCAGCAATAATTAGTTTTGTACTACAGCATTAACTGTAACATTACTATAGCATTAACGGTAATATTATTAAAGTATTGTCAGTATGTTTTCTTACAATAACGGATGTTGTATTTTTTGCTTAGTTTCGAATTTTGCTTAGTTGTTATTTAGAAAGCAAAATTCACTTATGTTAAATAAAAAAAAAAAACATAATAAAAATTTATGTTGATTGATCATATTATTTAAGTAACAACAATAAAAATAAATTTTATTATAAGACATTAGCTTTAAAATGTTCCATAAGATTCTTCATTTAACACAATGCCATACGAATGTCTAATTTGAACATTTTTTTTTCTTCAAATTGTCTTCATCAAAAAATAATGTTCAAGTCTTCATCAAATTGGCTTCTCTTTTCATAAAATAATTTTATTTCAGCTTGATGTTTGGCAACGATTATTGACAGGAAGTAAAGTTATTTTCCAAGTTCATTTCTTGCTTGAAGATATTAAAAGTATTTATATCAGTAACGAATAGATAATTTGTAATTGAAAAAGGACGTTTATTAATTAAGTCATCAGAATTTCTTTTTTCAAAATTTTTTTAGGAAATATGATTCTAGATTTTACTTTATTGTATTGCATCCGAATAGAGAAACAAATTCTAGGCATAGTCAAATAAATTAATTAAAAACTGGCTAAAAATTTATTAATAGTGATGCTCTAACTATTAGTTTTCCAACTGTTGTAACATTTTTGGCAATAATCCATAACATTAATTAGCAGTTAATTACTCTGATTTATCTTTTTTTCCTTGTAAAACAAAAACCTTTTTTGGCACATTTCCATTTTCTTAAAATTTTACACAAAACTGAATATTTTTCTCCAAATGTTTACAAATCTAAGAATTTTACAAATCCATTATTTGGCAATATTTGCTGTTTTTCCATTGATGAACATTTTGATTTGACAATATTTTCCATTGCATATTATAGACATTAACAAAAGCAGACAGACTTTTCATTTTTGAAAGAAAAATACTTGGAAAAATTTTTGGTCCAGTTAGAGAGAATGATAGATGGAGAATCTTGTTTAACCATGAAATCTATAGAGAATATAAGGAACCTAATATTACCAGAGTCGTCAAATTTTTTCTCATCAGATGGCTTGGGCATATTTTTAGATTTTTCTTTTTGCAAATGTAGAGGGTACCAGAAAGAGAGGTAGACCTCGCACAAGATGGACAGGTTGCTTAGAAGCAGATCTTTTTTTTTTTTTTTCTTAATATTTCAGTTGGTATGAGAAAATGACAAACTTTCACAGGATCAAAACTGTGTAAAACACACACAATTAAAAAGAAAACATTAAGAGAAAAGAGTCAATGTCTCATCAGCAAAGTTCTAGCTCTCCAATATCTGAGCATCCAGTTATAGGGTATCTGTCCATGATCTCGTCTTTCCCACAGAGTGGGCAATTTGGACTATCAAAAATGTCTATGCGGTGCAGATGGCTCATCAAACAGCCATGTCCAACCGCAATTCTAAATTCCGCGACAGCGTTTTCACGAGGTTTGTCCGAAATAACCCTGTTCCAAAATGTTCCTCCAACTCCTCGAGGTGATACGAGCAGAGAGTAATGCGTTTCATCTAAGTCTCATTTAATTTTTGATATGAAGTTTCATGGAATGAGAAGAGTTACAAGTATTTGGCTGTTGGACTATCCGTGTGCCCTTCTCAGCCAGCAAATCTACCTGATCGTTGCCTAAAATGTCACAGTGTCCAGGGATCCACTGGAGGACGATGTGTAGCCCTTCTACAGGCAATCTTTCAAGAAGAGCTCGACATTCTAAGATATTCTTAGAGGAGGGTGCTTCATATGGCCCGATAGCTTGTATGGCAGCCTTGGAGTCCGACAGCAAAACCATCTTGTTGTAAAGTTGTTTGGGTTTGGTTTGTTTGTCGCTCTACGGTCATCTTATGCACACTTTAGGCTAAACAGACCGGGACCTACAGCTCAAAGTGGATTCCGAACCACTACAAACACCCATGGCACCGCCAGGACTCGAACCCGAAACCTGTGGTACCGAGCGCCAGAGCGCTAGCCACTCGACCATTCAGGCCCTAAAGTTGTTTGGGGGCAAGTTGCTGCAGAACCACAGAGATAGCCATTGCTTATAAATCGAAGACGGGTTTTTATTGTCCGACAGGAACATAGAAAGAAAAAAGGGAAGAATATATTCCTGCTCCGACATTTGGTGAATGTTTAGTCAAAGAGCCATCTGTATAAATATGTAATCATTCAGGTTCGGGGTAGCTGGTAGGGATGGTCTCAAGGGCTAGGATCATCAAGCTTCGCCGTGGTAACTGACTCTTAAGAGTTGGTTGAGAAAGATTCAAATTAGTTAGAAGCATTAAAAACCAATCCCAATACATTAAAAATCAATCGTTGGTGGACTGTATCATCTGATCGGATCTGTTGGAGGAAGCTTGTTGAGACGCCCTTGGCCTACAGGCCAAGGCCTTCTCAACAAGTTTCAACAACAGGCTATAGTGCAAGTAAAGAAGAAGAAGCACGTTATAGAAGGAAGCTAGCTTCAAAGAAGAAGCTATAGAAGGTAACTAGCAAGCTTCAGCAACAGGCTATAGTGCAAGTAAAGAAGAAGAAGCACGTTATAGAAGGAAGCTAGCTTCAAAGAAGAAGCTATAGAAGGTAGCTAGCAAGCTTCAGCAACAGGCTGTAGTGCAAGTAAAGAAGAAGAAGCACGTTATAGAAGGAAGCTAACTTCAAAGAAGAAGCTATAGAAGGTAACTAGCAAGCTTCAACAACAGGCTCAACAAGCTTCAACAGGCTGTAGTGCAAGTAAAGAAGAAGAAGGACGTTATAGAAGGAATATAACGGATTCAGAATGCTCCACTTTTTTATATAGCACCTTTACACTTGCAATTTGCCACTATAATTTGGAATGGATAACTCAAGGCTGAAATTTCTCACTCAATCCCAGTCCTCTCGAGATAATAAAATGGCTTTCCTACCTATGAATTTATCGTTTTCATTCCCGACAGAAACACAGTAAAAACACTGTTGCAACTAGGCCTGTTCAGACCCTTTGATATTTATAATTATTATCAGTCGTTTGATTTTTTTGGTCATTTTTTAAATATCTTTAATCAAACCAAAATTGCTGTCGCATTTTATAGTTATGTATTTTTGGTTCTTTTTTTAAATATCTTTAATAAAACCAAAAATTACTGTCACATTTAATCGTTATATATTTTTAGCCATTTTTTAAATATCTTTAATAAAACCAAAAATTACTGTCACATGTAATCGTTATAAATGCAACATAAAAATTGCAATTAATAGGTTGTTCACATTTAGAAAGGAAATACATCCACAGAAATGAACATTTTTTTTTTCCTTGTAGTGAGTTGGTATATTTTAACAGAATATAAAATCACATTAATGATGCAATAAAAGCCATAATATGCGACTGTTCTGAAGGCATTCTTAACATTATAAATACAAGTGCCGTGAGCCTTAGGGCGGGTCGGTAATACAGTAAAATGACTTAACATTATAAATATAAAATAAAAAAAAATGTTGGTAAATATCACTGTTTAATGTGTTGACCTTGAATATTTATTAATCATAAAATGTTAACGAACAAAAACCTTTAGATTCAGTTTGCGCATAAAGATTTTTTTTTCCTTTCGCATAATACCAATATTATGAGGGGGGAAACAGGTGTCGGTCGTTATATGGCGCCAAGTATAGAAAAAAAAAACGACAAAAATAATATTTTTCTTTTCCTGAAGCAGATTCAGATTTTCTTTTATTATTATTTTTAGAGAAGAATCTGTTATTTTTAAATACAACTTATATTGATACGTATGTCAGATGAAGGAAAAAAGAGGAGAAATCTTATAACATTATTTTTTTATACTATACGTATGAATCTAATAATTTCTCCTCACCAATAATGTGCTCTGAAAGATTTATCATTCGCATATCCTATGGATGAGCATGGTGCAAATTTCACGTGTTTCGGATGCTTCCTTCAAAGTGTTGCAATTCGGATGGCTAACGGTACATAAATTAAAACATGTTTCTTTGTGAAACAGATTTTAACAGACGCGTTATCAAGAATATTAACCATAATTTTCTGTTAAACAGGCGCATTTTTTCTTCCATTATAAATGTCACCCAATCGTCTTCACTCATACAAATCAAAACATTGTTAATTACAAAAAAAAAAAAAAATTGTAATAGCAAAACAAATTTTTAATTGGATAAAAATTAAGATTAAAAAAAAAAAAACTGAAATCGTTTATGGCATTCATCTTATTATGATTGAATATATTTTAATCACTTATTTCATCGAAGGAACTTGAATATACAATGGTAAAAGATGGTTTAACATTGATTTTTAAATGTGCTTTTGAGAAAATTAAAACACTAAAAGTCAAACAATTCAAAATTAAATACAGAGCACATGACTTCCGATTGACAAAGTGTTGGTCTTAACAGTACTGTAGTGACCAGGTGGGTGCGGTTGAGTTGAGATACTTGAGGTACATGTTTGAGAACTCACAGTATTATTTACCCACGCTCAAACACCACACACATACAATTAGAGACATACACTATTGAGCACATTTAAAGACAGATAATTATAGATTCGTGGAAGGACTCCACTTCTAAGCCGAAACCCCGATACTCAGCTACGTACAGAGTTCGCCAAATATACATCTTCTTCGATTGGGAGTATGTAGGTCAACTGATATTAGAGAGTTTTTGCATACCGTGTTTCGGACGTCCGTTAGCTTTTTCTCCCTAGCGCGCATGCTCGTAGGAAATATTATTACAGATACGCATGCGCAATTTCCTATGAGCACGCGCGCTAGGGAGAAAAAGCTAACGGACGTCCGAAACACGGTATGCAAAAACTCTCTATTATCTCCTGAACGCCACATGGGACGCTGTCGTGTAGGAGGTTTGGTTTGGTTTTTCACTCTACGGTCATTTTGTGCACACTTTAGACCAATTAGATCGGGACCAACAGTTTAAAAGGGATTCCGAACCACTAACAACTCCGAACCACTAACCACTGTCACTGCCAGGATTCGAACCTGAAGCCTGTGATACCAAAGGCAAGAGCGCTAGCCAATTGGCGACCAGGCCGCTGTGTAGGAGAAGGAAACACCGTTACAGTAGACATTTATTTCTAACAAATATATATATATATACATATATAATTTTATCCCTAATACAGAAATGCTGTCTTAACTACCCTCCAACTTTATGAAATTTGTTTGGAAATAGAAAAAGACCTCATACAGTGTTAAATACCTCTACAAATTACCCTTTCTGAGGTACCTAACAGCCACATCTAAGGGAGCCTAAGCCACATCTATCCACATCAATTATATTTATTGCTTCAATTAAATTTTTGTTTATTCCGATCCCTTCATTGACTGACTTTTTCTTGAAGTGAAATGCTTCTCGGAGCCTGGTGGTCGAGTGGCTAACGCTCTGGGGTCTTCTTTTTCCTACATTATTAATTTTTATTTTAATATTTAATGGGAATAGACCAAAAGCCACTTTCCATCCATTCACAGAAGTTTGTGGTTGTTCTGCAGCCAATTCACTTCGCGATCCACCAACGAAGAACACTGCATATTTCACATAAATTTTAAAAAAGCACGAAATTAAAACCACGTGGCATATGAGTGTTTATTTTGAATACAAGGTTTTGAAATGATGGCCGAGTGACTAGCGCTCCGGCGCTCGGTGCCATAGGCTTCCGGTTCTAGTCCCGGTGGTGCCCTGGATGTTTGTAGTAGTTCGAAATCTTCTTTAAACCCTAAGTCCCGGTCTAATATGACTATTGAGCGTTGGGCATAGGGCTTACAACCCTACCCCATAAGAAGTAAAGCTTCTGTTGTCTCGTAATCTACCAGAAGACCTTGGCCCACAGTGGGGCTGGTGTGCCAAAGAAGAAGAAGTAGATTTATCCTTATTTTTCCTCCTGCTACTTCGAAGTAAGTTAAAAGACCTTCGAATGACAGAGTTCCTATTTAAAGTTTTGATGAGAAGTTTGGTAAAAACCAGGAAAAGACACACTGAAAAAACCAATTACAAACTTGAACAATCATTTCAAATTGCTACGTTAAATAATTTTCCTCATATTGAAGTAAAAAACTTAAAAACTCCCATTTCCAATCTACGAAAAACTTATCAAATATTTCATACTGTCGTGATCCATACCTACAATTTAACTTTACAAGAGATTCAATTGAAAATTCCCAAACATTCCTAACAGACTTGTAAATGACTATACAATGATTTATCCCGAAAATTATGAATCTCACCACCAAATTGTAAATCATTTAAATGCGTAAAGTTCTTCTTCAAAATTCTAAGAATAAAAGACATTTAAAATCTTCGTAAATATCTCCATGTGAGCACCAAAACAGATGACAAATGCAAAACTTTCCAAATCTATTCCAAACTATTCAATAAATTCAAAAAGCCGCAGATTTTCTGAACAAGTTAGAAATTCTCATGTAAGCTATTTCTTTAGTATTTATTATTCCACCTTAAATTACTTTCATCGTCATTTTGCCATCTGAACATTTAGAACCCACCATCAAAAATATTAAAATAATTGAATTGAAAAGACTCCGAATTAAATCTCCATTACCAGCTTTTATGGTCGAACTCCAACACACTTCTAATGTTGTTGAAATATATACTGAATTACAAGTTGCGAAGTTGCTGTTGAAATATAAAACGGGTTAATAATTGCAATGAATTCATGAAAAACTGATTACACAGTTTTTTAATTTTAGAATAATAAAAAATTTAGTTAGCAAATAATGAATAATGTACTGAAATTCACGGATATTAATCTTTTGTTAATCGACAGAAAGATGTCATAGGGGAACTAATGGCTGATTGACTAGCACTCTATCGCTCGGTACCTTGGAAGTTTGTTCGGAATCCACATTAAAACAAAGGTCCCGGTCTCATATGGTCGTATAGCATAGGATTGACAACCCTATCCAGTAAAAAGAAAATTTCTCATGTTTAGGAATCTGCCAGTATTCCGCATTTCCGAACTTTCCGGCCCGCCAGACAAATTTGGCCCACTCTGGGACTGTTGCTCCACTGAAGAAGAAGAACGTTTCCTAGACCACATGCAGTATTTCCAATGTGTTGACATTCTTTCTAGATAAGACAAATCAATGTGTAAATTTAAAGAGCAAGTGTAAATTATTATTATTTTTTTTTATTTTTTCTTTAAAGTATTCCTAGAAATATTACCCAATTGTGAACATTAATAGTGCCACGTGAAACTGGATCAAGTATGAATTTAAATGTTGACTAACAGCAGCATGTTATTGCTTACTATGCCATTACTAACATACATCTGCTTGTAAATAGCCGATCCCGTTAATAAACATTAAAACATATCATTCCTATTTTATGAATATTAAAACATATTATTTTTAAAAATACATTTAAAATTAAATAAACAATATCCATAAAACTTCACTTCCTTCAATATCAATTTACGAATATTGCAGGCGTGACCACACATTGCTATTCATATTATTTTTTAATTTAATTTACTTAAATGTGGTATAGTGTGTGGTTTTTATTTTTTTTTTTTTTTTATTTATTTTTTTTTTTTTTTACTTATAGCGAAAGCTCCGCAGGAAAAATAAATTAGATTTTGTGAAAAGTTAATACACTCAAACCTGTTGTGCAGGGGACAGGGGACCACGTAAAAGCAATCGCATGTAAAAATATCCTGAAACTTCCTAAAATTTAATGTTTGTAATGGTAATTAGTAACCGCCTATAAAATAGTCCTACATAGACAATACGTCAATCAAAACCTCACGATTAGGGATTGCAATACCGGTATACCGGGATACCGAATACCGGTATTTTGAGCCATTTGTACAATTTTGTAATACTGGTATTCACAAGTTACATAAGTACCGTTTTTTCGGTATTTACTAGAAATTTAGAATTTTTATTTGTGAAAGAATTCTTATCTATGAAATTCTTATTCTTATCAATGAGTTCTTACTCAGAATTGTTATCTGAAAACTAGAAATTCTTATCTGGGAATACAAGATTGTAGTTGTGAAGAAAGTGTGTAACATTTCGATTTTTTTTAAATTGGTGAGTTTGTTATTCACGTTGTATTTTCATATCATACTTTAGAGTTCAAAATATTTTTCAGATTTATGATATATATACTCATAAATAGCACCCCATAATAATGAATAAGAATAAATTTAAAGAACATAAAAAAACAGTTAATAATACTTCGGTTTGGCTTCATTATTTATATGATGAAAAGAATATGGTGGCACAATGTAAAAAATGTTCAAGAGTTATTAAAGTGAATAGAGGAAGTACGAGAGGACTCTACACATTTAAAAACGAAACATGATACACATTTGTTAAAGAGGAAATAATCTAATTGCGATGAAGATACAAACTTAAGCACAGTTTCCAAGCCCAAGCCATCAGGGATTTTAGATTATTTTGAAAAAAAAAAGATTATTTGGATGAAATTATAAGTAAAGTGACAGCATTAAATCGCTTGCCATTTCGAGTGTTTTTTGTGATATTTACATTCTCCAATAAAGCTGGTAAATAAACAAAAAAAATACCTGTGTTTTCTTTCTTTTCCTAAAATTTCTACTACCGGTATTTAAAACCGGTATCCCGGTATTAAGATCTAAAAAATACCGAATACTGGTATCGAACTTTTGGTCCGATATTGCAATCCCTACTCACGATATAGCTAGAATTTGATTTTCCAAACATGGAAAAATTGAACTGGCACATTGGAAGGTTTTCAAATGTTTTATTTGTTTTGTATAGATTCCAAAATATGTATTTAAAACTATTCATTGTCGCCAAATACGCGGGTTTTCTTACGGAGATCTGGTTGAAAATCACTTTCGTCTCTTCAACATGCTACTTTGCATCTAATAACATTTGTGGCAATAGGATGATATAACAACGAGTGCTTTTTATGCCATTTCTTGTAATCTTTTTAATTAGTATATTATTTTGATAGCCATTCGTTGTTTTCTTTTTGAATTACGTTTTCTAAGTAATTTTTATTTATAATATATATTTGAAAGATTTTTTTTTTTTTTTTTTAAATTCCTCGAGAAAAAAAGAAAAAAAAAAGAGAGAAAAAAAAAAGGGGGGGGGAAACCTGCATAAAAACAGGTTTGAATGCATTCATTCCTGTTATACATATATGAAGAAGTACGCAATTTTAAATACACATACTATTACCTAAAATGGTCGCTTTAGTTATTGCGCATTGCTCAGTAAATGCTTAACGTTTTGTGTGTGGTATCTGATGATACATTTGATAAGCAAAATAATATGAATGTGAATGCCATGTAAGATCATGCTGCATGTCAACCATCTTTCAAATCAATGCTCTTTTGTGCTTTCCAACAAATCCGGGGGCCTGAATGGCCGAGTGCGCACAGGTTTCGGGTTCGCCATGGTTGTTTGTAGTGGTTCGGAATCCACTTTAAACCCTAGGTCCCGGTCTGTTTAGCCTAAAGTGTGCACAAGATGACCGTAGAGCGACACACCAAACGAAGAAATCCGGACAAAAACAAATCGCTTCGTTCTAAGTTGCCAATATTTGGGTCTATCCCCCGCTTTTACTTTGAAAATTATAGAGAATTTTGGATTTTCAATTTTTTTCAAGATAACGTGCAAAACAGTGTGCAAAAAAAAAATGGTTAGAAAAGAACTTACCTTGTTTGTAGCATCTGCAACTAAAATTAATAAACAGAATAAAAAAATAAACTTTCTAAGTGGATTGAGAAAGGCATGGGGAGATCGTATATGGATCGGAAAATGCAAAAAAAAAAAAAATAATAATAATAATAATAATACCAAAAGTTGCCGATATTGTGGCGCTGTCCAAACCAAAAATATATCAATCATTATAGCTCACATGAAAAATAGATTAGGCAAGATTTCATAAATTTTCAAATAATGTTGTTTTTGTGATTCATCCTCAGTGTCCTGCAGCACGGGACGGACATCCCATGAGTAGTCTTAGCTACATGAGACATCACAGAAGTAGTCCCATGAGCTATTAGACCATATCTTTACACATTCTTTTGTGTTGTAGAAATGTGTTTAATTGCTTCAAGTATGATTATTAACTCTGCTTGAAAAACGGAGTTTTGTAAATTCAATTTTCCATTCCACTCTGATATTTTACTCCCGTTTTTGAAGGAGCAAAATGCTGGAACTATGCCTTCATTTGATTTGTAAGCCATCCGTGTGATAAGTCACAATATTAGTTGAAGAGATCTCAGTTCGAATGTCAATTTGATTGAAATATTAAAACTATGGATTGGATGGAGCGACAAACCTGCAAGTTTTCTTCTTGAAGTCATCTGCTGTTATTTGAAGTGTTTCCATCTATAAGGTCTTCCTCATTGGGGAATGCAGATTCTGCTTGCAATTTTAAGTGAAGAAAAACCTGTGATAATCTGAAGAGCCCCTGTTTACGTTGTTCTGTATAAACAAACGAAGATGCATTTTTGGAGGCATCTGCAATACACCATTTAAAAGGCGGGAACAATAGCATCCGGAAGAATTATCAAGGACAATTTATTTTACCCAAAAAATTCCGTTATTCCGTCACTATTTTTACCACTACGAATTTGTTTGTTTAGTCACTTGTAATTTTATCCAATCGACTTTCCTTGTCCAGTTTTCAAACCCGTGACAGCAACAAATGTTGCAATCGAAATCAATCATCCTCGTAGCACGTTCGACCACGGATCTAAAAATGGAGTTCTCAATTTTAGATTATTCCGCTCCTCTTCTTCATGATTTTCTAATTCTTGTATAACTGTAAAATTTATTTAATAAGATCTTTGACTAACGTTGGCGATAAAGTATCCTGCATTCAGATTAATCGAAAATTCTGATCTCCTGGTTTTAATTCTTCATCAAAATATGGAGGACTTTAAAAAATATTATTTATTACTTAAAATTTTTTAAAATTGGTGTACTTGGTACATAAAGACTCTTTCCCAATTTCAAAAATTGATCACAAAAGCTAATAAAAAGACAAGTGAAAATTATTACAAAATGAGTCCAGTATTGTTATCACAATAAAGTGCATTGTACAAAGCACATCAAGATGGTACTCTTGCCATAATCGCCATAGCATACTTTTATGAATGGTGCCAATACCATGGGTGCTTTACATTAGTCATTTTCCCTTACCTATGTTCCATGCACAATATCTTATAAATAATATTTATAAGGTATTAACATGTTATAAATAATATTTACAAATATTAAAAGAAAATTATAAATAATATTTACAATATTATTTATAATATCTTAAAATTGGTGTTCTGTGTACATAAAGTCTCTTTCCAATTTCAAAAATTGGACTAAAAAGCAAATGAAAAGGCAGACAAATGAACATTATTACAAAATGAGGCGAATATATCTCTACAAAGTACATCAAGATGGTACTGTTGCCATAATCACTACAGTATATTTTCATCAATAGTGGCAATACCATCAGTGCTTTAGAACAGGGGTCTCCAAACTACGGCCCGTGGGCCAAATCCGGTCAGCCAGTGTCATCCATCCGGCCCGCGACAGCGAATAGCTTATTGCTGCTGTAATAAGTTGGATAAAAAACACAGAATGATAATAACTCGGTTTTATTGACTTGCTAGGTAAAGCTTAATGACAAGCATAATACGCGGAAAATTTAACTTAAGCATAACAAGTAATAGAAATGAATCCCACTAATATTATAAACTAGCGAACCACCCGCGGTTACCCTCGGTAGTTATGTTAGGGTAAAGAGTATCGCATATGTACGTATATCGATGTTTGGAATGTATATATCCTGAATAGAACATCTGATTTTTATCCTGAAAATCACTCAGGAACGGAAAAGCTAAATGAACGCGAATGAAACCGCGGGGTATCCACTTGTAAAAAAATACTAATGAGATTTGTGTAATTGTGATTTTTCACTGATAATAAGTTTCTAGTTAACAAGTATATGCTCGCTCAGAGCGCGTACTCGGCGACTGGTCTAGAAATTATTGATAATGTCAGAAAAATTAAAACGATTTTGGCCCTTGGTACTTACTGGAGTAAACAGTATGGCCCTAAGGCTGGAAAGTTTGGAGACACCTGCTCTAGAATAATCATGTCCCATACTTTTGTTCTATACACAATATCTTTAACATAACCAGATACAGGACGAAGTAGAGGTATCTGGAGTACGAGGTATACGAAATTATGGTAAATATATCGTGTATCGAAAAAAAAAGGTGCGGCGTGTGACTAATGTTAAGCAGATAATGGCATTTTCACCATTGATGAAGATACACTAATGCGAAGTACCATTTGATGTGCATTACAGCAAAATATAATAAATAACCCAAATACAGCAGATATTAAATTAAAACTAAGTGAGTTAAAAAACCGTAAAGAGTATTTATGGACATCCAAATCAGGCAGCTTTATTTATCTGTGTATCTATATAAATGAATGTGGCCTGAATGGCCGAGTGGCTAGCGCTCTGGCGCTCGGTGCCACAGGTTTCGGATTCGAATCCCGACAGTGCCATGGGTGTTTGTAGTGGTTCGGAATCCACTTTAAACCGTAGACTCCGGTCCTAATAGGATCGTAGAGCGTTGCGGGGGCATTGTTACTCCGCGTCCGTGGCTTATCTTCAAGTTACACGCGCCCCCTGGGTAATGCAAAGTGAGTAACGTCTGTGCAGCGCTTGCCTTAAAGCATCCAAGACCAAGCTGTCTAGGTGTTTGCCAGTTGCATTAGAACAAAATATATATATATATATATATATTAATGTGCGAACACTTGGATGATTTGACTCCTCAGACGTGCCGCTGGCCCGCCGAATTGAATCAGCTTTCATTGTTAGTGCACTCCGACCATGGAAATGAAGATCGAACACTCACCAACAATGGAGACACTGTCAGAACTGTAAAGTGAATGTTTAAAATTAAGAGTAATCCGTGAGAAATAAGAGTTCTCCACTTTTAAATCATAATAAAACCTGGTACTAGGGTAAATCCAAGGTGGACTCTGCTCGGAGACGGTGAGCAACTCTTAAGAAAACTCCTTTTTTTAACGTGTAGAAGCAATCATTGCAATTCCCTGAATTTCCATGCTTTTGGGGTATATTGTCTCCATACATACCACCTCCGTATATCAGACTGCATACTATCTCGACATACCAGAATGTAACTTGTGCTCTGATCCAAGGTGGATTGTCCTGTTCTCCCTACTTTTCCATACTCAACACCTACACTCATCTCTATAAATACGTGCCAACTTGGACATATTCCAAGGACAATCATTGATGGGAAACACCACTATGTCACCATATCAGATTGCATACCACCTCCGTATATCAGAGTGCATACTATCTCGACATATCAGAATGCAACTTGTGCTCTGATCCAAGGTGGATTGTCCTGTTCTCCCTATCCATAGGTGTGTATCCAAAAACTGAAAGCTGTTTGATTTCGACGGTCTAGTGACTTGCCTGTGACATCTAAGCATCCATAGCTATCTCTGTCTAAAATTTAAGACTTGATCCATCTGTTTAACGTAAATATCAGACGACTACCATAGGAACAGCGTAACATGTCTTACACTGGTGTTAATGGGATAAAACTGCGTCATTACTAGTCTCCATATGAATTGAAGTAGAAATTTGTTTATGATACTGAAATGATCATCATCTGCGATGAGGACAGGACTACATTGATGAGATGCCAGTCTTTGTCCCACCAGTCAAAATGGCGCCAAGTTGTCAATAGGATTCAGCGCTCAAGACAGCTGGTGAATAGTCTCACCCTTCTGAATGTGTCAGTCCACAATATTTATCATCACATTGCAGTAAATGACTAGCCTGCAGTTGTCACATTACGTGTCTCCTAAAGGTTACGAGGCCTGATGGCCAACTGGCTAGTGCTCTGGTCTTCGGTACCACAAGGTTCAGGTTCGAATCTGCCGGTGGCATGGATGTTTGTCAGGGGTTCGGAATCCACGTTAAACTGTAGTCCCCGGTCTAATTAGCCCACAGTGTGCGCAAAATGACCGTATAGCGATAAACCAAACCAATCTCAAGCTTACCGATCATTTGATCTTGAAATTAGGTAAGTTTTCCTTGTGCTTTCTTATAGCCGTACGGCAATGTACTTACATACATACGACATGAACTTATAGCCGTACGGCAATGTGTCAGTTCACAATATTTATCATCTCATTGTAGTAAATTACTAGCCTGCAGTTGTTACATTACGTGTCTCCTAAAGGTTGCAAGGCCTGATGGCCAACTGGCTAGTGCTCTGGTCTTTAGTACCACAGAGTTCGAATCTGGCGGTGGCATGGATGTTTGTCAGGGGTTCGGAATCCACATTAAACTATAGTTCCCCGTATAAGAGTTTTTATAGGCGCACGTCACTTATTAAGTTTCACTGTCACGTCACTTATTAAGTTTTGATCCCTAGATTTATATACGTATCTTCTTTCTGATGAGCAGGCTGTTTAAGACACTAATAGCAGCAAATTGATTAGTTCATGGATGTCTGATTAAGAGTCATACCATTGATTAAATGTTTAGTACGAAGATGTATAACTATAAGGTTTTCAGGTGATATAACCGGCAAATCCTAATTGCTCCAAAAACCGAATTTTTTGAAAATGCATACAATTGCTGAAGATCATTAAGATGACTTCTTGATATTGTATTGTAGACACCCACACTGTCGTTTTTCATAAAAGTAGACAAATACGATAAAACACAGTTGACAACGGCAAAGTTGACAGCAGACAGACAAAAAATATAATGATAACACAAAATTTTACAAATTTACCATTTTGTATCTTAGAACCAAATGATTATCGATTTGGTACTGAAACATGAATTTTATAAATGCATGGATGGGTATCAAACCAGAAATCATTACTCTGTCACTCTCTTTTTTTCCATTGCAGCCTCTGAGACATATACCTCCTACTAGTATATTAATGGTTCTCAAAGTGTGGTCAGGGCGCGCTGGTGAACCCTGTGGCATTCCAGAGAAATATATGCCCAGATATAAAAATAAATATAATTATCAGTTTTACGATTCAAAGATAACTTTGATTATAAATAAATAACCTTTTCGGTTGCTTTTTTTTTTCCTCTTTCTTCGCCTAAAAAGTCGCCATACAGCAATAATGCTTCAAAGAAGGTATCCAAAAAACTAGGAACGGTAACTTCCATGGTTGGCTACTTGAAGTGCTAGCGTCTATGTGATTTTCAATGTAAAAAGATTTTCCATTGCAGCCTCTAAGACTCCGTCGACTGTAAGTAGTAGTTCATAAAGTTGACCATCTGGATGTAAAAAAGTGAGAGGTTAGTAGCGGAAGCTTATCGGTAAAAAATTTGTATACAGCGAACCTACAGTTATTTGTAAGTTTTTAAGTTTGAGAACCACAGTTCTGTATATATGTATATATTCCCATGTATTATTTAAGTTTCATAGATTTAATTACAACACAAATACCTCATTTTGCAAATGTTTATATTATCTGTGGAAATAAATTACTTTTAATACAAATCATTAAAAGTAATTTAATTGATTTTCATTCATATTATCAGCAACAATCAATTAATAGACTTCCTCTAATAATAATAATAAAAAAATTTAAATGCTTGATAGTAGTGCCATCTGGGAGCAGTATATTCAACTACATTGAAATTTATTTATGTGTTGATGTATTATTTAAATTTCTTAAGAACTGTTCCTAAATTCCGTTTCTTTAAATTCCTCATTTTATATATTTATATCATATGTGAAAATAAATTGCTTTCAATTTCCATTCATATTATCATCAACAGTCAATTAATAGGTTCCTTCTAGCAATAATAATATTAAAATTTTAGACTCTTGCTAGTGGTGCCATCTGTGATCAGTATATTGAACAATAATGAAATTTATTTTCATTTTTAAAATGCAAATTTATATACAAACTAATTACAAAAAAAATATTAAAAATAAATTTACCATTTATTTTTAATCTATTTAATTAAAGTCGCACTAGAGGATTAATAACAAAAATAATAATTTATTTATCAATTGTGGAAAGAAGAAATTTTTACAAATTTACCACTTTTAACAAAGAAATTTTGTGATAGCAAATAAAAAGTAACTTATGTTGTTTATGAGAATATTTAGAAATTTCTTTTAATAATGTAAAGAATGAATAAAGGAATGATTTTGTGATTTTGTAAAGCTTTAATTATTATTTTATTACAAAACTTCTATTACTAATTACAACTCTAATACATTAAAATATAATTAGATTTTTTTTTTAGTTTGTTCCGGGTAAAAACATAATGAGACATATCCTTAGAAACACCTTAAAATATATAATTGGTTTTCAAAATTAATTTTTTTTTATAATTAATTTATCATTAATTATAAATAGTTCATATTATCAATAATTCATATGAGAATAACAATACATTGTGAATGATTTGAAATATTAGTTAAAATAGTTTAAACACACTTTGATCACACAAAGTTCTATAATTTTTTTTTCTTTGAATAAAATTTAATTGCTGACTTTAAACAAGAATCTTTTAAATTCATATTTTTATTAAATGTAAAAAAAAAAAAAAACATTATTTTTGTTAAGTGTAATGTGATTTATTAAACTTAAAAGCACCCGAAAGATTTATTGTTAAGGCTTCTATTTTTAGTCACTATTAATTTACAGAAAAAAATGTTTAAAAAAATTATTGAAAAGTAATTATTTTATAAAAAAAATTACCCATTATATATTTCACTTTTTCAAATCTTTGCTTTTAATAAATGTTGTTGATGTCTATTATATATTATAATATGGAATATTAACATATTTATTGTTGAAGTATATTTTATAATATAATACTAATTAATAAAAGTTTATAATCAGATTTTATTTTTGTTGAATACTTTAAAAAATTTATTAATATATTGAGATAAAAAAAAGTGAGTACATTATATTTTTATACAATGTTAGATTAATGATTTTGATTCTAAATTTAAATTAAACTTTAATATAGATCTTCATATAAAATATTGCAAATATGCAATTTTATTGCATCTAAGTACAATGATTTGATCTATAACATTCTAATATTGAAATTTAAAATATTAACATTAGTTGCCTAATAATTTAAGATATTTAAATTAACAAGTTATAATATTCATGGAATATCATTATGTTCAACATTATTTTGATTTTTTGGTTATTCCGAGTTTTATATTTCATGTTTTTTATCTAGATTTAAACTTGTGTCTCATGTTGTTATTATGCAGTAGGAAAACTAGAGCCTTTTGGAAATTTAGGGATAAACTTATATGTAAATCCGAATCTATATATATATATATATATATTTATTATATCGGGATAAAAACAAATAACAATAATATAATAATTTTGAAAGATAACAACTCTTTTAGATAAAATTCGATAGGGTAATGAATTAATTAATTTGTGTTTATCTAATGAATCTATTAAATCATTTCCTGCTATTGATTTAATACTTATAAAATTCCTTCAGTTCTTTTCTTTTTCCGAGTTAGCAATATATATATAGTATATTATTTCTTTGAAAATATTATCCGATTGGTGGCGCCATCTTTTGACTAATTTTGTTATTTTTTGTAGTGCTTCGTTCGCAATTATTTTTTTTTTTTAATGAACACCACATATACTGTCTTTTTTTATGATGAACATCTAGTTATGTAAATTTTTTTAAATAAATGAGAATTTTCCAATTTACTCAGATGTCAAGTTAATATTTTGTTTTGATAAAGTATTCCAATATTAATTAATCCTATAATCTTATTAATTTTAATGCTTCAATAAAATGTTATAATGTTATAAAAATGTACAGTCGAGAAAAAAAAAACTATTTTTATTAGCTTTTCTTGTTGTAATTAGATCTTCGCAAAAATAGTATCCCGAGAAATGGCTTGAAAAGAACTCACAATGTATACATTATGTAAAAATATTATAGTTTGGCACCGCAAAATAAATAAATATCAGTATAATTAATTTATAGGTATAGTTATTTAAAAGTTATTTATAGCTATTTTATTTATATTTTAACTATAGTTATATTTTATATATTAGTTATATTTTAACAAATCCTATTTTTACGAATTTTATTATTTCTAGATGTAACATACTGGTAGATTTTGTGAGGTAAAAGAATGCACTCAAGAAATTCAATTCAAGTAATAAAGGGATTATGAAAGAATTACTTCAATCTTTCAAATCACAGACTACATCTAATTTCTAAATTTTTATAAAGAATAAAATTATTAAAATTTAGATAGATATTTAACTAGATAATGAATAAAAAAGGAATAAATAAAACTTATTAGTTGTAGAAAAAAAGTCAGTACTTCTTAGGAATTAAAATTTAGCGAAGAAGTGAAAAGAAATTTAAACTATTAATAAAAATTGAGATTAATTTAAATTTAATATATTTATTTGAAATGATTATTGTAGAAACCTTTATCAGTATATGTTCGCCAACAATTTATTTTTTCTATTTATTTCTCTTTAAGAATGGTAGATGACGCCACAATATGGAAATTCTCTTTCATGGAATTTTTTCATTTCAATCATTTATAAAAGTTTTTCGAAAGTTTGGACTTTTTTTTATGTAGTCCCAATAAAAAATTTATTTTTAAAATATTTTGCAAATAATATATTTCATAGGTACTTATGCAGTTTCAAGATTTTTTTTTTTTTTTTTTTTTTTTTATGCAGTCTATCCCTGAAGAAAAACAGGAGAATATTTAGAATTAAACAAATTATTAACAATTAAAATAAAAATAATTCCAACATTTTTCTTTAGTAATATATCTGCCTTTCCCACGTCAATAGACTTCTTCTTCTTCTTTTGTTAACTTATACCGAATAGATGAACGCTAAGTACTCGAGTACTCGCCGAGTAGATGGACGCTCAACTATTTAATATCCACCTTAGTAGTAACATAGATGGTTGAAATTACCAATTTGAGGAGCTATTTTATTGAATTTATTATCCACGTATCGTAGGAAGTGTCATAAATTGCACGGGAGGTTTTTTTTTTTTTTTTAACTTGCAATTCCAAAATACTTTGTATAGCTTCATTGCAAATTTGAGGGTTTTTCTGGTAGAAATTCTTTAAAATTTTAAAAATTTAATCCGTGACAGAAAAGGATGTACCACTTATGGAGTACTTGTGAGGTAAAATATACCACGGAAACCTCCACATCTGCTTTATTGAATTAAAAAATTAGAACAGAAATGTATTAGCAACCATTAAAAAAAAAAGATTAAAAATGAAATAAAAAACTTAAAAAGAGAAAAACCAAATGGATTTGATACAATAGCTGTCAGCTCCAAGTTCTTGAAGATTAAAACTATATTGCTATGGTAACTTCCATTCTGAATTCTAAGGTAATAGTTATTGGTTGTTGAATTAACCATAAGATGGCGCTACTAGTTTCTCTAGCATGTTAAAGATGTAAAAACAGAAAAAGACTAGCTAAAACAGTAAATGGAGACATTTTAGAATTAATTTAAAAATAACTTGCTGGAATTAAGATCAAATTTACACAGTAAATAAATGGTTTAATAGATCAATTTAAGCAATGAATTTAAGAAAATAAATTTTAAAAATTAACATTTAATTATGGAATTAAATTAAGAAATAAAAAGTAGAAAGTTCTTTAGAAATCAATTAAAGTGTGTATCATAGCATAGAAGAAATTAAAAGTTAAAGGCCAAAAATAAGTTAATCAAATTAGTAAATTCAGCTATTCAATTAAGCATATAGCCTGCATATTCGTTTGAGTGATTAAAAATTTTCATAAACAGAGTCATAAATTGTATTTTCACTGTAATAAAAAAGTCTTTGCCTCTACCAGTCGATCTTTTAAAGTAATTTTACATTGTTTAATTATAAAATTATTAGCTAGTGAAAGAAATATAAATAAATATTATGAATAAAAAAGCTCGTGAAAGAAATTTAAATAAACTAACAAGAAATTTTGATCACTTTTATTTCGTTTCCTTGATCACTTTCAAAGAAAGGAAATCCGTGCTCTCCAAAATAATACCCATAGTTTTATGGGTAATAAACAGATACACTTTTTGGACATGTGCGAGATATTCAAAATGAAACCTACTTTTGAAATTAAAAGCTTTTAGTAGCAGTTGTAAATAGATGTAAAATGGATGACATGCAACTGATAGTGAACGGAAATACATTTTATGAATATAACTAAATTAATTTAAATTATATAAATTAAATTAATGTGTTACTAAAATCAATCAATTAACGGTCAGTAAAAATATGATTAAGTAGATGCATGCTTTAAATAAAGAAAGACGCTATACTGAGATGGACGTTAAATATTTAAAAGTAATTAATTTAAATTTATTATATGATAATTAAAAGTAATTAATTAATTAAGATGGTATTATTCTTATTTGAAATGTAGATGATGAAACAAGAAATATAACAAATAAGTCACAGAGGGTGCAGTGAACAATGAAATGTTATTCTGTTAATTTTGAAACCATTCCATTCGAATTTCTTATCAACAAAACCCCTGAAAAACATTTTTCAAGACAATCGAATAAAAAACTCCACAGCCCCCTTTCCCTCAGAAATTAGGTGTTTCGTTACTCTTATCAGCGGTCATATACAAACCGGCAATCCTATATCCATTCTTTCTTCACCCATCACAAATTCCTCTTTTCTCTGACAACTAACAAAGTAATCCGTAAATGACCAAGAATTTTTTTAATTAGGCACGAATTGCTTCTGAAAGAGATATTTTTGCACCTTTCAGTTCATAATTCCCTACGCAGTCATTCTATTTTTACAGTGAAGTTATTCCGAGACAGGTATTAAAATATTTCTTTTCTGTAAAGATTTAGCTTTTCTGTTTAATTTTCATGATCAGTAAATATTAAAATTGATGGAATTGAATTGGGGAATTGATTCGAGGAGATAACTCAAATATCCTGATATTTCCTTTGTCTAATTTTTAAATCAGTATGTGTCGCCATCTATTGGTCAATTTTTCAATTGCAATTTTTGGATAGCTCTGTAAGTTTTCTCTCACAGACGATAGCGTAAATATAGAAATGCTTTTGTTTGGCACGGAATTATTAAAATGTTAAAAAGTTCAAGTAAATATTTAAGCCGGAATGTCTTTATATTAAAAGTTTGAATAAAAATATTTGATACTTGAGTAACAAGTCAATGAAATGGGCCGAAAATTGTGGCGACATTCAAAAAAATTCAGCAAATTAAGTGAGGGGGTGGGGTGTCATGAAATATCAGTAAGCCGGTAAGTCTTTTCATTGAATTTGAAAAGGTAAGCTAGAAGAATGCGGGCTTACAGATGTCATCAGTGATTTTGTTCGTACAAAACTTCTGTAGCACAATATGTGTGTACAGTGTAGCCGGCCCCTTGCAGTGAATCTGCATAACGCGGGACCTGCTGCTTGATAGCACTGAACCTAAATACTTGAAAAACAACTCAATGAAATGGCTCAAAAATTGTTGTGCATTCAACACTTTCAGCAAACCGGGCAGGAAAGGGGTCACGAAAGATCCGTAGGCCGGTAAGTTTTTGCTTGAGTTCGACAAGGTAGCTAGAAGGATGCGGCTTACACATGTTCGGCTTACACATGTGCGGCTTACACACTGATTTTGTTCGTACAAAACTGCTACTACTCCTACTACACCACACCACACCACATCGGTGGTGAGTTGAACTGAGTTGCCCTTTATAGTTTGAGAATGATATAGATGAGAAGTCTGATTGAGTTCCGTGATGCTCTACAGTCGTATGAGACCGGGACCTACGACTTAAAGTGGATTCCGAACCACTGCAAACATCCAGGAAACCTGCAAACCAGGCCACCTACAAACCTGTGGCACCAAGCGCCAGAGTGCTAGACACACGGCTATTCAGGCTCTACAAAACAGCTGTAACACAATATGAGTGTACAGTGCAGCAAGACCCTTGCAGTGTACCTTACATAACGCTGAACCTGCTCCGTATTGAGATCAAAGTGTAGAGAGTTCGAAAAAAAATTTCTTGTTTGACATCATAGATATTTTATGTAGACCAAAACCGTGGATCCGTGACGTTCTACAGTTATATGAGACCGGGACCTACGGCTTAAAGTGGATTTCGAACCAATACAAACATCTATGGCACCGCCTGCAATCAAACCCTAAACCTGTGGCACCGAGAGCCAGAGCGCTAGAAACCATGGCATTCAGGCCCCAAAAAACTGCTGCAGCGCAATATAGGTGTACAATGTAGCCAGACACTTGTAGTGCACCCTGCATAACGCTGAACCTGTTGCTATTTAGATCAAAGTGACGAACATACAAAAATAATTTTCTTGTTTGATGCCATAGATATTGTATGTAGACCAAAACAATAAACAAACAAGAACACCCGAAACCCAATCCGTACCTGTTTCTCGAAGTCGAATTGACACTAATCGAATGAAATTAATTAAAAACAAATCAACATTCTTTTACTGAATCCGCCGGCTAAATGAACGCTGAACGACTCGATCAGTCACAGTTTTTCCTTTCCCGTTAGGGAGAAACCGGATCACTGTGTGCTTTACTTTCGTTTGCGCAGATATCTTCATTAGAATTCGCCGGTGACCTTAACTTATTAGATCATCGAGATCATTTTTTGTTGTTTTTCTTTTTCTCGCTTCTTTTTTACCTCCATTTTTGTTACATAACAGCGATAAGCCAGTCTGCGATTCGACTTCCGCGGTTCAGTTATGTAATAACAAGAAGAGCTTCGTTTTAATAACAACAAACACTTCGTCTTCTCTCTTGACGAAAATGGGAGGAAACTTTTAATAGCAAATGTGTTCTCATCGTTTTGATTATCGTCTGTGTGGCTGATGTCATTTTCGCACGGACTTTGGTCAGAGGTTTTCCGTCTATAGACAAGATTACGTCTTTTTTGAATGCGGTATATGACCTTTATTTGGTACGTCTATATAGATATACGTCTTTTTTTAATGCGGTATATGACCTTTATTTGGTATACGACTTGCGCTTTTACGTCTATAGACAAAAGGATTAACTAGATTTACGTCCGTTTAGGAATGCGGTATATGACCTTTATTTGGTATACGCGCTTTCCGTCTATAGACAAGAGTATTAACTAGATATACGTCTTTTTTTAATGCGGTATACGACCTTTATTTAGTATACGACATGCGGTTTTCCGTCTTTAGACAAGAATATTAACTAGATATACGTCTTTTTTTAATGCGGTATATGACCTTTATTTGGTATACGACTTGCAGTTTTCCGTCTATAGACAAGAGGATTAACTAGATATGTCTTTTTTGAAAGCGGTATATGACCTTTATTTGGTATACGACTTGCGGTCTTCCGTCTATAGATAAGAGAAGGGATGGGCAAACTTTTTCGGTCACGAGCCAAAAATTGAAAAAAAAAAAAGTTTGGCCGGCCAAGATATAAATTTTTCTAAAATTTTAAAAACAATATACAAGTATTACAATTTAAATATGTTAATGAGATGAATGAAATTGCGATTTCATTTTTAAAAGTTCCTTATATTGAGGTTCGAAGTGAGAAGGGGCTAAATGCTCCTCTGTCAGTCTACTTCAATAATAATGTAAATAATTATTTCTAAGGTTCATAGTTGAAAACACTTGTTCACATATATAAGATGAAGCAAGCATAGCACTGATTTTCTGGGCGTGAGATATTAAATTTGGGAAACTTACTTTCGATAATGATTTGTAAAACTCTAACTTTGGTATATTTAGAAATAACTGCTTGAGATGATTGTCAGATTGCAATTCAATTAATTCAACCTGCAAATCTGACCTCACTGCTTCACAATTTAACCTTTATACAACAATTTATCTTTTTAAACAATTAAACTTTTACGTTGAAAGGCATGGTAAAAATATCCAATTCTGTTTGAATGGCACTGAAATCTTGAAATCTGCATTCGAACTCAAAATGTAGTTTTATAACTAACAAAGAATTTCCGCTTTTAACACTTTACCGATTGAAAGCTGTCTGTTAATAATATGATACTTTTTATTGCCTATTTGATTTTGTAGTCAAAGATTTTTATTATTTGAATTTTGTTTCTTTGTAAATGTTGTGTGTTATGTTTGATTAGTTATTGTTACAAGTGCTATATAGGGCGCTGAAAATAAATGTTCAAATAAGTGTTCTCGACTTTTTTTTTATTTATTTATTAACCGTGGCACATTTTTTATAAAGATTAGTACCCATTACAACATATTGATATATATCACGGTATTGATGTATTTTATCATCTCTCATGTAATTTGCAAACTTAAAAATGGGAGGTGAAAGGGCCTCATAAGTGGAATAGCCTAGAGCCTCTTTTCATCTAAATCCGGCCTTGGATTACGTCTTTTTTGAATGCGGTATATGACCTTTATTTGGTATACGACTTGCGGGCTTCAACAGATAGATGGATTGATAATAAAGCATTTGTTGAAAGTACCACCAGCAACAAAGCCAAACAATTTGGTTTGTCTGGTGTCACCATTTAGCAAAGAGTTTGGTGCATTTTCGCTTTCAGACAAGACGTTTATCTATACCAGAGATGGCCAGCCCAAATGATCACAACTACGCTGGCAGCATATAGAACTATATATATCCCCATATTAGATTTAGACCCACTATACTCAACTTTTTAGAGTGAAAAATTGAAAGTTAGTATTACTGTCTTTACTATTATTCTTACACGTAAACATAGATAATATAATAATAAAGATACTAAACGCACATTGTAAAGAGATATATAACACTTAAAATGAAATATAAGCGAAATAAAATATTGAAATCATTAAAAAATATTTATTTTTCTAGTGCGATAGTTGTTTCTCCACTCTTTCACTTAGCTTTAGGCAATCGATCTCAGTTTGGGTAATTGCACATCGTAATGGGTGTTGCGTCCGTTATGCTTCAGCGTGTTTTGTGTTGGGTCAATTACATTTTAGAAAAAAAGTTCGCAAGTGTATGTTGAACCAAAAGTGCTAACAACTTGAACAGAGTTTGGTTTGCTCTGCTATCAACAATGTGCGTATCTAGGAATGGTCACTGCATCACTGAGGTCACTTAAAATGAAACATAGAACTTGTTATATTAGATGTTCCAAGTTGCGAGCGCGTCATGAATTCGCAGAATATAATTTAATTATTCTACGAACTCATGATTGTAAACTCATAAATAAAACAGGCAATATCTCTCATATATTCGCAAGAATATTATTTTAAAATCGAAATTAATTTTTCAACTCCTTCTATTAACTCACGCTCTCCCTATATATATCTTGTTCAAATTTTCAATCGTTCATAAAATACTTTTTATTCATCCACTTACATTCAAATACATTTTTTTTGAACTTGTAGTGGATGACACGGGATGTTAATACAGTTTTTTCAAAGATTAATTCAGTAATTAAATTTAATAAATTAATTTTAATTTTTTTCAGATTTAAGTTGCATCTATCTACCTATAGATGGCGCCAGATAAACTTAAAAAAATGAATGAAAACTATTTATAAAGGACTTTCTGCAATAGAGTGAAAAAAAAAGTAGGAATTGACTTAAAAATTTTTTTTTTTTATATTACTTGTTTCTCATCATTTCGATAGTTCATTTTTGAATATAGGGATGCACACATAATGCATTTATTTAATACATTGTTTTTCTATACTTTGGCAATTATGAAATAAATATATTTTATAAAAGTAGTATAAACCTATGCGTCGGGAAAATATTGAAGGCGAGCAGCATGTGGTCCGAAGGCCGCAGGTTGGCCACACCTGGTTCATAGAATAGTTTTGTGGCGCCAGGATATTTCCAGGATGTTTCCAGGAATGTACTGGAGAGGTGGTCCAAGTGCGCATCAAAGCATTTAGATGTCCTATCTTACTAACACCTGGTAACTGTAACACCTATCTTGTGAACACCTGGGAAGGGTGGAAAGATGAACACACCCCGACACTTCTCAAGACAGTATTAGCAATATATCTCCTGTTCGACTTTTTGAGTATTATTGATCGGTTCGGTTTGTCGCTCTACGATCATTTTGTGCACACTTTGAGCTAACTAGACAGTTAAACAGGTAATTAATTGGGACCTACAGTTTAACATGGATTTCGAACCACTCACAAACATCCATGCCACAGCCAGAATTCGAACCTGAAGCCGTTGGTACCAAAGGCTTCAGGTTAGAATCCTGGTGGTGACACGAATGTTTGAAAACCTTGCATCAAAATGAGAAATTTTGTTCAAGATCCAATTTTATATTTAGATTATATTCATATTTTATATTATATTCAAAACCTAATTATATATATACATATACGTGTGTGTGTATAATGTATATCTATGCATATAATACATATATATATGCATAGATATACTTGTGTGTGTGTGTATCTCTGACGCTCGAGTGACACAGAGTTCCGATTCGAGCCTGGAGGTGCCATGGATATTTATAGGGGTTCGGGATCCACTTTAAACTGTAGGTCCCAGTCTAATATGATTTTAGAGCGTTCGGGGTAGGGCCGACGACCCTCCCCGTTAAAAGAAAGCATCTCCTGTCTCGAAATCTGTAAATAGGCAGTCGGACTACCCACTGGCCGTTGCACCAATGAAGAAGAAGGTGTATATATATGCATATAATATATATATATAACAAATACATAATCAAAAAGCAAATTATTTATTTTAAGCAATATGCAAACAATTGCATTAAATGATTGATTTACATTTTTAATTGCAATTGAAATACGATTAATGTGATTAAATTTATTTATCAATATCGAAAAATCTGCCTGTATGTCTTTAGTTAACCCAATGTTAAGATGGCATTCGTCGAACCCTACTTTGGAGACCTTTGCGATAGAGACACAAATTTGATAGCCATTGCATTTATTTATTTGCAAGTAAGAAGTCATAAAGAAAAGGGGGAAGGGTTCATTATCATCTGACGTCAACACGAAAAACAAACGTCTCCACCCTACCTGTAGGGCGAATCAGGCGCTGAACAAAAGGAAATGTCGGAGCGACCTGACCCGTTTCGCGGCGCAGAAGAAAAGAAATCGAACGAGTTTGTAGGTTCGTGTGAGGAAGAGAGGAAACCGCTCGACTTCTTCCCATTGATTTTAAGTCAATGACTTTTTGGAGATTGAATTTTGATTTCATCCTCAATTTGGTTTGGTTTGGTTTGCCGCTCTACGGTCATCTTGTGCATACGAGCGCTAAACAGACCGGGACCTACACTTTAAAGCAGATTCCGAACTATTCACAGACATCCATGTTCATCCTAAAAGAATGAATCCTTTTTTAACGCGTATTAATGATTGCAGAGAGTTGGAAATTCGTCAAGCAATGAAACGTCTTTGCACTGCCAGGGATGTGATTGACTAATCTGTAGGCCGGAAAATCCTTTTTTAATCGAAAGTGATTGGAGTATTGTATTTGTTAACAATGTGTTCGTTCCGAATGATAGCAAATGCTTCGACTTTTTGGAGATCGAATATCGATAGATTTCGATTTCATCCTCAATTTGGTTTGGATTGTCACTCTACGGTCATCTTGTGCACACGAGGGCTAAACAGACCGGGACCTACAGTTTAAAGCAGATTCCGAACTACTCACAGACATCCATGTTCATCCTAAAAGAATGAATCCTTTTTTAACGCGTATTAATGACTACAGAGTATTGGAAATTCGGCAAGCAATGAAACGTCTTTGCACTGCCAGGGATGTGATTGATTAATCTGTAGGCCGGAAAATCCTTTTTGAATCGAAAGTGATTGGAGTATCGTATTTCTTAACAATGTGTTCTTTCCGAATGACAGCAAATGCTTCGACTTTTTGGAGATCGAATATCGATAGATTTCGATTTCATCCTCAATTTAGTTTGGATTGTCGCTCTACGGTCATCTTGTGCACACGAGGGCTAAACAGACCGGGACCCACACTTTAAAGTGGATTCCGGAACACCAACAAACAAACATATTCATCCTCAAAGAATGGATCATCTTTTAACGCTTATTAATGATTACAGAGTGTTGGAAACTCTATAAGTAATATAATGTCTCTGTAGTGGCAGGGCGGAGATTAACTAATCTGTAAACCGGAAAGTCATTTTTGAATCGAAGCTGATTGGAGCATCGTATTTGTTGGCAATGTATTCGTTCCGAATGATAACAAATGCAATTTGCACAACGTGGGTGATTTTTATCAATTTCCTTTCCTTCTTCTTCTTTATGCGGTCTGATGGCCAATTGGCTAGCTCTCAGACCTTTGGTACCACAGGCTTCAGGTTCGATTCTTGGCGGAGGCATGGATGTTTATTGGGATTGGGAATCCACGTTAAACTGCAGCTCTCGGTCTAATTAGCCTAAAGTGTGCACAAAATGACCGTAGAGCGGCAAACCAAATCTTCATCCTCATCTTCATGGGCGTAACAGCTTCTAGGTCGGCCAAGGCCGTCTGCCTACTGACAGATTTCGAAACATGAGACGTCTCCTTTTTGACGGGGTAGGGTTATTAATCCTACGTTCAACAATAATTTTAGATACAAGCGAACCCTAATGTGCAGAACTCTCATTCTAGTAGTATTCTGACCCATTGTTTGTTGATAGGAACCTAATGTCCGAATGGCTAGCGCTCTGGTACGCGGTACCACAGATTTTGGGTTCGAATCCCGGCGGTATTATGGATGCTTGCAGTGGTTCGGAATCCACTTTAAACCGTAGAGCGTCACAGAGCCCCATCAGACTTCTCACCCACATCATTCCCAAACTGTAAAGGGGCAACAGCTCTAGGCACAGTGATGTGGTGTAGTAGTAGTTGCCATACTAAACCGGGACCTGCGGTTTAAAGAGGATTATTAAATTTTTAATTGTCTTGACATCTAATAAATTGTTAATTGTATTGAAGTCTAATAAATTATTAATTGCCTTGAAAGCTAATAAATTGTTAATTAATCTAATAAATCGTTAATAGTCTTGAAGTCTAATAAATTGTAAATTTATCTAATAAATTGCTACTTGTCTTAAACATTGAATAAATTGCTATTTAATCTAATAAATTGTTAATTGTCTTGACATCTAATAAGTTGTTAATCATTCTATTAAATGTTTAATTGTCTTGACATCTAATAAATTGTTAATTGTATTGAAGTCTAATAAATTATTAATTGCCTTGAAAGCTAATAAATTGTTAATTAATCTAATAAATCGTTAATAGTCTTGAAGTCTAATAAATTGTAAATTTATCTAATAAATTGTTACTTGTCTTAAACATTGAATAAATTGCTATTTAATCTAATAAATTGTTAATTGTCTTAACACCTAATCTAATGTTATCTTCCAAATTTAACAAGAATTGCGTTTGGGATATCTAAAACTGTCTATCTATCTTCAAACAACTCTTAGGAAAAAGAGACATTCGTGAGCAACAAAAAAAATGACAGTTAAAGTATGGGATAAGTAAACATGCCGTGGTCAAACGCCCACATGTGAACCCTCAAAAGATCCAAAGAGTGAAAAATATAAATCACCAGTATAATAGGATCATGCTTCCCCTGAACGTGAGTCCATCGCTTTAGAATTCGCAAAGTATACGGATTCTAGTCTACTATTCAAATTCCTCCTTTTTTGGTGAAAGAAAGGGTGGAATTCTATAGTAACCTGGTACTAGTACCCCACTATCTGTATTTTACCAAAAGCCAACTGGTCGCTTCGTAAAGGGGATTGAATCGCATAGTACCATTTAGTCGTTCAATAAAATCACTAATCAAATAAATTGTTAATTGTCTTGGCATTTAATAAATTGTTAATTATTCTAATAAATTGTTAATTAATCTAACATATTGTTTATTGTCTTGACAGCTAATAAATTTTTAATTAATCTAATAAATTATTAATTGTCTTGACAATAAATTGTTAATTATCTTGACATGTAATTTAAATATGACATATATTTACATAAGTGAATATATTACTTGAAATGTATTTTTAATTAATTCTGTAAATTGTTAATTAAGCTGATAATTGTTAATTAGTGAAATAAATCATTAATTGTCTTAACACCTAATCTAATGTTATCTTCCAAATTTAACAAAAATTGCGTTTGGGATAGCTGAAAATAGTTTGAATATCTAGAATAGAATAGAATATAATCTAGTTTGGGATATTTAGTCTATCTATATTCAAACAACTCTTAGAAAAAAGAGACATCCGTGAGCAAAAAAAATGACAGTTAAAGTGTGGGATAAGTAAACATGGGGTGGTCAAAGGCCCATATGTCAAGCACGAAAAGATTCAAAGAGTACAAAATAGTATAAGGAATAGTGACCAGTACAATAGGATCCCTTTTAGCCATGATCGTGAATTCATATCTTTAGAATTGGTAAAGTATATGGTTCCTTAGTCAAATTCTTCAAATCAATCAATTCAAGTTCTCTCTTTCTTGGATAAAGAAAGGGTGGAAACCTATAGCAATCTGGTACTGGTACAACAGCATCGATATTTTAGCAAAAAGCAACTTTTTGCTTCGCAAAGGGAACTGAATCCCATAGTCCCATTTAGTCGTTAAGAGCATTCATAGTCATGTAGTCTGTATTCTCTACAATGAATAGATAATAAGATAGCAAGAAAAGAATGCAGTTAAAGATCACTAGGACGTTCCAAGGTCGGGTTAAGGGGTTTTAGTATGAATGGGAAAAAGAACCTCTCACACCTGAGGTGCCCCGCCCATATTACATTCAGGAAAAAAATGAGTGACATAAACGGAGCCCTCCTTACTTACGAAGTTGCACGTTGTTACATTAGGTGAATACGATGGTTGTGGAACGATATGGGTTTCATTTTTGGCGAAAAAGTCACGAAGTCAAGAATCAAGACAGAATCAAGGCAGTGTGAGCTGGCGAATTCAGATCCCACAACATCTTTTAAAATGGAATTTTAAAATTCCAACATTCTCAGCAAGGTCTCTAATTGTAAATCGACGGTTTGCAAGCACCCAATCTTTAATTTTTTGGACGGGAGCTTCGACGGTTGAGGTTGAGGGTCGACGAGAGAGCTCTTCATCTTCAACGCTTTCTCTGCCTTCTTCGAACTGTTTATACCACTTCTAAACATTTCATTTCGCTATTAAAATGCTCACCGAATGCCTTCTTCAACATTCTATACAGTTTCCGCAAACAAAATTCAATGCAAGTTCTTTGCTCAATGAAATCAGACGTTTCAAAAATCGCCGGAATCAGTTTTAGCGTCTCACAAAACCAAGCATATCTCAAACGCTAATGAATATTTTGACGTCAAATTTTACACAGATGTCAAGGACAGTGCCAACAACCTAAAAAAGAAGAAAAAAATTGAAATACCATATGCCGGGAAATTTAAATTGAAAATTGGTTTTACTTTTTGGGCACAGTAGTATCAAATATCCATGAGTAAGACCACTAGTAAGACCTCTATATCCATGCAAATCGTAGCAGAATAGCGAAAGTTCAGATTCGAAAGTTCCTGTACAAGCCGATATAACACTTCAACATTTTCTTAAAATTTGTACTAAATTAAGCGATGAACAAATGAGATTAAATTGATCTAAATTAAATGCATCCGTATATCGAAGTATTTTTTTTTTTCTTCCTGGACGAATCGGGAAATGCGAATGCTATACGCTACAACTTCATGTTTAATTCAAGCGGATCTCTAACCTTGACCTAATTGGAGAAAAACGACTATTCTGATACGACACCTGTTTACGACTTTTCAGCTAGACAAACACACTGAAAAGCCGGACTGTTTACAGGATCGGTTTATCACCGAATGGATTCATTTTTTAAACGTCAGCAGAAAATCTTTGCCACATAGGTCACAGACCTTCATAAATTATATGAATTCAAACGTTAAAATTTATAAATTCTATTATAGTAATTATATATATAATTACTGTATTAGAATCTATAAATCTTAAGGTTTGAATTTAGACAACGGTTAAGTAATTGTACATATGTATATAATTACTATATTAGAATTTATAAATCTTAACGTTTGAATTTAGATAATTTACCAAGGTCTGTGAGCTATGTGACAACGATTTTAAAGTGTCTTACATTGTTTTTTTTATATTTAAAAGTTGTTCATTGTACTATGGAAAACCAATACACAGGATTTGTCTGTTCTATTCACCAATATATTTCTATTCATCAATATATTTTTATACGTTAATCTTAACGTTTGAATTTAGATAATTTATCAAGGTCTGTGAGCTATGTGACAACGGTTTTAAAATGTCTTACATTGTTTTTTTAATATTTAAAAGTTGTTCATTGTACTATGGAAAAGCAATACACAGGATTTGTCTGTTCTATTCACCAATATATTTCTATTCACCAATATATTTTTATATGACTGTTCGATGCACCAATATATAGGACGGGATTTCAAATGTTTACAATTGTAACTGTTTTAATAAATGTCTTGCTTTTTTTTATACTTAGAAATTGTAGATTTGTGGAATGTACTATGGTAAACCAAACACTTAAAATGTAATAGTTATAGTATGCTGTCATTTTGAAATTCCATACAAAGAGCTTACGGCTGCATTTCAATGCCAGTTCTTTTTTTATGAAGTTACCTTAAAGATAAGTAAGAATAAACCACCATATAGGATTGTGGGAAACCACCGTATAAGATTTGTCTATTCCATTTACCAATATACTGGTTTATTTTCACATGTGTTTTCAATTCTCCAATATACAGGACTGGATTTCAAATGTTTACAATTGTAACTGTTTAATATGTTTTAACTGTTTAATACTGTTTTATTTTTTAATACTGTTTTATATATGTCTTACGTTGATCGTTACGTTAATTACATTAATTGTTGCGTTACGTTGTCTTACATTAATTTAGAAATTGTACATTTGTGGAATGTACTACGGTAAACCAAAACACTTAAAATGTAACAGTTATAATGTGCTGTTATAGTGAAATTCAGTACTCAATCATTGCCATACAAAGAGTTTACCAGCTGCATTTAGATGTCAATTCTTTATTTATGGTGTTACCTTAAAGGTAAGTAAGAATAAAATTAATGTAATAACATTTGCGTAGAAACTTGACAGCTGTTTTATTTACTTTAAAACCGTAGTAGAAGATGCATTAGAGAGAGACCATTTTTTGCAGCAGAAAATAGGGATCCATTTAAAAGATATAATCTTTCATACCCCAGTGAGTATCAATTTTCCAACTGAGTATTTTCTAGTGAGGTATTGATTTTTGTTAGTGAATAAAATTAATGTCAGTTCTTTTTTAATGGAGTTACCTTAAAGGTAAGTAAGAATAAACTACCATATAGTATTGTGAGAAACCCCCATATAGGATTTGTCTATTCCATTCGTCAATATACTGGTTTATTTTTAAATGTCTGTTCAATTCTCCAATATACAGGACTGGATTTCAAATGTTTACAGTTGTAACTGTTTTAATAAATATCTTACATTGATTATTACGTTAATTGTTGCGTTACGTTGTCTTACATTAATTTACAAAAATGTAAGTTAGTGGAATGTACTATGAAAAACCAAAACACTTAAAGTCAGTGTTCAATCATTGCCATACAAAGAGTTTACCAGCTGCATTTCTATGCCAGTTCTTTTTGTATGGGGTTACCTTAAAAGTAAGTAAGAATAAAATTAAAGTAATAACATTTGTGTAGAAACTAGACAGCTGCTTTATTTACTTTAACAGCCGTAATAGAAGATGCATTAGAACAGGGGGGAAGGGGGCTATTAGACCAGAAGGGAGTCTATTTAGAAGATATGATCTTTCATACCCCAGTGCGTATAAATTTTTCAACTGAGTATTTTCTAGTGGGGTTATTGATTTTTGTTAGTGAATAAAATTATCGGACAGCAAAAAAAAAAAAAAAAAAAAAAATATTAATTATTAAATCATCCGGTTTGACATGCGGGCTACCCCCTCTACAAATAACGCTGCATTCTTTCCCACATACGTTGGAAAAGTGCATAATAGAATATCGGTTTATAAAAAGCTCCCTGCACTGCCATATTAGATGCTCTCCAGTGTGAGAGTTCCGGGGTTGTGATATTAGAGCAATAAATGGCACTTTTTCCCCAGTCCCATATTAGATATGACGCAATCATTCGCTCCCTCACCAAATTGTCAACAACCCCCGCCACAAACCAGGGACAGAAATAACTCCCCCACACCCCCCTTTAAATACTTCACCCTCACACGATATTATCAGACTCCATATAACATCGCCAAAGAACAGGATAGGATATTAAAAATAAATTATAGTTTAAGAAAACTAAAAAACACGCTTTTAGAATTAGTCAATCTAAAAAGTAAAAAATCATTGTTAATATAAGGATAAAATGACGGACGAGAAAATGAATGTCCCTGTTCTAAAAGAGTGGGGTGCTTTGTATGACATTTTTCAACTAACTCTGCATTTCGGAATGAAACTAGTGAAAAATTATAACGATTGATATCGAGCACCCCACGCTTTTAGAACAGTGACATTCATTTTGTCGTCAGTCATTTTATTCTTATGTTAACAATTATTTTTCACTTTTTAGTTTGATTAACTCTAAAAGCGCGTTTTTTAGTTTTTTTGGTACTTACGTATTAACGTTACCTTGGCGACAGACTTGGCTGTTTTTAAGTGTCGCCAATCTAACAGCTACTAAGGTTACCAAACCAATAGAATAGATTGGTGCCACTTAAAAACCGCCAAATCTCTAGCTGCGGTTGGCGCGTGTGCTCTTTATTGACGCAACTGTCGCCAAGGTACCGTTAATACGTAAGTACCGTTTTTTAAACTATAATTTATTTTTTTTATGATTACCTTAAAGGTAAGTAAGAATACAATTAATGTAATAGCATTAATTATATTCTTAGAGTCAGGGACAGAAATAACTCCCCACACCCCATTAAAATACTTCCCCCTCGCACGATATTATCAGACTCCATATAACACCGCCAAAGGACAGGATAGGACATTAAAAAAAATAAAAAAGTAAATAAAAAATAAAATATATATGTTCTAGGAGGGTAGAGGAGACATTTTCAGTTCCCACCGTTATCAGAACTCGAGAATAACTTCGAAATTTTATCGCGGTCACAGTTGGCTTGGCAGGATGTCGTGCGTATGATTTTCCAAGTACATCTCGTATCCCTGTCTCATGTTGATATAAATTCCTCTTCAAGCACTACATAACTGGGGAAAGCTTAAGCAGACGGAAGCGGACCTCATTTAAGAGTATCACCCCCTGCAGTAGGGGGGATGAGCAAGTACCCCCTCTCCCCCTCACACGAAATGTAGATCTTAATTGTATGCTCAGTAACGGTCGAGTTGCAGTGCTTAGTCAGTGTGCAAGTCGAACACGCCCACAACACAGCTTTCCTAAATGATGAGTTACGAGTTTCGTTTTCACAGTTAAATAATTACATCTCTTGTTCCCCCCTTTTGTTCGTTGAGTTTAAGTTTGGATCTTTCACTTTCTGTTCATTGTATCGGAAAGAAAAACTGTATTGTTCTGGTTTCAATGGAGATGCTTGCTTTTTGATGGGAAGAGTAATGGGGTATTTAGTATTAAATGTGGATTCAAATTAGAGTTTTAAACACTGGTAAATATAAATAATTGTATTTAAGTTTGAGTATTTTCTGTCGTTGTATTCAGGTGGATAAATATTTATGTGTTAAATTACATTCAAATTTTACTATTATGTCTTTTTCACAAGTTTGTAGAAATCATAGAAATAGTTAATTTTTTTTAATAATTCATCAAAGTTGATTCTTTGAATTTGACAATGCTGTTGACAAAATTGATTCTTTGAATTTGACAATACTGTTGACAAAATTGCAATGACAAAGTTCATTCTTTGAATTTGACAATGTTAACGAAGTTGATTCTTTGAAATTGACAATGTTATTGACAAAATCGGAATGATAAAGTTGATTCTTTGAATTTGACAATGTTATTGACAAAATTGCAATGATAAAGTTGATACTTTTAATTTAAAAATAAAACAAACAAAAAATATAGAACTATAATGATGAGAACTATAATGACAATCATTATAGAACTATAATGATTGTCCAGAAATCATGAACCTATACATTTTTTGTTTGTTTTATTTTTAAATTAAAAGTATCAACTTTATCATTGCAATTTTGTCAATAACATTGTTCACTCTCTTTCTTGCGGCCTCATGTCCAATTGGCTAGCTCTCTGGCCTTTGGTACCACAGATTCCAGGTTCAAATCGTGGCAGTGGCATAAAAGTGAAAGTTTGTGAGTGGTTCGGAATCCACGTTAAACTGCAGGTCCCGGTCTAAGTAGCCCAAAGTGTGCACAAAATGACCGTAGAGCGACAAACCAAATCAATCGCTCTTAATATCATATATATTCAATAATTCTCAATATAAAATATGAATTTAATGAATGTAAGATTTAATTTTCTCGGAAAAAGTTCAAGGGAGCCAATAAATGCCCCATTAATAAGCTTTATCTGCATTCTTTATCTAAAAATTAATATTTTTATGTATTTTAAATTGAATTCATGACATAATATTTAGTGAATTAATGTTTTAGCATGTTTTTATGATCAATCTTATCAACAATTCCAGTATTTATATCAGCATTTCCGATGAAGATGTCAACTAGCATTAATTAAAGAAAGATAACTCATGTGCATTCATCATCCACAAATAACCATAGATGATCTTCAGCAACGAATAAATTTGTGCGATTATTAATGAATGACGATATACGTTCTTCAGCAACGAATATACAAGTATTATTGCGATCATCAACAAATAACCATAGACGATCTTCAGCAACGAATATATTTGGGCGATCATTAACAAATGTACATAACGATCTTCAACAACGAATTTATTTGTATGATTATCAACAAATGTCCCTATACGATCTTCAGCAAAGAATATATTTCTATAATAATCAACAAATGCCCATATACGATCTTCAGCAACAAATTTATTTGTAACTATAATTATCAATGAATGATAATATATGATGTTCAACAATGAATACATTTGTATGATTATCAACAAATGTCCCTATACGATCTTCAGCAAAGAATATATTTCTATAATAATCAACAAATGTCCATAGACGATCTTCAGCAACAAATTTATTTTGTAACTATAATTATCAATGAATGATAATATATGATGTTCAACAATGAATACATTGTATGATTATCAACAAATGTCCCTATACGATCTTCAGCAAAGAATATATTTCTATAATAATCAACAAATGCCCATATACGATCTTCAGCAACAAATTTATTTGTAACTATAATTATCAATGAATGATAATATATGATGTTCAACAATGAATACATTTGTATGATTATCAACAAATGTCCCTATACGATCTTCAGCAAAGAATATATTTCTATAATAATCAACAAATGCCCATATACGATCTTCAGCAACAAATTTATTTCTAACTATAATTATCAATGAATGATAATATATGATGTTCAACACGAATACATTTGTATGATTATCAA
>BPLQ01014855.1:0-16375 GCA_021605075.1 Caerostris darwini
TTCTTTCTGAACTTCAATCTATGAATTCATGTCAAATTAATCAGCATTGGAAAATAACATACCATTAAACTCGTATTTTATAAGGCTAATTTTTGATAAAAACTGGATGGAAACCTTTATGGAGTTGCTTAATGATTATAGTCGATCTGATTATATGTCCGACTATTCCATGTCTGATTATCTGATTTTTATTTGTTTGGATGTTTTCCATTCGAAAATCTTGGTGAAAATGTCATCTTAATTATCTTTGCACTTCTATAAAAATTTCTTACTTGCAATGAATTTAATTAGAAATTAGTTTAAAAATTAGAAACATATAGTAGAAGGTTTTGGTCAAAATGATTTTATTAGGATTATTTTCAGAATTAAGAAAAGTAATAGAATTATTACCATTATTTTAGTGAGAGGTTTAGAAAGATTATTAATTTGGAACTGATCTTGAAGACTATCTGCGAGATTTATCAATATCATCAGTAGCTGGCATAGAATTAGGATTAAATAAATTAGAAAAATTATTCTTTTTTCTTTATAACTGTTTCATTGCATGCTCACTAAAGTGGATGCTATTGATTACGATTTAAATTAATGAATACATTTCGATACAATTTTTAAATAAATAATTTTATTTTTCAAAGATTCTACTGAAAAATTTTAGCTTTTATTTTAGTAATTTCATATTTTAAGTTTTCTAGTAATTTCTCAAAAAAAGCGGCTTAATGAATTCAATTTGTTAAAGTGGATATGGTTCGCAAGAAAAATAAATATTTAAAAAGAAAAAACAGTAAAATATTCTTTCTATAATGGAAGAAATTAAATAATGTTTTATAACTTCGATTTTCATTGAAAACTCTTTCAATACGTTTTCAGTTCACTTTTATCAATTATTCAAAAATAACAGAAAAGAATGCTCAGCCTTTCATTTCCCCCAACCACGCCTATTGGTCGGAGTGCATAAATTCAACTAACCAATACATAGGAGACTGGCCTTGAAATATAGCTTATTAGTTAATGTGGGAAGAAGAGCAAAGAAACAAATAGCAATATACATTGATGATGTTTGGTTGTTGTTGTTGCCGTATCCCTCATGGAAGAAGGGAAGAAGGATGCAGCTTCTGTTCTGATGGAGCACCCGTAAGTGGAAGTCTGACTTCTGCTTCGTGTCGCTCTAGGAGACCGGACCGGAACCTACGACTTAAAGTGGATTCCGAACCCCTACAAACATCCATGGCACCGCCAGAACTCGAAACCTGTGGCACCAAGCGCCAGAGCGCTAGATAATGCTGTTTGGTGCTTGACTTACACTTGAAGACATTACAAAAAATTGATGTAATTTTACTCTGCTGTCTTATAATGCATTTTAACCATTTATCGCTCAATTAATCATAGGAAGAAGATCATACGATTTTATTGACACTAAATAGTTTAATTACGATAAAATAGTAAAAATGTGCGATTATTATTTTTCAAATAAACGATTCGAATCCTTTTTATTATTTACCAACGGTTTTCAATGATATCAAGCAAATTTGTCTTGCTTTTTTTCTTAATATTCTTAACAAGAAGATGGTAATATAATATTTAATTAATGAATAAAATGATTGTAATTTTATGTGTGGATCCATTTCTGTAATTTTTAAAGTTACAAGAACTTTGGCACAATAATTGGTGTGGGTACTATTTCTGACACACTAAATTGATTACGACAAAAATCTCGGTTTTCAAATACTAGATGATGATTTACCACACGTAAAATTAGAAAGGTGGAATATGCTCAAATTTGACTTTTTAAAACTGCATTCGAACTTTTGAAAGCCAGTGTTTTCAAGAAAAGTAAATATAGAAGTCATATTAATAATTACTTTCTGTAGAAACTAAACTTGAATTCTGCACAAGCCAAAGTGGATGTCTTGCGATTCCGTTAGAAATGCATTTGACATTTAACCACTGACCTTTCTCAACGCCTACATAGTTTTTCGGTAACAGATTCCAGTGACCACGGAATTCGAGAACTGTGTCACCTTAAAAATTGCATTTTCAAAACTTCAGTGTTGAAGTACATAACGTATTAAAAGAGAATATACACTCATGTCCATAAATTAAGGATAATTCAGAACCCCACAGAAATTGAACTCTAAAATAAAAATTTCATCTGTAGAATTATCACACACATCTTGAAGAAGAATATGCAAATTACAGGAAACCACCAGATGACGCGGATAGTACGTCACAATGACGAGAGTGTAAGAGAGGGGTATATAAGGAATGGTGGCAAAGAAGTAAAATTGTTTACAAGCACTTTAAAAGCCTTTCAGTGCAACAACCACATAGTTATGGCACAAAGGAAGCATTTGGATGATTTTTTACGTGGTAGAATTATCGGACGACTGGAATATGAACGTACCCAGCTGGAAGTATCCGAGGAACTTGGAATCGCCCAGAGTGTCATCTCCAGGCTTTGGCAACGATTCCAAGATGATGGTAATGTGAGTAGATGTTACAACACAGGTCGCCCCCGAGTTACAACGCCGAATGAGGACCGGTATTTAGCAGTTACTGCCAAAAGAAACAGACGGAGCACAGCATCAGACCTGTCTCGTCAGCTCTCTTCAGCTACCGGTACGACAGTTTCAAGGCAGACCGTGTACAGACGCTTAGGGCACATTGGTCTGTATGCTCGTAGGCCTGTCAGATGTGTTGCAATTACCGCAACTCACTGTCGCCTGCGATTAACCTGGAGTAGAGAGCATGCATTGTGGACACCGCAACAGTGGTCTTGTGTGATGTTTTCCGACGAGTCCAGGTTTAGTTTGCAGTCTGATTCTCGCCGGACTTTCATATGGAGAGCGCCAGGTACCCTTTACCACAAAGAGAACACCACTGAACGACACCATTACGGTGGTGCAGGATGGCTCGTTTGGGCAGGAATTATTCTTGGTTCCAGAACTGACCTGCATGTTCAGAGTGTAACGATGACAGGCCACATCTATCGGGATGTCATTCTGGAACAACATGTACGTTTGTTTCGGGGCCCCATGGGTGCTGAATTTCTGTTTATGGATGACAACGCCCGTCCTCACCGTGCAAACATTGTAGACGAATGCCTTCAATTGGAGGATATCACCCGTATCGATTGGCTAGCATACTCATCATTGAATCCAATAGAGCATGTGTGGGATATGCTTGGCCGAAGAATTGCAGCCCGTTGACCCCCTTCCACCTGTCAACCGGAACTTCGGAGGGCATTGCTTGATGAGTGGTGTAATATTCCCCAAGATCAGATTGATTACTAAAACCACTGTAGCGTCACCTTGTGTGATGGGGTCAGGGGCACGCCTGCGGCGTCCAAGTCCAAGATCAGATTGATAATTTGATACTCAGCATGCCTAGGCGTTGTAAGGCCTGTATTGCATCGTCCGGGAGACATACTCCATATTAACCATCATACTAACCATGTTATACTGTTTTTTGTAAATAGGTTCTCGTTTGAAATTTGCTCCAGGGAGTAAAAATCGCAATTTTTATTAATTATGTCAAACATATAGCATCTTTTTTGCTCTTTACCTTTTGTTTAATAAATAGACTTTACAAATAAGTCAAATTTGTTTTGCTTCTGTCTCTTTCTTTGCCTGAACTTCATTATCCTTAATTTATGGACATGAGTGTATATTTAAATTACATACTATAATAATTTTGGTAAGACTTTTGCTATACATTACTTAGAAAATTTTATGAAAAAAAAAAAAAAAAAACCCTTGAGTAATAAAAAATGTAAGATTTGCTTTTACCTACAATTATGAAAAAAAAAAAAAAAAAAATATTAGAGAGTTTTTGCATACCGTACTTTAAAAATAAGGTATTTTTTTTCTCCCTAGCGCGCATGATCATAGGAAACATTATTCAGATACGCATGCGCAATTTCCTATGGGCATGTACACTAGGAAGAAAAAATACCGTATTTTTAAAGTACGGTATGCAAAAACTCTCTAATATTTATTTTATACATGATTCTTCATTCTATTTCGAAGCTTAAGTTATTATTGCTTTAACGCAATGAATTTCTGAAGAATATATAAGTGATCCTGTATCAGTTATATGTAACTAAAAAGTTTTCCAAATTTCTATGACTTTTAATTAATTCTATATTTCGTTTTGTTCTAAAAATATTAAATTGGATTGGGCTTCAAAGAATATGTAATCAGACCAAACCAACAGCAATTTCAAAACTAAACTTCTCACAAATGGCTTAGAAAAAGCTTACAGTACGTGAACTCCATTAACAGAAAATCTAAAAGGTTTAAATTTTACCAGCAAATACCATACCAAGCCTAGAAAAAGACAATTCTAGAAGTGTTTTCTTTGTATTGTAACATTTCATTTCTTACCGCAGTTATACACTGAAGTGACAAAAGTCATGGGATACCTGTTAATATCGTGTCGGCCCTCCTTTCGCCCGGCGAAGTGCAGCAACTCGACGTGGCATGGACTCAACAAGTCGTTGGAAGTCTTCTGCAGGAATATTGAGCCATGCTGTCTCGATAGACGTCCATAATTGTGAAAGCGTTGATGGTGCAGGATTTTGGGCACGAACAGACCTCTCGATGATGTCCCATAAATGCTCGATGGGATTCATGTCGGGCGATCTAGGTGGCCAGATCATTCGTTGGAATTGTCCAGAATGTTCTTCAAACCAATCGCGAACAGTTGTGGCCCGGTGACATGGCGCATTGTCATCCATAAAATCCCATCGTTGTTTGGGTACATGAAGTCCATGAATGGCTGCAAGTGATCTCCAAGTAGCTGAACATAAGCATTTCCAGTCAATGTTCGGTCCAGTCGCACCAGAGGACCAAGTCCATGCCATGAAAAAACAGCCCACACCATTACGGAGCCACCACCAGCTTGAACAGTGCCTTGCTGACAGTTTGGATCCATGGCTTCGTGGGGTCTGCGCCACACTCGAACCCTACCATCAGCTCTTACCAACTGAAATCGTGACTCATCGGACCAGGCCACGGTTTTCCATTCATCTAGGTACCAACCGATATGCTCACGTGCCCACGAGAGTCGCTGCAAGCGATGTCATTCTGTCAGTAAAGGCACTCGAGTCGGTCTTCTTCTGGAATAGCCCAAGAAAGCCAAATTTCTCCGCACAGTTCTAACAGACAAGTCCCTTGTACGTCCCACATTGATTTCTGCGGTTATTTGACGCAGTGTTGCTTGTCTGTTAGAATTTACGACTCTTTGCAGACGTTGCCGGTCTCGGTCGTTAAGTGCAGGCGGTCGACCACTGCGCTGTCCATGGTGGGATGTTATGCCTGAAATTTCATACTCTCGGCACACTCTTGACACAGTGAATCTGGGAATGTTGAATTCCGTAACGATTTCCGAAATGGCATGACTCATGGGTCTAGCTCCAACTAACATTCCGCGTTCAAAGTCTGTTAATTCCCGTCGTGCGGTCATCATCACGTCAAAACCTCTGCACATGAATAACTTGAACAGAAATGAAAGCTCTGCGAAAGCACTTCGCATTTATACCTATTGTACGCGATGCTACTGCCATCTGAAAATTTGCATATTGCTATCCCATAACTTTTGTCACTTCAGTGTATACTCATATGTTGTTTTCATCAATCAATCACCCTAATTTAATAACTAACGCTCAAATAAATGTTGCTAATAAAAAATATTCTGTAGACGACAAGAAAGAAGAAATATAATAATTAGCCTTTTACATACTAAATTTAAGTTCTATTGATATGAAAATGCAATATATAAATATTTATACAGATTTTAACAAGTGAAGTGCTAACTGAGTAATGCTGACTAGGTCTTTTTTATGAGAATGATTCAAGCACATTTTATTGAAAATCTGATTAAGGATTTCTAACTCTTCGAAAGAAATAAGAAAGCATGTCATCATCATCATCATCATCATCAGTGGCTGAACAGCCCAATGATAGGCCAAGGCCCTCAGCCTGCTGGCAGGTTTCTACACAGTAGATGTTTTTCTTTTTACGAGGTAGGTTATTATCCCTATGCACAACACTCTACAGTCATATTAGACTGGGGCCTATGGTTTAAAGTGGGTTTCAAACCATTACAAACTTCCATGGCGCCGCCGGGACTCGAAACCTGTGGCACCGAAGAAATAAGAAATCATAAGTAATATTAATTTCTAAACAAAGAGATGCAAGACAATGATTATCATCAAATGAGCAAAAAAAATAAGAACACATTGAATTAACCCGTGTTAAATAATAAATATTTAAGCAATAAACATTTGTAAACTTCATATTTTCTTCTGATCATTCTAAACGCGATCTATGGATGCCTTACTAAAATAAATTATTAGATTAAAACAGAAAAACGTACAAAAACAAAATGATAATTTAAATACATAATTACCAATAATTTAAATACATAATAATACATAATACATAATTCCTCACCTTGTACGGCATTCACACATGTAGGAAATGTAGAAGTGTCCCATGCTTGACAATTTTGACATGTGATTTCCGATGATCCGTTCAATCGAGAAAAACCTAACAGAACACAATAGAATTGGACTTTTGCATTCTTGCTCACTCTACTCCTATATTTCAGACGTTCTTGGCCTACAAAGGCCATTAGATTGTAGTCTAGGCTGTTATAGGTGCAGTAACAATTCGTACTGTCTTTGGTTGGAAGATTTGCTTGTGTGTCAGGAAGTGGGGCCGAGGAAATATTTGAATTGGAGGCATTTTCTCTCCCATGCACTGTCTCATCTGAAGACATTAATAGAATCAAATGTTAATAAGGATGGATGCATGAAAATCAATTAGATTTGGGGTTAGAAAAATTAATTTACCTTATAAATATGAAGTATGCTATTAAAAATAACACTTTTTTTTTCTTTCTAATGCAGCTGGCAGACAGCTGGGTCTTGGATGCCTTAAGGCAAGCGCTGCACAGACGTACTCACTTTGCATTACCCAGGGGGCGCGTGTCACTTGAAGATAAGCCACGGACGCAGAGTAACAATGCCCCCACAACGCTCTACGATCCTATTAGACCGGGACCTACTTTTTAAAGTGGATTCCGAACCACTACAAACAACCATGGCACCGCCGGGACCATCGAGCGCCAGACACTCGGCCATTCAGGCCCCGAAATAAAACTTAACACTGCTGATATATCCTTTTTCGGTTCAAAAATTATTTCCCATAACCCTTTTTAACATGGTTAAAATGAACCACTCGGATAAATCTGCAATAAATTCTTGCTAATTGTGTTAGACGACCGCTAATGGCTTGCTCGACACTCCAATAAGAGAATATTACTGTAATAACTCGCTTCATTTTTTTTAGATCTGTAGGAAATTTGTATAAGTTACATTTCATTCCATTACAGGTCATAATCTATTTCATATCTTTGGCTGATTTTTTTATGGTGCGCTATATTCCATAGACAGGGGCCTGAATGGCCGAGTGGCTAGCGCTCTGGAGCTCTGTACCACAGGTTTCGGGTTCGAGTCCCGGCGGTGCCATGGATGTGTGTAGTGGATCGGAATTCACTTTAAACCGTAGGTCCCGGTCTGACATGATCGTAGAGCGTTGCGGGGGCATTGTTACTCTGCGTCCGTGGCTTATCTTCAAGTGACACGCGCTCCCTGGGTAATGCGAAGTGAGTAACGTCTGTGCAGCGCTTGCCTTAAGGCATCCAAGACGTCCATGTTTGTTTGCCATCTGCATTGGAAAAAAAATATTCCATAGACTTCAAAAGTATTAAGAATAAGTTTCAATCATTTGACTTTTGTAAAATGATTATAAAAAAAAACCGAGTAATTCATACTAAATTTTCAATATGTAAATTAATTAATTACTTGTAAATTATAAATAAATAACGCCTCAGTAAATTGCTTTGGATTAACATGTAAAAAAAATCCTTTTGATAAAGAAATTGTGGTTCACCTGTCTCGACGCTTATTGTAGGTTACTATTAAAACAGCTATGACTTGATATTGTAAAAAACTTGATGCCGATGAGACATCAGGAGAAGTTTGAAAGATTAGAAAATAAAAATTTAATATTGGGAGGGTAAGATTCAAAGTACGATATTTCAAAGTTTATCTTTTTTTTTTTTTTTGAAAAAATTGTTCTATGTTGATTAAATGTACATTCCAACTAAATTATCAATAGGTTAATTCATTTTAATGGAAAAAAAGTTCAGTTTTGAAGAGTTTATTCAATTGACGCAAAAATCGATAAATGGGATGCGTATCGATACATATTAACCAGTTAAAGTCATGTATTTTTCTGCATTACATATATCTCTAGTAGGTAACAGGTGGGTTGAAAGGTCGTAGGCTGACACATAGATGGCGCTACTAGTATTAAATCCATATGATTTTTAGTTAGCCCTAACCTTCAAAAGACACGTGTATAAATTTAACAGCTATTGCACTATTAGTATGTGAGTTAGAGCATTTTTAGTGAAGCAACGTTTGTTAGTTTGAAAAAATGGATAAAAAGGAATTTCGTGGTGTCAATAAAGCATTGCTTTTTGGAGAAAAAAAATATTATTGAAGCCAAGGCTTGGCTTGATAAACATTATTCGAACTTGCAACCGTGGTTTGCTAAATTTAAACGAGGCGAAATGAGCACCGAGGTCGATGCACGCAGTGGACACCCCAAAGAGGCTGTTACCGACGAAAGCATCAAAAAAGTCCAAAAAATAATTTCTGATAACCGTAAAGTGAAGTTGATTGAGATAGCTGAGACCCTAAAGATATCAAAGGTACGTGTTGGACAAATCGTGAATAAATATTTGGATTTGCGAAAGCTCTGCTCAAAGTGGGTGCCGCGCGAGCTCACAATCAACCAAAAACAACAAAGAATTGATGATTCTAAGCAGTGCTTAGTGCTGTTCAATCGTAATAAACCCGAATTTTTGCGTCGATATGTGACAATGGATGAAACATGGCTCCATCATTTCACACCGGAGTCAAATCAACAGTCAGCCGAGTGAACTGCACGTGATGAACACTAAAAATGCTATAACTCACATACTAATACTGCAACAGCTGTCAAATTTATACACATGTCTTTTGAGGGTCAGGGTCTAACTAAAAATCATTTGTATTTAACACTAGTAGAGCCATCTATGTGTCCGCCTATGAACCTTTCAGTCTTCCTGTTAATTAAAAAAAGGCAGAAGCAATAAAATATAGAAATTGGAGCTGTGTTGTATTATCAAGAAGACGATCTTAGATATTATTTCACAGATTCTTCTTTCATGGTGGTTATGGTACAGATCGCGTTCACAATATTGAAGATACTATATTTGTTTATTACTATTCTACTGCATTTGGAACAATTAATAAGCTAAAAACTACTGAAATTAATGTTTGAAAGGAAATAATGTTAACTTAACTATGAAAAATACAATTCAACTCACATGCACATGTCAGCACAGGATCAACCCATTCTCCTTTCCGGCAAGTTGTGTGCGAGACGCCAGTTCTCACTCTGGGAGGCAAGCAAACGAATACTGCGATACTGCCTTCCTTTAAGTTATCAGTATATGATATGTACATGCCTTCAGACACATTTAAGTGTGGGCACGTCGCTGTAATAAAAGAGATTTAGATATAAATAAGTATTTAAGGAAAAATGAAAAGAAACAATAATATCTAATGATTTAAATAAAAATGTCTGGCATATAAAGTTGTATTAATCTGCTAAATATAACGCATATGTGCAAACATTGGTCAGTGAATTATGTAAACTAGGATCGAAATATTTTGTCATACTTTTTTTCAAATAACCTCATGGATTTTTAAAAAAATAGTCTATGAGCATCTGGATAATACTTAAGCTCCGATGTAATTGCTTTGGTCACATTAATCATGCAACACAGAAGTCAAAGAGAACATGCAGAGGAAAGAACCCAATTCCAATACCCTTGGGATACAAATATTATACGAAATATGAAAAATATTGGAAGACATTCACATTTCTGAACCACTCTCGAAACGATTAGAATATTATCCATAAAAGATTCAGCCCGTTCAGAGAAAAACTATTGCAGCGCAAGATATATTTGATTTACGAGGGTCTTCGAGTATTACATAGGTGATTATTTTATCTTTTTGAAACACAAAGAATAAATCTGTAGAACCTGCTACTCACCAAACAGTATTCAATCCCGTAGATGTGAAAAAGAGTAATATGCACACATTGAAACGCATTCTTATGGGAAACAGTATTCTTGTCACATTCTTCCAATACAACACATGTGCCGCTATTCAGATTATAAGCCGAATTAGGATGGGTCTTTCTTAAAACTCCTTGCTATATGAAACATACTCAAAATATTTCATAAAAATTAATAGTATCAAGTGATGGCTGAAACGACAACTAAATTCTTTAGAGTATTTCAACTGGCATTTTTGTTACATGAAGACAATTAGGTTAATCTCTCATTATAAAATTTGTAGAATTTTTTAGAATAAAGCTTGCCAAAGGCCTCTTTTATATATATATATATATATATATATATAATCTCATGTTTGTTAAAATTGCAACACCATGAAGGAATCGTCATAATTGAATAATATTTAATACCCAGTTGAGTGGTAGTGGTACAAATAAATGATTAAATCTTCAAAGGAAACAAACAATAACAAGAGATCGGAATCAGTATTTTGTGTAGCCACCACGCGCCGCAATAAGTGCTGCTACACGACGTGGCATGGAGTCAAACAAATTTTGAATGTCTCCCTGAGGAAGAGCATTCCATATTGTTTGTATGCGCATCCAAAGTTCGTCTGCAGAAGCAACAGGACGAGGATCACGAGCGAGACGCCGACCAACGAAATACCACACATGTTCAATCGGCGACATATCCGGGGAATACGCAGGCCAAGGAAGAAGCTGTACCTGCCGCGTTGCAAAGAAGGATTGAACAGTCCTAGCGATATGAGGGTGGGCATTGTCCTGTTGAAATACAGCGCCTGGCAAGCTTTGAAGGAAGGGAACAGCTTGGGGCTGTAGAACCTCACTGATGTACCGGTTGCTGTTCAGATTGTCCACAATTCTTAGCAATTGAGATCGTCCATGATATGCAATGGCATCCCAGACCATAACTCCAGGTGTTCGTCAACTGTGGCGTTCGATAATGCACTCCGGAAGGAAGGTGGCGTTCACCGGCGTAACGTCTGACACGAATGCGGCCATCCTGGTACTCCAAATTAAAGCGGGGTTCGTCAGAAAACACGACATGCTGCCAATCAGCACGCCAGTCTCTATGCTGAGCGACCCATTGTAGCCGAAGGCGGCGTTGGTTTAGCGTGAGAGGGATCCTGTATAAGGAGTCCTTGCGCGCAGTCCACGCTGCTGCAGACGTCTACGAATTGATGAAGCACACAACGAAACACCTGTAGCTATTGACCACTGTGCTGCCAATTGTCTAGAGGAAGCTGTACGGTCCGTCAGCGCTATGCGGACCAGGTGTCCATCATCGCGAGCTGACGTCACATTTCGGGGTTCACTCCCGGATTTCCGAGTTGTCCGACACTCGTCCGTCCACTACTTCCAAAGACGCATCACTGTGCTGCTGTTACGCTGCACACGAGCGGCCACTGCGCGATAAGACAATCCAGCTTCCCGAAGGCCGATTATTCTCCCCCGTTCAAACTCTGTAAGTTGTTAAAATCTCGCTCTCTTTCGTCGATGAGGCATAAGTAACGATTGAGCTAACATTTACCACTAGCAGATAACCACCTATAACCATACACGCCTCGCTACAGCCGTCTATTTATTCGGATCCATCCTCCGTTCAGAGGACGTTGCTCAGCATACGCATGCGCTACGGATTTGAAATTCTAATCATTTGCATATCATGCGCTAATTTGCATTTCCTGAAAATTCCTCTTCATGGTGTTGCAATTTTCACAAACATGAGTTTATATATATAAGACTGATTAAATATTAACAAAGTCAGTTACAGATTTATGTATGTATCATATATTGACAATTTTTTTTAAAGTTTTTAAAAAAAACTGAAATAGTTAAAAAAGGACTATGATTTGTCAAAAATTCACAATATTACATATGCTTTCATTGCTTCTTTTCATGATGAATATTTCATGGCTTTCGAATTTTTTTCTTTATGGTGTTGCGTTTTGAATGCCTAGCAGTATATTAGGGGACCTATATTAAAATCATGCACAAAAGAATCATATGCACGAAAAATTAAAAAATGTCTGTTTTTAATCAGCATTTTTTTATATTTTGTTGTTAGATAATTGTAGAAGCTGTGTATGTTACTTGCTAAACTTTCTTTAAATCAATTATTAAAATTAAGAGAAAATATTAGTTAAATAGGGATATTAATTTAATGCAGAAAAGACAAATTTTCGGCAGATGCAACAAAATATAGAAACTGGAACTGTGTTGGATTATTAAGAAGAATGTCTTAGATATCATTTCACATAATCTTCTTTCATGGTGGTTATGGTACAGATCACGCTCACAATATTGAAGTTAATGCATTTTGTTTATTACTATTCTACTACATTTTGAACAATTAATAATCTAAAAACTACTGAAATTGATATTTGAAAGGAAATAATGTTAACTTAACAATGAAAAATAAAATTCAACTCACATGCACATGTCGGCACAGGATCAACCCATTCTCCTTTCCGGCAAGTTTTGTGAGAGACTCCGGTTCTCACCTTGGGAGGCAAGCAAACGAATACTGCGATACTGCCTTCATTTAATTTATCAGTATATGATATGTACATGCCTTCAGACGCATTTAAGTGTGGGCACGTCACTGTAATATAAGAGATGTACAATAAATAAGTAATTAAGAAAAATTAAAAGAAACTATAATATATAATGATTTAAAAAAAATGTATGCCATTTAATGTTGTATTAGAATGTTAAATATAATGCATATCCACAAGCCCTGGCCAATGAAGTTATAAACCTTTGTGGTGCTCAAGGGTCGTATGAGACCGGCACTGACAGTTTAAAGTGGATTCGGAACACCTACAAACATTCATGACACCACCGAGACTCGAACTCGAAACTTGTAGAACCGAACGCCAGACACTCGGTCATAAGGCCCCGAGCCTTAGGACTGCGACACAATATGCTATAGGCATTGTTGTAGACACTATTTCAAAAACGATGAGATTCAATAGCGTTTGTGAAGTTCAGCATCTTGCCTCGTTAGCCGGATGGCCTCGTGGGAGTTTTCTGGGTTTTTATCCATACAATATGCAAATTCTGTATAGTTGTTCCAAAAAGTCCTCCCGGAAGGCACAATACATCTTTTTTAGTGACTGGCAGGTAAGTCAGATTTCAACCTACGTTTGCTCCATCACAACAGAAGCTGCCTCTTTCCCACCATTCATGAATAGACTACTCATGGGATGTCAGAATTTCTCAGCAGGATACTGAGCATGAGTCACAATAACAACAAAAGACAATTTTAGTTAAATACAGATGATAATGTAATTACGAAAAGTCCAATTTTCGGCAGATGCAACAAAATATAGAAACTGGAACTGCGTTGCATTGTTAAGAAAAAGGTCTTAGATATCATTTCGCAGAATCTTCTTTTATGGTGATTATGGTACAGAACGCGCTTACAATATTGAAGTTAATGTATTTTGTTTATTACTATTGTTATTACATTTTGAACAATTAATAATCTTCAGATTCACTTAAATGTGGACACATCGCTGTAATAAAAGAGATTTAGAATAAATAAGAATTTAAGAAAAATTAAAAGAAACAATAATATCTAATGCTTTAAATAAAAATATATTGCATTTAATGTTGCATTACAATATTCAATATAATGCAAATGCATAAACATTGGTCAGTGAATTAAAAAAACTAGGATCGAAATATTTTGGCCTTCATTTCTTCAGCTAACCACATGTACTTCTTTAATTAAAATTCAACTGGGATCTGAAGAATACGTAAGCTCCGATGTACTTGAATTGATCGCACTGATCATGCAAAATACTCAGAGGGAACTTGTAAGGGAAAGAACCTTTCATTTCCCTAAAGTTTTAGTACGCTTGGGATGCAGAGATTAAGCGAAATAGGAAATATATTGGAAGACATTCACATTTCGGAACCACTCTCAAACTGATTGAAATATTATCCATAAGAGATTCAGCCCGTTCAGAGAAAAAATATTGCAGGCAAGATATAGTATATTTGAGTTACAAGAATTTTAGAGTACTACATTAGCATTATTAGAATTAAATTAGCCGATTATTTTATCTTTTTGAAATACAAAGAATAAATCTACAAAACCGGCAACTCGCCAAACAGTGTTCAATCACGTAGATGTGAAAAAGAAAAATATGCATGCATGGAAACTTATTCTTATCGGAAACAGTATTCTTATGACATTCTACACATTCTGCCAATACAAAACATGTAGTAGTTCCTCTATTCAGATTATTCACCGAAGTAGGATGATTCTTTATGCCATATGAAACACACTCAAAATATTTCATCAAAATTAATCATATAGAGCGATGACTGAAATGACAATTAAATTCTTTAGAGTATTTCAACTAGCACTTTTGTTAATGAAGAAAGTTAGGTTAATCTTCCATTATAAATGTTGTAGAATTTTTAAAAATAATTTTGCCTATGGCTTCTTAAAAATATATATATACATATTTTGCATATTATAAAAAAGGACTCACTTTGACAACGAGGGGGATTGCCAGACCATTTTCCATTAGGCTTGCAAGTGAGCACGTTTGACCCCACGACTTTTTTATTTTTATCTTTGCAGGAAAACGAAGCACTACTATTCACAGCTTGCAGTTTGTCGTAGTGAATGTGAAATTCACGTTCATCAAACTTCGAGCAATTTATTGTTGGAACTGAAAATAATTATTTATGTTTGCAAGAAATTAAAAAATTTGGCATAATACATGATAATAATAAATTACAATATATCTTAAGTCTCATTTTAGTAGGTATGGGGCTAAATATCACAGGATTAATAAAAGATAATTTTAATAATAAATTCTTTAATAGTTATTTGATTGTTGTTTTTTATTTATTTTGTGTTATTTACATTACTGCAGTGTTTAAATTATATGAAAGCAACTAATGTAGTAAATGTTATGAAATAAAAAAATTGAAATGTTTTTTAAGTTGTATTAATTTCAGGAAAAGATGTTAAATACACTCATGTCCATAAATTAAGGATAATTCAAAATCACACAGAAATTGAACTCTAAAATAAAAATTTCACTTGCAGAATTATCACACACATCTTGAAGAAGAATATGCAAATTACAGGAAACCACCAGATGGCGCGGATAGTACGTCACAATGACGAGAGTGTAAGAGAGGAATATATAAGGAATGGTGGCAAAAACGTAAAATTGTTCACAAGCGCTTTAAAAGCCTTTCAGTGCAATACCCGCATAGTTATGGCGCAAAGGAAGCATTTTGATGTTTTTTTACGTGGTAGAATTATCGGACGACTGGAATGTGGACGTACCCAGCTGGAACTAGAAGCTGGAAGGATCCCAGCTGGATTCGAGGAACTTGGAATCGACCAGAGTGTCATCTCCAGGTTTTGGCAACGATTCCAAGATGATGGTAATGTGAGTAGATGTTACAGCACAGGTCGCCCCCGAGTTACAACGCCGAATGAGGACCGGTATTTAGCAGTTACTACCAAAAGAAACAGACGGAACACAGCATAAGACCTGTCTCGTCAGCTCTCTTCAGCTACGACAGTTTCAAGGCAGACCGTGTACAGACGCTTAGGGCACATTGGTCTATATGCTCGTAGGCCTGTCAGATCTGTTCCACTTACCGCAACTCACTGTCGCCAGCGATTAACCTGGAGTAGAGAGCATGAATTGTGGACACCGCAACAGTGGTCTGGTGTGATGTTTTCTGACGAGTCCAGGTTGTTTGCAGTCTGATTCTCGCCGGACTTTCATATGGAGAGCGCCAGGTACCCGTTACCACCAAGAGAACACCGTTGAACGACACCGTTACGGTGGTGCAGGTTGGCTCGTTTGGGGGAGGAATTATTTTTTGGTTCCAGAACATGTTCAGAGTGTAACGATGACGGGCCACATCTATCGGGATGTCATTCTGTAACAACATATACGTTTGTTTCGGGGCGCCATGGGTGCTGAGTTTCTGTTTATGGATGACAACGCCTGTCCTCACCGTGTAAACATTGTAGACGAATGCCTTCAATTGGAGGATATCACCCGTATGGATTGGCTAGCATACTCATCATTGAATCCAATAGAGCATGTGTGGGATATGCTTGGCCGAAGAATTGCAGCCCGTTGACCCCCTTCCACCTGTCAACC
>BPLQ01014856.1:0-27622 GCA_021605075.1 Caerostris darwini
TTTTATATGTAGTTTATTTTATTTTTTAAAAAATATTATACTATTAAAAATGCTATTTTTTTCCTAGTAACAAATATAATTTACAAATTATTTCTTAAATAATAATATGAAATACAAAATAGGAATAAAAAATTAAAATACCAACAGAAGCAGGTTAATAAATAGAAAATATTTCTATTTATTAACTTAAAACTTATCTTAAAACTGGACATATGAAAAATAAATTAACATTAAAATTAGTCATGTTCATTTATAGCGCATTTGTTTCTAATCATCAAAACAAATTATGTTCATCAATTTTTTAGTAAAATTTTAAATTTACATTTATTTTTACTATTTTTTTAAAATTGTTATATGTATAATCTTCAATGAGCAAATGCTTTATAAGAAATTTAGAAAGAATGAATTTTTAATTCGCTTTTCTTAATGATGTAATTTAGATTTTGTACAATTATCCTGTAAAAGCTTACTACGAATGAAACCACTAAGCATCTGTATATAGTAGTCTTGTTTCATAAGAACAGAAACACAATTTTATTTTAATATTATATTTTAATTAAAAAATGTATTTAAAAACAATTACAATTGCAATACTTTTAATAATTTAAACAAGCATATAACATTACTAAATATATATCTGAATCTAAAATCATGCAGCATTTTAACAAGTACAAATTACAGGTACAGGTTATTAATTTTAAATAACCTTTTGAATTCCAAAAAAATAGGAATGAAAAATAACTGAAATATCAATAAAAACAGATTATTAATTTGAAAATATCTGCATAATATATTTTTAATTGGCATAAACTTGGCAGAGAATTTTTTCAAAATTAAAAATAAGCAATTATTAGAATTTTAGCTATTAAGTAAACATGTATATGCATTTAATTACGTTATTTAAAATTTCATTATTTAAATTATTACTCACATCTAAACGTAAAACTATATTTTCAGGAAGTAACTTAATGAGACAAAAACAACAATGCTAGTCATAACAAAGCAGCTGCAAATAGAAATGTTCTTCTTTTTTTTTTTTTTTTTTCTTGCATGTTTTTATACTTTATTTTTTTTAACATTTCTTCCTTATTCTTAAAAGAATAAATAATATATTTGTAAGAAATCTTGTAAGAATAAAAAAAATAGTAGAAATGATATACATATAAGCTATATAACTTTAAGAACAAAATTATAAAACAATTTAAATTAAACATTTATTACAATAGGACAAGCAGAAAGATTTAAAAAATAGTACAATTCTTAATATTCTATGAATATTTGAACATTTATTGAAAAATATGGAGCTGCCTGATTGTCACATAAAGATGAATAGCAATTATCAAATGGCGCATAAGCATATATGTGATACATTTTGCATTTTTTTGTATATAACATAAAAACATATAATTAAAAAAAAAAATTTCTCTGACAAAAACGATTAAAATCTACATTCGCTAAATTTCTCTTATCGAGAACTGAGTATTTCCATTTCTATATCATCGCTCAGCTCCTCGTATTCGAGATTTTGTTTTGCCGCTGTTTTAATCTATCGGAAGTGATAGTGGACGCTATGCAAAAACTCATTTTAAGCTTCCCGATAAATGTCCGTTTCTGATGAGCGCATGCGCAGTGGCATCATGCGCCTGTTACGGGAGAAGTGAAAGCGGGTGGCTTCCGCTATGCAAAAACTCTTTATTATTGCCTTTTGTTATCGCTCAAGTCCTTGAGGCTTTTGTAAGGCGAAGTCGTCGATGTTGATATGGTTGCACGCGGTCCTGAGTGTAGGTGGACACTCCGACAGGTTGGATTCGGCCCCGCGCTTCGCCTGAATCGACGGCCTCAATTACCAGGGATTCCCGCATGACTAGGAACCCATTGTAGAGCCCAGCCGCCGGCGGCACTGGACTGTGCGCGGCTACTCTATTAGGCCGTTGCTACTCAGTGCTGAAATGACCTCCTGGGATTTGAATAAGCTTAAATGGTGATTTCTTTTTTCCATCAATTTCATTTTTAAATTTCTCACATCCTAATATATGATTAATAAATATCCGATTCAAATAATTTTTATAACGAGAGTTTAAAAACTTTCTTCGCATGAAAACAGAAAATAACGAGACATATTTGCAAGAAAAAAATTATCGCTTACAAAAATTTAAATTTATTTGTATGTTATAAAAAAAAAAAAAAAAAATTCAGCTTCGTTACCTGATTTTCTCGCAAAAAAAAAAAAAAAAAAAAAAAAAAAAAAAATTATGTTTGACAAGGATTCTATTTTTAAGATATCTTATACACATCAATGTATTATATTTATAAAAATTATTCTGATTTTTATACCAAAATTTCTTTGTTTTAAACTGAGTAATAATTTTTTTTATAAATTACAATTTTTAAAATATTAATTGTACTGATAATGCCTCACAATTTTTGTTCTTCCATGAAAATTGCATTTTACCCTCTGTATTTTGTTATGCACACTTTCAATATAAATCTTATCTATCTTTTTTGAAAAATACCGGAAAATAAACTAGAATTATACAAGCAGCACATGCTGGACACAATTTAATGAAATTTACAAATAGGAAAAAGAATAATTAAACTAATAGGAATATCTGAAAAAAATACCATTGATAATTTTTTTAATAAATGCGATTTAAGTAATTGTAATTTTTGAACTTTAATTCGATTACATAATGTGAGTTGAAAGAAATTTCAGTTGTTTCATGTAGAGAAATGACTAATTTACATTTTTATTTTTTCCTTTTTCTAAGATTTTGCAGATTCAAATTAAAGCAAATTAAAAAAGGAACTGCTTGTATAATGTTTTATTAACTGCTTTTATAACATTTATAATTTAAAGTATTGAACATTAAATTCAGGTAACTAATATTAAATCTTCACCGTAAATGTAATTATATAAAATATGTGTAACATTTCATTCAATTATGTCTAATATGCTCTGCTGTTAGAATTCTAGTATTTTACAAAAACTTATTTATATAGAGACAACAAAATTCAAAAATACCAATGTTATTTTAATAAAAGAACAAAAACGTCATATGTATATATATATGACGTTTTTGTTCTAAACATTAATTATCATTCTAAACATTATTAATTATTATTATTATTAATGTTCTAACATAAATTATTAATATAATTCTTTTGATAAAATATAATGCTTTCAATATTACACAAATTTTTGTAAGCATATGTATATATATATATCAATACAATTAATAGCTTACAAAAATTTGTGTAATATTGAAAGCATTATTTCTTAACAAAAATATTATATTAATAATTTATGTTTTATATTCATGAGAAATTTTTGTAAATTAAATTCAGTGATGAGTGTACATACATTAAAAATAGAATCCTTGTCGACAATAACAAATATATTTGCAAGTAAGAAGAAGGCAAGCAAATAATGTAAATAATTATAAAATTCATACACACAATATTTTTATAACATGCGTATAAGTTTGGGTTTTGATAAGTGAATTGTTTTCCTACCTGAAAAATATTTGTATTTTACGCTTTCATGTGAAACAATTTTTTTAAGATCAGTGTTGTGTCATTTATGTGTACTGGACAATTACTTAAAATATTTTTTTGATTGTGGAAAATTAAACACACTATTTTCACACTATTTCACTATTTTCACTTTTGTATTTAAATACACTGAATATTTTAATTATGATATGCACTTACATGTGAATTCTTTGGAAAACAATACAAATGCTTTTTCTTGAATTTTAATAATTAATTTTGTTGTGTGATATTAACTTTAAACTAATACCTAGTCTGTCATATATAATAAGGGTAACTAAATACATTGCTATAGAAAAATAATATTGTAAAAATTACAAAAGCAAGAAAAAAAATTATAAAGGAGTTTTCGAATAATAAAAAGAAAAATTCTAAATTAATCTAAAAATTAGACCAGAAATATATTATTTAGTAAATGTTTTAAGAATATCATTTATTAAAACAAATTGAAAAAGTTATTTAAAATTCTTCAAGAATATATTTGTTTATCAAAATAAATTTTGGAAACAGCAAAAATTTTTATCAGTTTTATTTACAATCACAAGCTATTATTAGTGCTGGGTGAAATCGATATATATATATACATCGCTATAACTGATTTATTGATTTTATTGATTAGATAGACCAGATAGACAATTTCAAAATTTATTATTTCTTTGCCATTTAAATAAAGAGTGTATTAGTTAAAACATTTTGTGTTATATTCAAATATTTACTCCTTAACCTTCACGCAATTTCGAGTTTTTACGAATTTTATATCAAATATTTTTGTGGAAAAATAGTATCGATTTTGAATAGATCTCATGAAATATTTTATTTAATTGGAAAATATAAATTTAAAGCTGAATTTTGATTTGGCATGACATATTTACATTAAATTGGATATTATTTGAAATACGAATTACTTTAAATGTATAGTATAGCAGTAAGCTATAACTGATTTATTTAAAAATTATCGCATGATATACGGGTTTAAATCGAATGAGGGAAAAAATATTTTAGATAATGCAGCATTTTAAAATGCATGTTTTAAATGCATTGCAGCAATTTATTTATAATTCCAGAAGGAAAATTATTGCTTATTATAAATAAACAATTACTTCATTATTGCTTATATTTAAAATTAATTCTAAAATTAGAATTACCCAATTTTTGCAAAAAGCGAAAATTGCTACTTAGTTTAAGAAAACAATGTGTCACGCATTAAGAGAATAAACAATAGATAAATATCATAAATGTATCTTTAAAGAAATAAATGACGAATGTCTATGGAATTAGTTTACGGCACAATATGGTTAATTCATTTGAAATTTTTTTAAAAAAAATTTCAAATAAATTAACCATGAAAAAAGTTTCTATCTTGTTTTAAGGTTAGTATATTTAAATATAGACTAATATATAATAAATATTTAATTTAAGTAATTAAAATATTAGGAGTAATAAGAAATTAATAAGCCTTTAACTTGTACTATCCTGATCGTTTTGATTTTAAAAATAGGAAAGGAAAGAAGGGCAGAGTGCTATTCCACATGTCCCATTATGTTCTGTTACAGAGTGTCATATTATGTAAAGAGGTCTTCCTCGCTGACTGTGGTACCGAAGGCCAGCCCATTGGCCATCAGGCCGCCATACCGTGAGAGGAGGTGGGGTGAAAATAAAGCCGCAATCGTAGGCGGCAGTAACCGGTGACGCCCAAGGCAGTGTTAAAAGCGAGCGTTTTTGGCTGAACTGTTTTGGTAGATGAAGATATGGAATGATAGTAACGAAATTTTTTTCCCTTTGCTGGTAAAACAAAAGATAGAAACTTTTTCCCCAGGCAACATCGAGGGAGTCATCACTGTACAGGAACTAGTAATGAAATTAGCAATTCGAATATTTTCAATGATTAGAATATTTCGACATTTTTTTAAAAAAAGATTTCAAATGAATTAACCATACTGTGCCGTCATCTAATTCCGTTGAAATTCGTCCTTAGATACATTTATGATATTAATCTATTGTTTATTCTCTTAATGCCCGACACATTGTTTTCTTAAACTAAGTAGCAATTTTCGCTTTTTTTTTTTTTTTTTTGCTATGATATTTGCACTGATACATATAAAAATTATATAATCTCAAATAACTGATTAAAAATTATGTATAATATTCAAAACCTCTTACTACACACAAATTGTCAATGCATGGAGCTAAAATAATTCCATCCACATTGTCACACATTCGAAAAATATCTGCAGAGATTCAAAACTTTAAGGATCAAATGTTTTTAAAAGATAAAATTTTAAGGATATTAAACATATATTTTCAGAAAGCGTACTAAAGAAAAATGTATTGAAAATAATTAATTTAATTTCTCATCTACTTATAACAATCCTGAAGCAACTTCTACTTCCAAAAGAAGTATGTGGAATTTTTTTTTTTAAATTCGGAAGTTTTTTTAAAAAAATACTCCAGCTTTCAGAATCTTTGAGAAAACTAATTGAATCGAATTCAGAATTGTCGGAATTCTTTTTCTGACAGTTGGTAGTGCAGTTCATTTTCAGATGATATTTTAAATTTCTGTCTCATTTGATTACCAAGATTTGTAATTTTATATTTTGTTTTTAATTAAAATCAGTGATTATTATCAATAATGTTTTACTTTCATAATTAATATAAAACTTAAACAAAGAAAACTTATTCTTAGCATTCCAAGTTAATTGTTTCCTTATGAAACTTTTAAAACTATGTTTAACATTATCTTTTATTTACGTGCTTTGAAAATAAATATTTAAAAGAATAGTTTAATTTATAAAACAAATATTTGTATTAAAATTACTATAAAACATGGGATCTGAACGATCATTTCAATAACATTAATATATATTCTCATTAATATTATATTTTTTCACCACCTAATTTTAAATAACAATGCTGTTACTGCCGTTTATTAAATCTATTTATTATATACCATTTATATTAAATTTTTCTCAAATGTATTGTGATATACATTTGAACAATAAAGATCTCGTACAAAAATAATGCTATTTAGGTACTTGACTGAGAAACGGGATATGGAATAAAATAAACAACGAACTGTTGTCCTGAGAGTTTTGAAACTGTTAAATTTGAATTTCTCATCATCACCGCAAAACATAGAAAAACAATTTTCAAGGTGAATTATAAAAAGCTATTTTTTTTAAAATAAGTCTGGATGGTTTTAGTGCCTACTTTGACTCGGAAAATGACTGAATTCTTACCAAGTTTATCAAGATCTGTATTTTTAAATTTTGTTGTTATATTAAAATGAGTGTTTGTTAACAATAATGTTATTTCATAGTTAATATAATGCGTAAACAAAGAAAAATTATTGTTGGTATAAGTAATTTTTTTTTTTTTTTTTTTTTTTTTTATGAAACGTAAAGTCATATGTAGTTAAAATCAGTGATTATTATCGATAATGTTTTGTTTTCATAATTAATATAAAACTTAAACAAAGAAAACTTATTCTTAACATTCCAAGTCATTTGTTTGCTTATGAAACTTTTAAAACTATGTTTAACATTATCTTTTATTTACGTGCTGTGAAAATAAGTAGTTTAGCTTGCAAAATAAATTTTGTATTACAATTACTATAAAACATGGGATCAGAACAATCATTTCAATGATATTAATATAATACACGTTAATATATATTCGCAATAATATTATATTTTTCCACTACCTAATTTTAAATAATAATGCTGTTACTACCGTTTATTAAATTATAGTCTTTATAAACCGCTTATATTATATTTTTCTCAAATCTCATTCAAACATAATGCTATCTAGGTACTTGACTGAGAAACGAGATATAGAGTAAAATAAACAACGAATTGTTGTTCTGACAAAACCACAAATTCTAGGAAAACAATTTTCAAGACGAATGGACCAAAAGCTAATTTTTTGCCAAGAATCTGGGTGTCTCGCCACTGTGAATTGGAAAACGAAAAACTCCTTATTCATTTAGAGGCTTTTTACGAATTATTAAAGAGTAGATTGCAATTGGGGAAGATTAAACATTTGAAAAATAATTCTAAAGATATATTTTTCGCTTAATTTAGAATAGGCTGAAGTAATCCAATAGAAGAGTCATAGAACAAAGTAGGCATTTATGAGTGAGGAAAGAAAGTAGTTGACTAAAACATTAGACTAGTGTTGCTAGGGAAAATTAAATAATAATAGTGCATAATTAAGTAATAGTGAAAATTGAAAGAGAAAGTAGGGAGCCTTCAAGGAAAGCGTTGATGATGAGAAATTCAAATTTAACAGTTTCAAAACTCTCAGGACAACCGTTCGTTGTTTATTTTACTCCATATTGAAATGATCGTTCAGATCCCATGTTTTATAGTAATTTTAATACAAATATTTGTTTTATAATTTAAACTATTCTTTTAAATATTTATTTTCACAGCACATAAATAAAAGATAATCTTAAACATAGTTTTAAAAGTTTCGTAAGGAAACAATTAACTTGGAATGCTAAGCATAAGTTTTCTTTGTTTATGTCTTATATTAATTATGAAAACAAAACCTTATCGATAATAATCACTGATTTTAACTATATATGACTTTATGTTTCATAAAAAAAAAAAAAAAAAAACCCAAATAACTTATACCAACAATAATTTTTCTTTGTTTACGCATTATATTAATTACGAAATAACATTATTGTTAACAAACACTCATTTTAATTTAACAACAAAATTTAAAAATACAGATCTTGATAAACTTAGTAAGAATTCATTCAGTTTCCGAGTCACAGTAGGCACTAAAACCTTCCAGACTTATTAAAAAAAAAAAAAAATAGCTTTTTATCATACACCTTGAAAATTGTTTTTCTACGTTTTGTGGTGATGATGAGAAATTCAAATTTAACAGTTTCAAAACTCTCAGGACAACCGTTCGTTGTTTATTTTACTCCATATTGAAATGATCGTTCAGATCCCATGTTTTATAGTAATTTTAATACAAATATTTGTTTTATAAATTAAACTATTCTTTTAAATATTTATTTTCGCAGCACGTAAATAAAAGATAATGTTAAACATAGTTTTAAAAGTTTCATAAGGAAACAATTAACTTGGAATGCTAAGAATAAGTTTTCTTTGTTTAAGTTTTATATTAATTATGAAAATAAAACATTATTGATAATAATCTCTGATTTTAACTAAAAACAAAATTTAAAAATTCAAATCTTGGTAATCACATGAGACAGAAATTTAAAATATCATCTGAAAATGAACTGCACTACCAACTGTCAGAAAAAGAATTCCGACAATTCTCAATTCGATTCAATTAGTTTTCTCAAAGATTCTGAAAGCTGGAGTATTTTTTAAAAAAATTCCACAAACTTCTTTTGGAAGTAGAAGTTGCTTCAGGATTGTTATAAGTAGATGAGAAATTAAACTAATTATTAAATTATTTTTAATACATTTTTCTTTAGTACGCTTCTCAAAAAAATATATTTAAAATCCTTAAATTTTTATCATTTAAAAATCTTTGTTCCTTAAGGTTTTGAATCTCTGCAGATATTTTTCGAATGTGTAACAATGAGGATGGAATTATTTTCGCTCCATGCATTGACAATTTGTGTGCAATAAGAGGTTTACATATTATACATAATTTTTAATCAGTTATTTGCGATTATATAGTTTTATATGTATCAATTCAAATATCATAGCCACTTGATATAAGATTAAAAATTGTACGCATTGATTTAATAATTCTCCAAAAATTAATTTGTGTTACAAAAAACAACCTTTTTAAAACTATTTCGTATTATCAAAACTATCTGCAAATTAGATCAAAGGACAACTTGGAATGGGAAATTTCTTTCATAACAAATGGTTGCATTTAATCAATTATTGCTTTTTGAACAAAAATCTTTCTTCTGTTATTATAGTAACACCATTAATTACAAGAAAAGAAGAAAGATTAGTACTACTGTTAATATTTTTAGAGATTGACCATTTATTTTTCAATAGAATTTCTTAAAATAATTATTTTATCATTAAATTTTTGTTCTTCGGATACCCTCATCATGCAAAAAAAAAAAAAAAAAAAAAAAAAAATCCTATTTTGAGATAATTCTGTTGTTTCAAAATACAAAAGAAACACAATATAAAACTTACAATATCTTTAAAAAGGGGGAATATGAACAAGATATTATTCCACAATTTGGTTAGCCAAATATTATTTATTATACATGTATATTATTATTACTTATATATTATATATTTTAGATATACAGAAAACATATGTACAAAATGCGAGAATAAAATAAACCTTCATATTTCATAACTATTTTTTCTTTGATATTTTGGTATATAATGAAGTTATCTGCTGTTCTAAATGAAGTTTAATTTTTTAAATAGAAAGATACATAAAAAAACATGAATCACATATTTTATAATATTGTAAAATATTTATAAGTAGAAAATTCATCTTCATTGGCACAACAACGGCATGGTGGGCCAAGGCCCATCTGCCTACTAGCAGATTTCGATACATGTGATGTTTTCTTTTTACAGGATAGGGTTGTCTGCCATAAGCCCAACAATCTACAATCATGTTAGAGCGGGACCTACAGTTTAAAGTGGATTCCCAACTATTACAAACATCCATGTCACCGCCGGGACTCGAATCCGAAGCCCGTGGCACCGCGCACTAGTCACTCGGCCATCAGGTCCCATATATAACACCGACAAAAATATTCCGGGGAGAAATTAACTTTTTGTGTCCATTAAAAAAAATATTATTTCTAAAAATAATTTGTCATTTTAAACCACTAATAATTTATCACAAATTTATATAAAAATAAATACGGTATAGAAATTTTAAAATACTGACCTAAAGGATTCTAACCGAAGATCTATTTGCTGCGAAGAAGCAGGTGTTGATTTCCGACAGGACTTGACTTGCATTTACTAGGATATGTTTCTGTGCGAAGTCTGGAAATAAGAATTTCTTTTTTTTTTTTTATTATTATTAAGAAAAGTCTGTGAAGAGGTTGAACATTATTCAAATGACTGAATTTCTGAGCCTATTTGCCACCCATCCATTGCTCTGTTGCTTCTTTTTTCGTTGAAATATGAGATCTTCCGGTGACATCCAATGAAATATTGTATCTGCTTCAGATTTCGCGAGGAAATCGGCTAGTTCATTTTCTGCAACACCGGCATGTCCTGAGAACCGGATGAATTAATTCAATGGATAAAATGCTATTACAAAGTTCTTCCAGTTTATTGCCAAGAAACCGGATGATACGATTGGAACGGATAATACACGTCTGCAACGGCAGAAGAACTGCTTCACTTGGTTTCCGAATTACAACTGCTGACAACAGCTGTGTTTGACGACGACTAAATGCGCACGCATTCATCTCTCCGCACCTCTCCAGTATCGACTAATAGGAGGCCTTTATAAATCCAGCCCAGTTCTTAACTCCTCCTACTTTTTGATAAGCACTGATTGTAACCTCGCTTTCTGTTCATTTCTTATTTTGTTTTTTCCCTCACTTCAACAATATTTGACATACTTAGTGTGCAATCTTGAATAAATTATGAAGATTTGTCCATAACAAGTCCCGCGCCAAATACCGTTTTGGCGCCAAAATATCTATCGCCAAAATACGATTTATAGTGCTGATGAATATATGATAGGAGCTGCTTTTTCAAGGCAACCCTAATGTCCGACTCTGGTTTGAGCGAGAGATTATAACTAAATATAACTATTGTAACTTTTTATTTAATTAATTATATAACTGAAGATAATTCTGTTCATTCGTCCAGATAGTCTGTAAATTTTACTAACTTTAACTAGTTAACATTTTTTGCTGTACTAAAATTGTAATGTCTCATCTGAGCAACAGATGGGCGCTCTGAATATCTCCACTCCTGGATCAAGAGAAGCGGTTCTAAACAACTCCTTTGCATAAATCCGTCCTTTTCGTATCCTTTCTGGTAGCGCCATCTATTAATCATATTCTAAACGAATATTTACTAATATTTACTAATCTAATTATTGTTTTCTCAATTTTTTTTATTTTAAATGGAGTGTTTAAAAAAAACCAGAAGAAATAGTTCCGTTGTTTTAATCTTTTACAAAAATTGTATAGGTATATTTTGTTGAAATGTTTAAATAATTATGATGTGAGATTAAATTAATTACTTTGCATTCTAGTACTCTGCTTTAATCCGGACCATTTATAAAGTTTCATTCGATTCATATTTATGTTAGGTATCATTTATCTATGCTACAACCCATCATAATTTATTTGAAAATCATCTTTTGAAAGTCATGAAAGTCATATTTTGGCCTTAATTTCCGACTGTACTGAGATCCAAGCCAGCCAAATGGTCAGAGCGTGAAGATATGTGGCTGGATTTCATCCGGTTTTTGCAGAATAAGGATTAAAAAGTAAATAAATAATAATACTGATATTTGAGAAAGTGTCTTTCTTTTTTAGAGAATATTCTACACGTACCATTATAACTGAATTTGCAACTGGTCCTAACTGTGCCTAGTTTTTAAATTCAATTTTAAAAGATTAAAATTGCATCGGATCGTAACTAATTTAAGTTTCCACTTTTGTCTATCAAAAATTATAGAGTTTGAAAAGTTTGCACATATATTTCAGCGAAACACATTATCAAAAGTACACAATTTCTAAAGAAATACGAATGCATCGTTATTAATTATTACATTGATGGTAATTATTAATTGATTATATTATTAATTGATTGTAATTATTAATTTATTATATTATTAATTGATTGTAATTATTAATTGATTTTGTCCCAAAACAAACTATTAATTTATGTTGGGAAATAAACATTTTTATGAAGAGCCAAATTGTAATTTAAATTTTAATGAACACATTTATAAAATTATTTTTATTTTATATATTTATGAAGTGGGCACAAAACATTTACATGCATACAGTTAAATATATGTTAAAACAGAATGCTTGTTGAATGGAAAACACTAGATAAAACAAAAATATTTTTGGATCAACATTTTTCAAAAAGTTAAAAAAATATTGAAATTATTTTTAATTAAAGAAACGGAAAAACAAAAATATTTTTGGATCAACATTTTTCAAAAAGTTAAAAAAATATTGAAATTATTTTTAATTAAAGAAACGAAAAAACAAAAATTAAGTTAAAAATATTATTTTTCAAAATAAAAAAAAAAAATCCAAATAAAAAAAAATTCCTCCAAATATATAATTAAAATATAAAAAAAATATATAAATAAATTTTACGTCAAAATATACACATGTTTAGTTTATTAAACAATTCTTTTCTTTCCAATTTCATACATGCAATAAAATTTTGCTAACTCGAATCAACATACATCTATGCTTGAAAAACAAATTAACACTGTAATTTTTGTATTATATTGGTATTTTCTGTGACTGTGGAAAGAAATTATCATAATTTTCTCTATTAAATCTTTATTTTTTTTTCTTTTTTTACTATTAAATAAAAATTAAATTTTAAATTCTTATTTACAATTGAATATAAATGTTATAGTTATTTCTCTTAATTAATAGCATGATTCTTTTGAATGGGAGAATAATTTCCATATATATATATATATATATATATATATATTGCACAAAGATCTTTAGCGATGATTATACAAGGGAACCCATATATGGCTTCTCCCAACCAATGCACTGATTTTGATGTACAACTTGCTTCCTGCTGCAATTTCTTTGAATACCACTGAAAGATACAAAATTTTTTCGTAAAGTCTCTAATTGGCAATCATGGGTAAGTGTGCCATTGCAAGCGATATTAATAAGTTCCTTTTATTGACAAATCTTCAAGAATATCGCCTCTATGTAAGTTCCATTCTCATTTGCTTTGTGTACCACGAGCCCTTTCATCTACTAAATAAGATAAATGTGTTAAGATTTACTTAGTAAGATAAAAGGAAAACTTGAAAAATTGAGACAATAATTTGTAATATTTAATAAAATTTGTAGATTTATGGATGAATAAAATTTGCAGAGTTAATAATGAAAAAAATTATTCTAAAACCTCACTGTAATCTCATAAAATTTATTGAACTATGGTCGTAGCCTTATTCTGTGCATCTACTTGGGTTTTCCAAATAAATGAGGTCGCTTTACACTGCTTCCTACGATTTATTTAAATTGTCATTAGCATGGCAATCTAACATATTTTCTTATTGACCTTTAATCCACCATCTTACGCATTCATTACGAGAAAAAAAAGGGGACAAAGCATTGCACATCCACCTTTTATTGAATTAACGCCCCTTTCTTTGTAGTTTATTCCAAAACACCGACAAAAGGATGACATACACTCCCCCTCCCCCGACTCTTTTCTGCCCTTGACAATCGTGCGATGAAAGAGAAATACGGATTGTCATTCACGAGAGCTGCCGGATTTGAAATGTCCACAAACTACCGCTGGGACAAAAGATTCCCTCTGCTTCTATGTATAGTGCTTAGTTCATATTTTTCAATGTAATTTCACGTATAAAACTTTTCCGGGGTGGTACAATTGCCGCTTACTTTTAATTTGCCGCCCCAATCTGTTTTTCTATTTGAGTGATAACGCATGGAACTAAACGGTGTGACATGTTATAGTTTGGCGTCATTTTTTTTTTCAAAAGTACAAGGGTTGGGGGAGTGCAAAAAGGGACTTTACGGTAGTGGGTGGTGATCCGGTTTCGGGGGTTTTTCTCTAAGTAGATTTTAACAGTTGAACATCTGATGTGCGATGTATGGAAACCACAGCCAGCGATAATTTTTTTTTTTTTTTTTTTTTTGGATTTCGGAAAAATTCATGTCATCCTTTTCTGGTATATATAACATTCATATGTGTGGTCCAAGGTAGCTCTTTTTCTCCCAAATGAGACCCATACTGCTTTTTCCCACTTTTATTGCGGCCTAAGCGAGTTAAAACGTTGGATATTACAGATCTAAATGCTGCTCAAAAGTGAAGCATGAATTTGTATTGAAATAAGAAAAATCATTTAGTTACTGTTAGCTGTCTCTCAGATCACGCTGTTTTTTTTTTTTTTTTTTTTTTTTTTGAAAAATAACGTAAATATAAAAAGCTTTGAAATCTTCCACAATTTATATATAATTGCTATATTTGTATTTTATTTCTAAGTAATTAAAAAACATGTGTCACAGTATGGATTTTTTTCGATATTGCTAGTTCAGTATTGTTGTTAAAGTCATCTGCAAGGTTGCATGTTAGTGGTAATAATAATAGCAATAATAATAAATAAAACACACACATCTACTGTTGATGTAGTAAAATAAATTTTTATCTAGTAGAAACTTGAAATAATAACTGAGAAATTTTATTTTCCATCAAGAGTCACACAATTAATTCAAAATAATGAAGAATTTGAATACAAAATTAATTCCCATGATAAGTTACTCATTAATTGTAAATAATAACATGAAATAGTAACATTATTTTTCAAAATTTTTTATATATACTATAAAACAAGAGATTTTTTTTGTACGCGTTTATATTTATCATAATTTAAGAAATTATGTATTTGAGAAGTTAAATTGTTTTCTCAAAATTTACTAATTTTTTTTAATCTGATGCATAACCAAGAATGATGGAAAAACTTCTAAATAATTTTTGTAAACTATAATTCTGGATATAAAAACAGCAATAAATTACATTCTGAAATCATTTTAGCTAAAATTTGTCTTCTTTTTCTTATAAATTTCCTTACATTCAGTGAGCAATTAAAATAGAGTAAATTATCAATTACTATAGAATAAATATTACCGATTCAGTATATTTCTTCGATTTTATTGATGTAAAAAATTTTATATTTAATTAATTGTTCATGTTAGAAACGCAATATCTAAACGATCTATACTTTTATAAATCGTGAATGTTGAATTAATAATTTATAACAAAGGGATTTTTAAATATTTAGATAAAGGAAATTAAAAATGATCGTTCTAATAATTTTCAGAAATATACCAACTAAAATTGTTAATATTTGAAAAGTTTGTGTCAGTCTTCAGTTTTCATATTCTTTTGATTTGATCTTATATAGAATTAAAATTATAATTTTCATTTTATATATATTTTTATTTTTCTTGCATTTTTAATTTGCTATAACGAAACAAATTAATTTTCTAATAATTTATTATGTTTTGCCAAATCATTTGATTTGGCTGTGATTTGATTTGGCAACTATAAATAGATTCAAGGTAATAATATTTGACCACCCCTACATTTTAAAATGAAATACTATATATGATGAAATTTTACATGAAGTATTTTATATTGTTAAATATTTTACATTATTTATTTAAAATGATCGCTAATTGATTATTAATTTGATTATCATTATAAATTTCAGAAACCAAATAACTTTATTTCAACACTAATTTTAAAATTAACAAAAATTAAGAAAAATATAGCTTGTGTAATTTTTATTCATTAAAATTTAATAACTTTTTAATCAAAACATTAATCATTGAAAAGCTTATTTTTCTATCTTGAAATAGATGAAATCGAAGAATTTCGAAAATAAATATATTATTTCATTTCGTTTATTATATTATTTAATCAATAATAAATATTTATTGAAGTTGCATATCAGATGAATCAATTTGTCACTCATGTCCATAAATTAAGCCATCTTAATGAAGTTCAGGCAAAGAAAGAGGCTACACAGGCCAAAACAAATTTGACTTATTTGAAAAGTCTCTTTATTGAACAAAAGGAAAAGAGCAGAAAAATATGCTATATGTTTGACATAATTGCCGGACCAGTCGCAAACATGGCCTCTTTTTTCCAGCTGGAAATGGAAATTTCCAAAGGATAACGCCCCTTGTCACAAAGCTAAAATTGTGTTGGAGTGGTTCAGGAACATGATACTGAATTCCGGTTAATGTCCTGGCCGCCTAACTCACCGGATGTCAATCCGATGCAATGGGATGTCCTGGGACGGCAGCTCAGAGTTCAAACAACAATTCCAATATCTTGGATTTGCGTGACCGTTAAACATCTAGTACAATCTTTGGTTATCTACCAAGGACTTGTGGCATCCATGCCAAGGCGTGTTGAAGCTGTGTTGCGAGCCAAAGGTGGGCTAACTTGTTATTGACAGGTGGTTATAATGTTTTGGCTGTTGAGTGTAGATTCAAGGTAATAATATTTTTTAATTATAAAATGAAATACTATATGTAATGAAATTTTACATGAGTATTTTATATTGTTAAATATTTTACATTATTTATTAAAATGATTGCTAATTGATTATTAATTTGATTATCATTATAAATGAAAACTAAATAACTTTATTTCAACACTAAATTTAAAATTAAGAAAAATTCAGAAAAAATATGCTTTTGTAATTTTTATTCATTAAAATGTAATAATTTTTAATAAAAACATTAATCATTCGAAAAAACTTATTTTTCTTTCTTGAAAATAGATGAAATCGAAGAATTTCGAAAATAAATATTTTATTTCATTTCATTTCATTTATTATATTATTTAATCAATAATAAATATTTATTGAACGCATATATATAAATAAATATATCTGAGTTCAATATATTATGAATTTCAGTGTGTAATCTATAGCTTCAGAGGAAAGCTAGTGGTGTACCATGCTGGTTGTCATGCATACAACTTTCTTTTCTAAAGTCTTATCATAATAAAATAGGATCTATCGTGCAATAAGTTAGGAGTCAATCTGTAAATAAAAGTACAGAGTCATTATTAAAACATTTTTTTAATGTTCACAAATATCTGCCACATAAATTTTTTCTGTGTCGGTTACGTTGGTACGTTTTTCTGTGTCGTACAGGACAAACGGCAAAGTTGGCCTCGAGATTCTCACCCGAGAGGAAGTACAGCGCAACCGATGCTGCCGCTGAAAAACATTTAATTTCCAATCTCTCATCCCCAGAATAAATATATTTAGCCCAACCTTATGTATTAGTTGACCTACAGACTGTCATCCAGAGAGGAAATATATTTCGCGTATCCACCTAGCTATCCTTCTCGCGAGTACCTGAGTAACCATATTTTCGGCTTATTCGTGGAAACCTACCATGAATCTATAACTACATATCTTTGAATATGTTAAATATCAAATAAAATAATTTGTATTACTTTTTTCCTGAAATTAAAAATAATTTTCTGATTTCAAATTAACAAAATACTATTTAATGCTACAATTATTTGATCGCAAAATTATGTTAAGCTCCCGTCCCCCCCTCTCCTTTTTTCTCCTGTTAATTTCAATGCTACCTAATAACCCATAACATGCAGAGAAATATTTGATCAGCATTATTACTTTACGTTACATTTTTGTTTTTTAATTGATTCCTATTCATGAAATAAATATAAATGATCAATTTTCCGATTCAATACTTATGTAAATGATTACAATCCGATCGTTAGATGTCACAATGAGAAGTACTTTTCTATTTGAAATCTAAAGTATGAAAATAAATAAGACACTCCTATTTCTATGGATGTTTTTATAACAATTGTAATGAATAAATATTTGGTGATATAGAAAGAATTATAAATAAACTCATGTTTGTGAAAATTGCAAAACCATGAAGGACTTACGCGAGTGAGCTGAAATTTTCAGGAAATGCAAATTAGCGCATGATATGCAAATGATTAGAATTTCAAATCCGTAGCGCATGCGTATGCTGAGCAGCGCCCTCTGAACGGCGGACGGATCCGAATAAATAGACGGCTGTAGCGAGGCGTGTATGGTTATCGGTGGTTATCTGCTAGTGGTAAACGTTAGCTCAATCGTTACTTATGCCTCTTCGACGAAAGACAGACGGGGACGGCTTACAGAGTTTGAACGGGGGAGAATCATCGGCCTTCGAGAAGCTGGATTGTCTTATCGTGCAGTAGCCGCTCGTGTGCAGCGTAACAGCAGCACAGTGATGCGTCTTTGGAGGCAGTGGACGGACGAGTGTCGGACAACTCGGAAATCCGGGAGTGGACCTCGAAATGGGACGTCAGCTCGCGATGATAGACACCTGGTCCGCATGGCGCTGACGGACCGTACAGCTTCCTCTAGACAATTGGCAGCACAGTGGTCAATAGCTACAGGTGTTTCATTGTGTGCTTCATCAATTCGTAGACGTCTGCTGCAGCGGGGACTGCGTGCAAGGACTCCTTTATACAGGATCCCTCTCACGCTAAACCATCGCCGTCTGCGGCTACAATGGGCCACTCAGCATAGAGACTGGTGTGCTGATTGGTAGCATGTCGTGTTTTCTGATGAATCCCGCTTTAATTTGTGGTACCATGATGGCCGCATTCGTGTCGCCGATTGAACATGTGTGGGATTTCGTTGGTCGGCGTCTCACTCGTGATCCTCGTCCTGTTGCTTCTGCAGACGAACTTTGGGTGCGCATACAAACAATATGGAATGCTCTTCCTCAGGCAGACATTCAAAATTTGTTTGACCCCATGCCACGTCATGTAGTAGCACTTATTGCTGCGCGTGGTGGCTACACAAAATACTGATTCCTATCTCTTGTTATTGTTTGTTTGCTTTGAACATTTAATGATTTATTTGTACCTCTACCACTCAACTGTGTATTAAATTTCATTCAATTATGACGATTCCTTCATGGTGTAGCAATTTTCACAAACATGAGTTTATAAATTTTGATAGAAGAGATAGTACAAATGCTTTATTGGTTGCAACACTATTTTTCTCTTAAAATGCCTTTAAAAAAGTTGATTTCGTTTTTATTAAAGCCTGCCTTAGAAACTGTAATCGAAATCCATGTTTAAAAATATCTATAAATCATTTCAATCACGGCCTATTTTAATTGTTCTCGAAATTACTTTTTTAAATTAAAAAACTATTTTTCATATGTTTTAATGTAAATTTTGTTTGTAGAAGTAAAATGATCACTCACTATTAAGGTTACTAAATCTTACTAAATCTAATAATAAGAAATGTTAATGGTTAATAGTTCTTACTAAATCTGTTATAAATATTCACTATAAAAAGTGTAACTTAATTATTAACTGGAATGTTTTCTTAAAATTGAAAAAAAATGTTTATGAACATTAAAATTTCAGAACATTGATAAATTAAGTACACGTTAAAAATTGACAAGTGTTGCAAAAGAATTAAAGTTGCTTGAATTTTATTTTAAAAAAAAACGTATTCTTTAATTAAATATGTTTATAGGATTAGATACAATTTGTATACACTTAGAATTTATATTATATTTACAATTTGATTTGAAATGATTTAAATCGAGTTTTATTTGAATAGGTATTAAGGGATTTGCAAATGTGTTTTAGATTCAAGAAGGCTAATTCTTCAGGTTTAATGGATCAGAACCTATGAATTTAAATCAATATTTAGCTTTTCTTGATAAAATTGTGATTACGAATTAGTGTCTACATTTTTTTCTTTCTTTCTTTTTTTTTCTGAAAACCACTTTATTATCATTCACCCATGAAATAATATTACATTTTTTAGAGTATTATTAGTAATTTTGTCTATTCATTTAATGACTGCGAATATAATTATATATTTTATTTTGTCTTCAAATTTTAAAATATGCATTTATATTCATATTTCAATCTCTGGAACTGTATTTATTTTAATGTATGTATTCGATAAAATGAAAAAAAAAAAGTTTTTTTTGATTATTTATAAAAAGATCATTCCCAAAATTTAAATACTTCTTACTTGAAAATTTGTCTATTCATTACTATCACATTAAAATTAATGTTAACAAACACTGTTTTTTCACCATGCAATTCTGATATTCTTCAATTTTTCCACTCTGACTAAATATATATATATATTTATAAATATATAAATATATATATATAAATATGAATCCATGAAGCAAGGAAAAAAGTGGGTATTTCTTTGAAAAATTTAAAAAGAAATATGCGCGAGGAAATTCGTGATGATTCATACAGGTTAAGGGTGGAGCTATTTTTATGTTGTAATCTGTATATTTTTAAACTGTATTTCAGAAGAATTGACAACAAGGCGAGATACCAGGAGTAAGATAATTGGATTTCTTTTCATTCAAGCATCCATAGGAAGTTGGGGGAGGGGGGGGATCTTACACTGCAAAACTTCTTCTGATTCCTGTTCTTCAGTTGTTGGTGCTCTCATGGTTATTTTACAAATAGATCGTTTCTGTGCACCTCCAGATAAAAATATGCAAATAGAAACGAAATAAAAAAAGATTTTTGAATATTTTTAAAAACGCATTCCCAAAATTGAATTACATCGTCTCTCTTCACGCTTAAAAATTCATCTATTCATAACTATCACACTTTAAATAATGTTTAAAAAATCCGTTTTTTCACCACACAATTCTATTAATAGTAAATTTTTCCACTCCGAATAAATGTTTATAGAAATATGAATCCCTGAAGCAAGAAAACAAGCGTGCAGTTCTTTGAAAGATTTAAAAAGAAATACGCGTAGGGAAATCTAGTCCATTGATGATTTGCACAGTAAAGTAGTTTAGCTATTTTTATATTGTAATTTGTATATTTCTAAGTATATTTCAGAATTGACAACAAGGCGAGATACCAGGAGTGAAATAATTAGATTTCTTTTCATTCGGGCACCCATAGACAGTTTGAGGAGGGAGGGAGGGAGGGAATCTTAGACTGCAGAATTTCTTTTGATCTCTGCTCTTCAATTGCTGTTGTGCTCTCGCGTTTATTTTACAAGTAGATTATTCCTATGCACCTTCAAACTCCAGATAAAAATATACAAATAAAAAAAATAAAAAAAGAAAAGAAAAAAAAAAACTTTTTACTTTTATACGCAGGATAGCGTCTTCGAAATCAATTTTCGAAAAAGGAAAATGATTCAAAAAGCAAAAATAGAAAAGAAATAACTAGATTTTACCGAAGAAAAATGTTCTATACAAGCAAAATTATTCCTGAATAAAACTGAATGTACGCATTGAAAAAAATATTTTTAATTTATTTTCAAATAGGATCGTTTGAAAAGGGAAGAAAAAGTGTTTGTTATTTATTTATTTCGAATTTCTGGAGCGGTGACGTTCATCGGCTCAAAAAAGAACGCACGAGGTCGATTCGATCCCAATTTTAAAACTAATTTCTTATCAATTATTTTAACAAATAAGTAAATAAATAAAATTATTACTTTTAATATTTGATTGCAGTTTTATATAGAAACAAAAATAGTTTCATTAAAATAACAATTTTAAAATATAATAAAAATTAAAATAAATTTATACCTAGTTTTTTAATTCTCTTTTTGAAGTAAAATTTTGTTTACCCTTTTCGAACTCATTTAATCATTTTATATAAAATAATTTTAATTTATCTGTAGTTTTTTTATTCTCTTTTTGAAGTACATTTTCTCACTCTTTTTGTCACATTTAATAATTTTATATAAAATAATGACTACTGTCTGGTTAAAGTACTGGAGGCTGAGGGCCGAGTGACTAGAGCTTTGAGACTGGGTGTCACAGCTTTCGGGTTCGAGTCCGAGTCCCGGCCGTGACATGGGTGTTTGTAGTGTCCAAAATCCATTTTAAACCGTAGGATTTGGTCTAATATGACTGTAGCGCGTATGTCTGAGATTCCTACACCGTAAAAAGAAAACATCTCCTGTTCCCCGTCTTTCTTATCATATTTTTAAGTTGAGAATTATCTATCGATCTATCTATCTATACACACACACACACACATATATATATATATATAATTTAAATTTAGGGCAACTTTTGAGTTATGTTCTTGCTAGCTATATCGAATTTTGCCATTTAGTTATTATAAATTTGCAATGTTGGAATAATCTTGATTATGATATCCATATGGTTTTAGAAATAAGGGGAAACTAATTTAAATACATTTTTAAAAGAATTCTTTATTAGAGAGTGTAATGTGTCAAATTCTTATAGCTTAATAGGAATTTAAAATTTCATAATCTTAATCATAGTATTAATAATAACGTTCAGAATTACCTGGAATACTATAAAAAATTGGTACCTTTGTGTTATCTGGATATATTTATTCACTAAATATTAAGGTTGATTAATCATTGCCAAACATAATATAATAAGCAATTAAAATAATTAAACAAATATTTCGATACATTATAAATCATACAACAATCGAAAAAATATATATTAACGAAGAACGTACAGAAACCATGAACCCATATACTTCCAGTTTACAATGTGTGATCACGAAACTGATTCTCTGTGACAAAAGCCACTCGGAAGAGAAGCGCTGCGGTTATGCCTACAGACTGTGCCTACAGACATGCCTGTGGCAAATGCGATGATTTAAATTATACTAATTTTGTTATAAATAAAAGACATTTTGAGATCTCATGTTTGTATAGAATAACTTTATGTTTGTTTTCTTAAAAACTATATATTTATTTACAGGGGGGAGAGGTGATGATTATTATTCTTTTTCTGAAATGGGGTGATCATTCCCATTGGATTTTCTAACCTCCTTTGATTTCAATTTTCTGAGAATAGTAGAGTAAAAATAAATTAAATTCTTTAGAGTAAAAATTAAATGAGAAAAATAGAAATTTAAAAACCACATTTGACGACGACAAAAAAAAAAAAAAAAAAAACCCAACTCTCAAATCCTTTTCCCAAAATATAGTTTGATGCAGAATATGTATCTTTACAATTTCTGTGGTTAAAATATATACGTCATTAACTAATCTAAATATATTCCATATTTGATTAGAACATGTATTGCAAAGCATACAAGATCCGATATAGGTACAATCAAAAAGAAAGATCTGTATTTTAGTATTTTAAATTTATGTAGGCCTTGTTTTCTGTTTAGTATATTTATTATAAAAATATCAATAACAAACATTTTTAGTTATCTCTATTAAAAATAGAGAATGTATAAAAATCTATGGAAAGATTAAATAAGTGTAAGTTTAAATAATATTTAAGGGACTGAATGGCTGAAAGTCTGGCATTCTTTGCCACAGGTTTCATGTTCTGGCCATGCCATGGATGCATGTAGTGGTTCAGAATCCACTTTAGGCCGTATGTCCCGATCTCATATGACTGTGGATCGTCACAGAGTCAAGTCAGACTTCTACCTACGGGTATCCAATAACAACAGAAGCTGCCCCCTTTCCCTTCAACCATGAGTCCATACGGGTTCGTGAGTTTGGTCTAGATGTGTACCAAATGGGATAAGAAACAACGACAAAACAATATTTTATATAAATTTTTTATATATGTAAGTTTATTATAAGGTTTTTATATATGTAAGTTTAATATAAGGTTTTTATATATGTAAATTTAATATAAGGTTTTCAAATAAATATTTTTAAACATTTGAAAAATACATTTTTAAATAAACCAGAAGAAATCTTCTTTTGTAATGTTAATGAAATGATAGGACTGAAAATTATACTTCAAAAGTTAATAAAAAATTCACAGAGCATAATCCTAACATTAATTCCAGAAATTGATCAAAAGAAAGTAAAGCAAGAGGTAAGAGTTATTCGTTATTGAACATAATCTTTATGTTTTTTTTGGTCCAGGAGACTAAATTAAGATCTGGAGAGACCCCACCCACTGATTGCTAATTACCGATTCTATCGTTTTGATAGAGTCAATCAAAATTCTACCCTAGTAAGCGAAGACACTTGTTTCTACACTCAAGAGCCAAAACATTATGACCACCCCTACATTTTGCAATGAACTCGCCTGGATGACGGGGAAGGCACGTGATCAGGTGGAAATGGTATTTAACTGATGCTGGAGAGTCTGAAGAATCATTCTTTCACTTACTTCTATGTGTGATAGGAAAGGCTGCGGATCTAAGCGACTTTGATAGAGGTCAGATTGTAATGGCTCGAAGACTCGGAACAAGTATTTCCGAAACTGCACGACTCGTGGGTTGTTCGCGATCTACAGTTGTTAGTACTTATGCAAAGTGGATGAATGACGGTGAAACCAGCAGTAGACGACATGGCGTTGGACGTCCACACGCTATCAAAGAAAAAGGTCGTCGGAGACTGTCTCGCATGGTGAAGCAAAACCGGAGCCAGACAGTGGCACAGCTGACAGCCCAATACAATGCAGGGCCAAGTAGAATAGTATCGGAGTACACTGTTCAGCGGACATTGTTGGATATGGGGCTACGCAGCAAACGTCCCACTCGTGTGCCTTTGCTGGCCAAGCGTCATCGCCAACTGCGCCTGCGCTGGGACCGGGAACATCGTGACTGGTCCATGGATCAGTGGGAGAGAGTTGCCTGGTCAGATGAATCACGGTTTGTCATTCATCACGCCGATGGCCGTGTCAGGATACGCCGTCTTCCAGGCGAACAGTTGCTCCCTCAATGTACCGTAGGTCATACACAGGCCGGTGGTGGCGGTATTATGCTTTGGGGGACGTTCTCTTGGGAGTCTCTGGGACCCGTGGTTGTGGTAGAGCAGACCATGAATGCTACAGGGTATCTGAACATCATTGCGGACAAGTTGCACCCTTACATGGCCTCTGTTTTTCCAGCTGGAAATGGAATGTTCCAACAGGACAACGCCTCTTATCACAAGGCTAAAATTGTGTTGGAGTGGTTCCAGGAATATGATGCTGAATTCCAGTTGATGTCCTGGCAGCCTAACTCACCGGATCCTAATCCGATAGAACAAATTTGGGATGTCCTGGGACGGTTGCACAGAGTTCAAAATCCACCAATTCGCAATATCTTGGATTTGCGTGACCGTTGCTTAAACATCTGGTACAATCTGTCTCCGGCCATCTTACCAAGGACTTGTGGCATCCATGCCAAGGCGGGTTGAAGCTGTGTTGCGCGCCAAAGGTGGGTCAACTCGTTTTTGACAGGGGGTCATAATGTTTTGGCTCTTGAGTGTATATTAAAAGTAATATCAGGCACTATGAACTACCTATTCCGCGCCTTAATCGCGCCGAGTTAGCCGTGATTCAATTTAATATAAATAATTTTCCACCAATTATCATCGCTTCGACTTACTCAGGTGATTACCCGGTGGAGGATATTGACAGGATTCTTAAATCTGGGCCTAATATGAATTTAGCTGGAGACCTGAACGCTTGTCACTCCAGCTGGAATTTTGGGCGTTCAAACCGTAATGGTTTTAAATTGAACAAATTTCTAAAACTGCAGAGAGGGGTGAAAGTAGTTGCCCCCGCCCCTTGACCTACTAGATTTAATATTAATTATAACTGACCGGGAAATGTCCTTGATATTGGCATTTTTTAAATTTATTCCATTTAATTGTATTACTGAGGTGATCAATGACCTAAATTCAGATCACCTCCCCGGTTTGCTTACACTTGAAACCAGCGTTGAATCACTGAAAGGCCCAGACCAGTTGTTGATCAATTGGGAGGACTTTAGCCATGCGCTAAGCTCTAAGCCCCTCCCACATTTACATTTAAAGGAAACTGAGGACGCAGAGCGCCTCATTCAAGATCTTCAGCTCGCTGGGAACGGAGCTCTTAAGGATGTCTCTAAACCTAGATTTAAACCTCCACCGATTAGATTTCCAAGTGATATTAAAGATGCAATTCGTATTAGAAATAGACTACGCCGATTCTGGCAAAGATCGAGAGATCCCAACGCTAGAACTGATTATTATAGACAGGTAGCAATTGTTAGAATTATGATCAAAAAATGTTCTCAGCAACTATGGGAACATTCCATAGAGTCTTTGTCACCTCAAACAAACTCACTATTTAGACGAACGTCCTTGTTGTGTAAACCTTCTACGAACATTCTACCACTCATACGCTGCGACGGATCTTTTGCTTATGCACCGGAGGAGAAGGCCGAGCTTTTAGCTGACAGCTTACAATTTCAGTTTGAAACCAATCACGACGTCGAAGATCCTATTTTCTTCAGACGCACCAACACTACAGTAGCAGACTTCCTTCAACAACCGCACGTTAATAATATTAGTAAAATTAGTTCTGCAGAAGTCTGTGAATTTATTAAGAAAATTAAATCCAATAAGTCTCCTGGGATTGATCGCATTAGCAATCGCATGTTAAAATCTTTACCTTATAATTATGTCTTACTGATTACGTATTTAATTAACTTCTTATTTGATAAGTGTTATTTTCCTCAGAGCAGGAAAATCTCCGAAGTAATTCCTCTTCCAAAACCTGACAGCAATCGTGCATACGCTCAAAATTATTGTCCAATCTCACTACTTAGTGGAGTGAGTAAAATATTCGAATATTCGATTTTTAAACGCATGGATCAACATTGAGTATAAAATAATATTATCATTCCAAAACAATTTGGGTTCAGGACCCAACTTAGCACTTCTCACCAGCTCTTACGTGTTAATGAGTTGATCCATGAAGGCTTTATCAATCGGAAATCTACGGGAATATTATTTCTGCCAAAGCCTTTGATAAAATTTGGCAAAATGGCTTATTATTCAAGCTCATGCAACTTGATTTTTCGGCTCAATTTATTAAAATTATACACTCGTATCTCACTTGGCGTAATTTTAGAGTGCGAGTGGGAGGAATTATCTCTAGTGATTAATAAGATCCTAGCGGGGTTCCACAGGGTTCACTGATCGGCCCAAGACTATTTCTAATCTCTCTGAACGACATTCCAAAGCCCCATTTTTGTAAATTGGCTATGTTCGCAGATGACACAGCTGTAATTGCACAGCACAAAACACCAAACTCCGTCGTTGCTCTTCTGAACAGTTATATTCCTACCTTGGAAAACTGGTTGACCACCTGGAAAATTAAAGTTAATCCTACGAAAAGTGCTTGTCTTCTGTTTACTAGGAAGCGGGACGTTGGTTCCATTCTAAATGTAACTCTTTTTGGCCAACCAGTTCCCTGGGCCACTGAATGCAAGTACCTGGGGTTAGTTTTAGACTCTAAATTGAATTTTAATAATCATATTTCCAAAGTAGTTGCAAAAGCAACTGCTGCTAGCGTTAAGGTTTTTTTTTTATTTCCAATGGCAAGGCAAGTACAAGAAGAATAAAAATAGTAATAATAACAAAAAATAACAAGGTT
>BPLQ01014863.1:0-72697 GCA_021605075.1 Caerostris darwini
ATTCCTAATATAATCTTCATTGAACTATAAAAGTAAATTTATTTTGCAAATTAAAAGCATTTTCATTTTGTAAAGATTATATCACACTTTTTTTTTTTAAATTTTAAATCTAAATTATCATGAAAGCAAGATTATCATAAATCGATATGTCAATGTGTCGCAAGAAAGAAATAAAAGTCCAATTATTTTTAATTAACTTTTCTGAAATAAACGGTTTAAAAAATAAAACGGATTAAAACTTCCACAAAAATGGGCCATAGTTATTTCGAAAAAGTATTTCTTTTCGATTTGATTCGCCAGATTTTGTGATATTTTTCGACAATAATCTATATTTAATCTCATAATGCCATTTAAAAATAACTTCCTAAATAAGAAATTTTTACAATGAAGAAACTGGTTATTAGGAAACCCGTCGGCAGTCTAGTCCCTTGTCAAAATTTTCTTCAAGAGATTTTCAGTCTGAAGTGGCGCTGATCAACTCGCCAAATCCGCCACTGATCAATGAATGGAAGGCCCACATTTTTCTGTTGTACTTTCCCTTGAACAAGTAGTCAGTGGCAGAAGAAAAATTGTTCTCCTGATAGCTAATTAGTTTGGTTTAATTTACTCGAAATATTAGCGGGGATTAAATTGAAGGGCGAATCGACTGTAATCAGTGGAGTGTAATAAAAAAAAAAAAAAAAAGTCACCTGCAAAAATTAATAAAACTGTTTTAGAACGAAGCAGGTAAAGTGTCATGTAAACATGGTAGATGATTAAGAACATCTCAGGGCGATTTGCTTCGCGAGAGGTAAATTATACAAAATGATGTTTATGGGGGTTATAGAACAATTGTTTTTTTTTTTTAAATACTCAACCTGTACTGTAAGCTCTGTAATGTATTGCTGGTTAAAATTACAGGAGTCCTCAGAATTGGCTCTGTCAATAATTATCACTTCGATATCAATGATTATGGCCAAATGATTATGATGTTAAGATCTATATCGATGATTATCACTTCGATGACTTTTTTGGGATAATGATAGGATTGTATTGATCTCAAATAATAAGCTATAAATTCACAAGGAATTTAAATCCAGAAAAAAACGTTCCTAAATGTTCCTCCTGTCATATGTATGTCATGATTTAATTTTTTGAAATATCACTTTTGAAAGCACCTGAACTCTGTCTAATTCGTGAAACCCTGGTGTTAAATGCCTTTCAGTATTTGCACTATGTAAAAAGATTATAAAATGTATTTATATAGAAGGACTCTCTCATGATTAAAAAGGAATACCAAATTACGAAATTAAATGCTGGCAGAGAAACAGCCACTAATCTCAAAAGATTAATTGAGAAACACCAAAATAATATGAAAATGTCTGCTGATGGTGTTAAAAAAGTGCTAAAAATTTGGCAATGGCTTGATGTCGAACTTATTCCTCCTAATGGCTATGATTTTATTGTCCAGCTATTGCAGCAGCCATGCATTGTCGGGACCCTCCCTCGGAAGAGGATTTATAGTCCGAGCTGGCAATCAACATAACCAATATTATTTGGGATTATTACACTTTGGGGAATACGAGAACAACAACATGATTATCTCATACCCATTCTGGCGTCGATGTACTAGAATGGAAAAAGTAATTTCTTTTTACCAGTTTGTAATTGATAACTTAGGCGCACTGGCATTCAGGATTGTAAATTGCTCACAGATAAATAATCTAACGAAAATTAAATCTTTGTTACAGATTTTATAGCATTAAAACAGTACAGAAAAACTAACATTTGAGTGAAAAAATAGAATGGTACAAAAAATTTATAATTTTAGGTACGAGTAACTGTGTTTTTTAAAGGTGCCATTCTTAAAAAAAAGCATAGTAATTCAGTAACGTAAACGAGCTTCCTCATACATGGTGGCATGAGCGGCCCTGTGGAGTTCAGAAGAAATGATCAGTTGGCCACAATACTCTCACCCGATATTAAATACAGCGGAACCTGTGCTCCCACTGAGAAACTTTTAGTTTATAGTCTCGCATTCTGAGAGGAAATTTATTGCCTCCCGTCGCATTAGTTGGTCAATAGGTATTTACCTGGAGAAGAAGTATATTTTGCGTACCCTGCCCATATTCGAGTTTTGGTTTTTTTGGCTGAGAAGTGGAAATCTTACCCGAATGTATAATTATCTGTCTTTAAATGTATTAAATATTGTACATCTCTAATTGTAAGTGTGGTGTTTGTGCATGTGTCAATAAAGCTGTGTGTACTTCAACTTGCGCCTCAAGTAATTCAAAGAAATCACACCCAGTTATAATCTAGTTTCCCAATATGCACACTATAATAAAGATATTACAAAACCGTGGAATTAACATTTCCCATCTCAATAATATTTCATTTCTCTTTTCCTGAACCATTTACCTTCATGTGAGCTAACTCATTCTTCGTCAGAATATTAGACATATTTATTTCCATAATGCAGGTTCTTTGAAGAAAAATGAATGAAACGGGTTCGGAAGAAAACCATTTGCAATTCGTTGAAGAAAATCATATTGTTGAACTATGTATCTCGCAGATGTCGTAGGCAGTCCTCCATGCATTTACAAATATAGTATGTTTAACATTTTCTTATTTAGATGGAGTTGCTATCATCGTTTGTTTCTTGGCGCTTCGGGTATTTCTTGAGCAATCGACAGAGTCGCGTGAGAAATTATGTTCAGAATCATTATCTTCATCAGTTAGCGCAACAGCCCTTTGGTGGGCGAAGGCCATCTGCCTGATGGCAGATTTCAAGACAGGAGATGTTTTATTTTACGGGGTAGGGTTGTCAGCACTACGCCCAACGCTCTGCAGTCATATTAGAAAGGATCTACGGTTTAAAGTAGATGCCTAACCACCACAAACATCCATTGTACCACCGGGACTCAAACCAGAAACCTGAGCACTAGTCACTCGGCCATTCAGAATTATAGTGTCTGTAAATCGAAACTTTTGTAAAAAATGTAAGAAAAAAACAACTTTTAGAAATGCTTATAGTAAAATTATAGCATTACAATTACTAAAAACATATACCCTGGTAATAAAATCGCATGTAATGAGACATTCCTTGATTTTCTTACATGAAAATATAATAAAAATATGGTGTTTAGCATTCAAGAATAGGGTCTCTGAACATGTAGTGCAAGATTTGTAGTAACTGACTGTCTTACGTTAGATTGTGAATTTATAATTCCGATAAGGCCAGCAAATATATGGCGAGAATATTGATTATATATTCCTCGTATCAAAACAGAAATTCCACGCTGAGATATACTGAATTCTAACCAAAACTTTACCTTTTGCTCTACTCTTCATTGTTTGTAAAAAGATTTAAGTATTATACACTGAAGTGACAAAAGTCATGGGATACCTCTTAATATCGTGTCGGCCCTCCTTTCGCCCGGCGAAGTGCAGCAACTCGACGTGGCATGGACTCAACAAGTTGTTGGAAGTCTTCTGCAGGAATATTGAGCCATGCTGTCTCGATAGACGTCCATAATTGTGAAAGTGTTGATGGTGCAGGATTTTGGGCACGAACAGACTTCTTGATGATGTCCCATAAATGCTCTATGGTATTCATGTCGGGCGATCTAGGTGGCCAGATCATTCGTTGGAATTGTCCAGAATGTTCTTCAAACCAATCGCGAACAGTTGTGGCCCGGTGACATGGCGCATTGTCATCCATAAAAATCCCATCGTTGTTTGGGTACATGAAGTCCATGAATGGCTGCAAGTGATCTCCAAGTAGCTGAACATAAGCATTTCTTGTCAATGTTCGGTCCAGTCGCACCAGAGGCCCAAGTTCATGCCATGAAAAAACAGCCCACACCATTACGGAGCCACCACCAGCTTGAACAGTGCCTTGCTGATAGTTTGGGTCCGTGGCTTCGTGGGGTCTGCGCCACACTCGAACCCTACCATCAGCTCTTACCAACTGAAATCGTGACTCATCGGACCAGGCCACGGTTTTCCATTCCTCTAGGGACTAACCGATATGCTCACGTGCCCACGAGAGTCGCTGCAAGCGATGTCGTTCTGTCAGTAAAGGCACTCGAGTCGGTCTTCTGCTGGAATAGCCCAAGAAAGCCAAATTTCTCCGCACAGTTCTAACAGACAAGTCCCTTGTACGTCCCACATTGATTTCTGCGGTTATTTGACGCAGTGTTGCTTGTCTGTTAGAATTTACGACTCTTTACAGACGTCGCCGGTCTCGGTCGTTAAGTGCAGGCGGTCGACCACTGCGCTGTCCATGGTGGGATGTTATGCCTGAAATTTCATACTCTCGGCACACTCTTGACATAGTGGATCTGGGAATGTTGAATTCCCTAACGATTTCCGAAATGGCATGACCCATGCGTCTAGCCCCAACTAACATTCCGCGTTCAAAGTCTGTTAATTCCCGTCGTGCGGTCATCATCACGTCAAAACCTCTTCACATGAATAACTTGAACAGAAATGAAAGCACTGCGCATTTATACCTGTTCTACGCGATGCTACTGCCATCTGAAAATTTGCATATTGCTATCCCATGACTTTTGTCACTTCAGTGTACGTTAAGTATTTTAACCACTTCTTTTTTATATTTTTACTCTCGACTATTTTGTATTTCAATATATTTGAAGGCTAGAAATAACTATCGTTGTTACTTTACATTTAAAAATATTTGTTTCTTTTATTTCTCGTATATCTAGAGTTTTAATATATCTAAGTATTTTTATATCTATGTTTTTTCTAATTATCACATGATTCATCGTCTTCTATAAGAATATTTAATTTATTTTACTTTTTTACATATCTTGAATAAGTCCAATACTTTTGAATAGTCATTCTTTTATTTAACATGTTGCGAAAATGTTGCAAATGTTGGAATGTTAACATGTTGCACATAACGAAATTGATATTATTTGTAATATTTTGAATAAGATTTGAATATAAACTTTCCAATTTACCTAATCAATACCACAAGCAATTTAATATTTTCATTCGGTCCTTCACACACGGAAATCATATGAATCCTTTAATTACGAGAAACTTAAGGATTCTATATTTAGGTATATTTCAATTGATTGGAGGCCGAGTCCTTTGTTGAAGTATTAGGATATATGTATAGTGTTTGAATAATGTTATGATACCCATTTGTCTAGTTCCTCCAATATGTTGTCATTAGAGATATTCAATAACGAGATGACAATTGCACTATCCTCCTAGCTACAATTACGTAAGTAATAGAGGTCGCACATATCAAATGCCTGGCTATTCCACCAGATCTCATTATTATTGACAGCATATGGATTATGCAGTAACAGGCTATGTCTTGAAAGACAGCAAACTTGTTATAAAAATTATTATTTCCCGCATTTGTAGTATGCCAAAGTAACCCAGGTTGAAATTCAAAGCAATGCTAATATAACATCAAATTAACCACTAAACGAAGATCATGTAATTTTTTTATGCAGCCTGCTTACATATAAATATTTTATTTCCAATAGAAAGTTTACAGGACAACATATATCATTACAAATAAATATACAGAACAAGATAGGTGACAAATGGCATCAGTTAATCCATCCTCTTAAGTCTAGCATACCAATAATGCTTCCATAAAGAAACAGGTGGCAGTGCAGAACAGGAAGAAAGGTAGAAAGGATATCGTTTCTTCCTGGTTATCACGCAAGAGACAGAGAGGGTCAAGAGTCGGTTTAATTCTGTGAATGTGTTTGCGGAGACAATTGCGACCACAGAAAAGCCGTAGCAATGCCACCAATTTTTATGTAAACCAATATATAAATCATATCAATATAATTTTGATTTGGTTTGGTTTAGTTTGTCGCTCTATGGTTGTTTTTTCTGCACATTTTAGGATAATTACACCAGTATTTAGAATTTAATGTGGATTCCGAACCATTTACAAACACGCCACCGCCAAAATTCTAACTAGATGCCTGTTTTACAAAGGTCCAGAGCGTTAGCCGATTGGTCATCAAGTCGCACATCTTCTGAAGGCAAGATTATGTTTTCATAAGAATAATAACTGTGCATAACACCATGATTGTAAAACATTTTTAAGTCTTTGTTAAAAAAAATAATTTGAAGTTCCTTCACAAAAATAAAAATTCCGCCTTAATCACTGGAAGCTAAGCTATGTTTTAAATCTCTTCACTTACAACTTCTTCCAAAAAAAAAAAAAAAAAAACCTGAATGGATGAGATCAATTCATTTTTATCGTACAGTTTCTCCATTGTAAAACAACTTATAGAAGAACAAGAGTTTTATTTCATGAAACAAATTTCTAATTTCAAAATATATCTTTCGAAAAAAAAGCAATAAAAACCTCCATCCTTCTGAAATAAAATCATGATTAGGACTCAATTGTCTTTCATTTCGAAGAACAATTTGTTTTTAAAGGATTAGAATTGACTGAAAGTAAATTAAGTTGGAGGGCAAATAGCGCAAAACCTTTAAGGATTCAAAATTAAATTCACTGGAAGAGGCTATTGCTTCGTCATTATTGGAAGGGAGGGGGGTGCCTGCACATGCACATAATCGATGAATCTCAGGATTCCAATCAAGGGAACTCCGTCTCTGCTTCCCATTGAACGGGATTGTATTTAACATCTGAGCAAGAAAACTGAAGTATCTATTTAACTGTATGCGTTTATTCTTTTGTGCATGATTGGAATGATCTGATGGAATTGAAGGACTGTCGAATTCTATTGCATAGGGAAGAGTGAGTGGTTGCTGATGGCTCAAAGATCATAAACAGATTTTGAATGGAAATGAATAGGAAATTAATTTTAAAGAAATAAGAAATAAATAAAAATAAATTGAAATCCTTGCAAAGATTTCAATTTAGCATGCGTTTAAAGTGATTTATAAATATTTTCTAACTAAATAGATTTGTTTCAAATAACCTAAAGAATGTTTTCTTAATCTATTTATTTCTATAAAGGAGTATAGTACTGCACCGTCCGGAATACTGTAGGTCCTAGTCTAATTAGCCCAAATGTGCGGAAAAAAAATAATCATAGAGATTATTATGTACAAACCAAATGTATCATATGTGTCACAAACATTTAACAGCTAAATATTACTCTCGATAATTAAATTTTGAAAAGTGAAACAAATCTGAAATAAAAACATGATTTTCAAAAAAAAAATTAATAATTGATTAAATAAACAATACAAAATAAGTTATAAACAATTACGCAATAATTCCACAATATGTTTATATTGTAAATTCTAAATATCTCAGTCATAGCGGCTTTTGAACAGCAATCAAAATTCAAAATGAAAGAATTTCACATTATCATTATATCTTACAATTGTTCAATTGCAAGATGTAATGATAATGTGAATAGATTGTTTTTAATTTTTAACAATTACTTTTAAAATAAAATGGGTTTTAATTTAAAGTTAATTAATGAAACACTTTATCATAAATAAATGTACACTATAATTACTTCAATATACTTCTATTTCATTTATATGGATTTCCATACCATAAATACTAGAAAAAACATTCAACAACAGGAAAGAATTCATTACATTCATAAAAACCTCCACAAAACAAATCAACGAAATGGTAAAAACACACAAACAACAATTAGATCTTTTAAGGAATCTATAAGTGTTGGATCCATTTAATTACCAGATAAGTAAAATAATTATCGACAGAAACAAACAAAATTTGTCTAGCCAAAGCAGCATGGTTTATTTTTTCCCACCTCATTTTGGTAGGAAGAGTTTTTAATTATTCATTGTTTAAGCAGTGCCAAATCTGAAAAAAAAATCCTGTCTTTTTTTATTCTGGAATATTCCTTTCGGTTTTTTTCTATGTGAACAATGTGTAGAATAAAGCTCAAATAAAGATATGGGCATATGGCCTTTTTAAAGATGTACATCCAAAAATTCAAATTTTGTTGACGGTAGTTTGTTCTATTGGGAGAATGTTTCAGGGAACGAATTTTGTAGTGCGACAAGTTTATTTTATTTTTTAAAAAACGACAACAGTGTGAGTAATTGCATTTGAAGTGTTTCGTTTTCGTTTTTAGCGTAAAAGATGATGGATAGCTGAAGAATTTCTCCGGAATAATTTATTTATTATGAAATGTCTCGAATAATCTTTGGGAAATAAACTGCATGTAATATTAATTTTTATTTTTATTTTATTCAAATTAAAGGCAATATATGTCTCTCACAAGATGATAAATTGATATAAAGTATATTCTTGACTTAGGATTAATAGCTATATATTATTACGTGATTAGGAAGAATGATTTTATGTCATATTGTTTTTCAAAGGACATTTCAAAAAACTATATATAACAATTAATATTTTTAAAGAATTTTTTTTTTTTTAAAACACAAATTTCAGTTATGTTGTTTTTATATTGAACTTAAATATATATTAAAAAATTCATAAGATTAAATCTGAAATAAAACTACAAGAAGTGTATATACTGATAGAATTCTTAAGTGCAGTGTATTGTAGCATTCCGTTCACAGAATAGGTGAATGTATATTCTTTAACAAATGCATAATTACAACCTGTCACTCAAATCTGACAGCAAATATTCTGTATCATAGATAATGAAATTAGCGATCTGTGCGACCTTCAAAAGTCGAAACAATTACAGATAGAATATGTTATGAGTTGCTGCATCGTCATTGGTCATAAACTATGGGCTAGGAAAGTGTCCATTACTATGAGGAGAGAGAAGCTGATGATGAGTCGACAAGAAGGGTTGGTTTTTTTCTTTTTCTGAAAGTGATTGAGCAGGCCTTAGATTCCGCCTGTTTACAAAGTGAGCCTCTTTTGCTTTCGTGTATTACCCCGCGTGATAATTTAGGTCTGCCGCAGCTTGGGAGAAATAGATTCTTCGTAGCGTTAAGCTAAAATTCCAATATATATCATCAATGAACATCATTTTTCAGTTGTAAACATCAATATCCATGATAAATTAAATTACTTATGTTTGAATTCCAACATGTATCATCATTTTTTCTGTTGTACTCATCAGTAAACATAAAAATTAAATTACTTACTTAAATTTAAATTAATAATATAATGTTCATTGAATTATAAAAGCAAATTTATTTTAAAAATTAAAAATATTTTCATTTTGTAAAGATTAAATCAAACTTTTTTCACCATTTTTTAAAATAATAGAAATCTAAATTACAATTAAAACAAAATTATCATAAATCGATATTTCAATGTGTCGTAAGAAATAAATAAAAGAGTCCAATTATTTTTAATTAACTTTTCTGAATAAATCGTTTTAAAAATAAAATGGATTAAAATTTCCATACACTGTGCCATAGTTATTTTAGAGAAAAGTATTTTTTTCGATTTGATTTCGCCAGATTTTGTGCTATAATTCGACAACAATCTGTATTTAATCTCGGTTCCAGCCCTTTAAAAATAGAAAAAACCCGACTTTCTCAGTAAGAACATTTTTACAAAGAAGAAACTGGGTCATCATTTTTACTTGCAAAGATTAAATCAAACTTTTTTAATCAATTTTATTTTTAAAGTAAGTGAAATCTAAATTATAATGAAAGCAAAAATATCATAAATTAATATTTCAATGTACCGTAAGAAATAAATAAAATAATCTAATTATTTTTAATTAGCTTTCTGAATAAAGCTTTATAAAACGGATTAAAATTTCCACAAACTGTACCATAGTTATTTAGAGAAAAATATTTCTTTCAATTTGATTTCGCTAGATTTTGTGATATGTTTCGACAATAATTTATATTTAATCTGGGTTCCAGCCATTTAAAAATAGAAAGAAAACCAACAACTTTCTAAATAAGACATTTTTAAAAGAAGAAACTGGGTTATTAGTAAACCCATCGGCAGTCTAGACCCTCATCATAATTTTCTTCGAGAGATTTTCAGTCTGGAGTGACGCTGATTCACTCGCCAAATCCTCCACTAATCAATGGATGGAAGGCCCACATTTTTCTGTTGTACTTTCCCCCCTGAAAAAGTAGTCAGTGGCAGAAGAAAAATTGTCCTCCTGATCACTAATTAGGGTGTTTAATTTACCTCGAAATATTAGCGGGGATTAAGTTGAAGGGCGAATCGACTTTAATCAGTGGAGTGTAATTAAAAATAAGCGCCAGTCCTGCAAAAATTAATAAACCTGTTTTAGAATGAAGCAGGTAAAGCGTAGTGTAAACATGGTGGCTTATTGAGAACATTTCAGGATGACTTGCTGCGCGAGAGGTAAACTAAACAAAATCATGTTTACTGTAGTTATAAAAGAATTAAAATAAGTTATTTTAAAATACAGATCTGTAATATAGGCTTTGTAAAATATTCCTGGTTAAAAATACATGAATCCTCAGAACGAGTTCTATTCAAAATGTAGAGTTACCTGCTAATATCGATTATGGTTAACACTTCGATGACTTTTTTGGCATAATGATGGGACTGCATTGATCCCAATATTTTAAACTTTAAAATCGCAAGGTGTTTTAATCTAAAATTAAATAAATAAATAAATGTTCCTAAGTGTTCTTCCTTTCATACATATACATTGAAGTGACAAAAGTCATGGGATACCTCTTAATATCGTGTCGGCACTCCTTTCGCCCGGCGAAGTGCAGCAACTCGACGTGGCATGGACTCAACAAGTCGGTGGAAGTCTTCTGCAGGAATATTGAGCCATGCTGTCTCGATAGACGTCCATAATTGTGAAAGCGTTGATGGTGCAGGATTTTGGGCACGAACAGACCTCTCGATGATGTCCCATAAATGCTCGATGGGATTCATGTCGGGTGATCTAGGTGGCCAGATCATTCGTTGGAATTGTCCAGAATGTTCTTCAAACCAATCGCGAACAGTTGTGGCCCGGTGACATGGCGCATTGTCATCCATAAAAATCCCATCGTTGTTTGGGTACATGAAGTCCATGAATGGCTGCAAGTGATCTCCAAGTAGCTGAACATAAGCATTTCCAGTCAATGTTCGGTCCAGTCGCACCAGAGGACCAAGTCCATGCCATGAAAAACAGCCCACACCATTACGGAGCCACCACCAGCTTGAACAGTGCCTTGCTGACAGTTTGGGTCCATGGCTTCGTGGGGTCTGCGCCACACTCGAACCCTACCATCAGCTCTTACCAACTGAAATCGTGACTCATCGGACCAGGCCACGGTTTTCCATTCATCTAGGGACCAACCGATATGCTCACGTGCCCACGAGAGTCGCTGCAAGCGATGTCGTTCTGTCAGTAAAGGCACTCGAGTCGGTCTTCTGCTGGAATAGCCCAAGAAAGCCAAATTTCTCCGCACAGTTCTAACAGACAAGTCCCTTGTACGTCCACATTGATTTCTGCGGTTATTTGACGCAGTGTTGCTTGTCTGTTAGAATTTACGATATTTGCAGACGTCGCCGGTCTCGGTCGTTAAGTGCAGGCGGTCGACCACTGCGCTGTCCATGGTGGATGTTATGCCTGAAATTTCATACTCTAGGCACACTCTTGACACAGTGGATCTGGGAATGTTGAATTCCCTAACGATTTCCGAAATGGCAGGACCCATGCGTCTAGCTCCAACTAACATTCCGCGTTCAAAGTCTGTTAATTCCCGTCGTGCGGTCGTTATCACGTCAAAACCTCTTCACATGAATAACTTGAACAGAAACGAAAGCTCTGCGCATTTATACCTGTTCTACGCGATGCTACTGCCATCTGAAAATTTGCATATTGCTATCCCATGACTTTTGTCACTTCAGTGTATTATGATTTTTTTACTTATTGAAATAATATCACTTTTGTGATATCAGTGTGGCGTTCAAGAAAAATGGTTGGTCGGCCTCGAGACACTCAGCCGAGAGAGGTACAGAGAAATTTGAGCTACCGCTGAGAAATGTTTAGTTTATAGCCTCACACCCTTAGATGAACCTTGCTTAGCAGATTACGGCACATCAATTGGTGTATAGACAGTCACCAGTATACATCAAAAATTAAATTACTTACTTATGTTTAAATTCCAATATACATAATCAGTTTTTACGTTGTACTCATTAGTATACCTCCAAATTAAATTAATTACTTATATTTAAATACCTAATGTAATCTCCATTGTACCTAATGTAATTAATACCTAATGTAATCAAATTTAGTTTGTAAATTAAAAACATTTTCATTGCGTAAAGATTAATTCAAACTTTTTTTTATTAATTTATACTTAAAGTAAGCGAAATCTAACTTATAATGAAAGCAAGATGATCATAAATCAATATTTCAATGTGTCGTAAAAAAGAAATAAAAGAGTCCAAATATTTTTAATTAATTCTTCTGAATAAATCGTTTTAAAAATAAAATGGATTAAAATTTAAATAAACTGTGCCATAGTTACTTAGAGAAAAGTATTTCTATCAATTCGAATTTCGCTAGATTGTGTGATAGGTTTCGACAATAATCTATATTTTATCTCGGTTTCAGCCCTTTAAAAATATAAAAAAATAATTTCCTAACTAAGACATTTTTACAAAGTAGAAATTGAGTTATTATTAAACCCATAGGCAGTCTGGACCCTCATCATAATTTTCTTGGAGAGATTTTCAGTCTGGCCTAGGAAATTATTCTGGCCTATTTCAGTGGCGCCTAGGAAAAATGGTCAGTCATCCTCGAGACTCTCACCCGAGAGGAAGTATAGCGAAATCTTCGCTCTCGCTGAAAAACGTTTATTTGTCTCTCATCGTGAGAGGAATAATGAAAGTTGTCTGGCACATCAATTGTCCTACAGACTCTCCCCTGGAGAGGAAGAATATTACGCGCAACTTGCGCATAGTCGTATATTGAGTGTGATTGATTAGAAGTGGAATACTTCCACGAATCTATTATTATACGCCTTTAAATGTGTTAAATATTGCATGTTTTTAATTGTAAGTGTTTGGTGTTTAGGGTGTGTCAATAAAGCTCTGAGTTCTGAAACCTATGCCTCAAGTATCTCAACCCAGCCGCATCCAGTTATAATAATCTGGTTGTTCAATCGGAATAGTACAGTAATAATGTCAAAAAAACAAGCGGTTTACAATGCACATCACAATAATGTTTCATTCCTCTTTGAGTGAACCACTTTACTTGGTGTAATCGAAATCACTCTTCGACAGAATATAAAACTATTTATTCTCATAATGTAGGTTCTTTGCAGAAAAAGAACAGAATGAAGAAAAATCTTTGCAGATCGTTCTAAAAAAATCACAGGGTTGATTTATGCATCTCACAGATGTCGTAGGCAGACCTCCATATCTTTACAAATATGATTAACATTTTCTCATTTAGATGGAGTTGCTATCACCATTTGTTTCTTGTAGCTTTAGGATTTCTTGAACAATCGACTGAGTCTGTTGAGAAATAGTGTTGAGAATTCCAGTGTCTGTAAATCGAAACTTTTGGGAAATGTATGAAAACTTTTAGAAAGGCGTATAGTAAAAATTCAGCATTGCAATTACTAAAAATAGATACCATGGAAATAAAATCGCCTATCATGATACATCCCTTAATTTTCTTACATGGAAATATATTAAAAATATGTTGTTTAGCATTCAAGAATAGGGTCTCTGAACATGTAGTGCAAGATTTGAGTTAACTGATTGTCATAACTTGAGCATTTAATATTCCGATAAGGCAAGCAAATACATGACAAAAATATCGATGGAATATGTCTCGTATCAAAATGGAGATTACACATTGAGATATACTCAATTCTAACAGAAACTTTACCTTTTGCTATACTTTACATTGTTTGTAAAAATTTTGTAAATGTTATATATATTGTTTTTTAATCCCTTCTTGTATAAACTTTTACACTGGATTATATTGTATTTCAATATATTTGAAAATTAGAAAGAACTATCATTTACATCTAAAACTGTTTGATTTCTTTTTATTTCTCTCACATCTAAAATTTTAAGAGGTTTAAAAACATATTGTCACAAGATTCATCATATTTTACATTGTTTACATATTCTTCTCAAATACTTTCAAATACTTTTGAATTTTTATACAATAAGTCAAATACTTTTGAATTTTTATACAATAAGTCAAATACTTTTGAATTTTTATACAATAAGTCAAATACTTTTGAATTTTTATACAATAAGTCAAATATTTTTGATTTTTATACAATAAGTCAAATATAGTACATTTGAATTGGCATTATTTTCTATCTAACAAAATGCTCAAAATTGATTTCACCTGTAATATTTTTTAATAAGATTTGAAAATACACTTCTCAGTTTATCTCCTCAATTCTAACAAGCACTTTATTATTTCCATTCCATCCTTCAACAGATTACAGAAGGAGTACCAAATATGAATTTAATATTATTCAAGGTCTATCAGAAAAATATTTATAAGGTATAAGCTTCACACACAAAATCCATATGAAATGCTTTAATTCAGAACAGCTTAAAACGCTATGTTTGGGGGGAGAGAGCTTGGCTCAAGTGTTAGGGGTTACTTAAAATGTTTGGATGCCGTTGTATCTGCCATTTGTCTAGTTCCAATATGATGTCATTAGAGATATTCAATAACGAGTTGACAATTTCACTATCCTCCTAGCTACAATTACTTAGATAGTGAAGGTCGCACATATCAAATGTCTGGCTATTTCACCTATCTCAATATTATTGATTGCGTATGAATTTAGCGGGGCCTGATGGCCGAATGGCTAGCTCTCTGGCGTTCGGTACCACAGGTATCGGGTTCAAATCCCGGCTTTGCCATGGGTGTTTGTAGTGGTTCGGAATCCACTTTAAGCTGTAGGTCCCGGTCCTAATTGGATCGTAGAGCGCTGCGGGGGCATTGTTACTCCGCGTCCGTGGCTTACCATCAAGTTACACGCGCCCCCTGGGTAATGCAAAGTGAGTAACATCGGTGCAGCCCTTATGGTGAAAGATCACGGTCTATTTGCCAGCTGAATTAGAAGAAAAAAAAACGTATGAATTTAGCAGTAACAGATTGCTATTTAGCATTGCTATCTTGAAAGATAGCAAACGGGTTGTAAAAATTATTATTTCCTGCATTTTCAACACGCAAGAATAAGGTTGAGATTTAAAGCAATGCTGATATCACATCAAGTTATCCAATAAATTATGATTACGTGGGGCTTGAATGGCCGAGTGTCTGGCGGCGCGCGTTGCCACAGGTTTAGGGTTCGAGTCCCGGTGGTGCCATGTATGCGTGTAGTGTTTCGGAATCGACTTTAAGCCGTAGAACCCGGTACCATATGACTGTATCGCATCACGGAAGGAAGTCTGAATTTTACCTACTGTTGTTCAAAATAACAGAAGCTGTACCCCTTTCCCTTCAACCATGAGTCCGTATGGGTTCGTGGGCTTGGTCTAGATGACTACCAAGTGAGATAAGAAGCGGCAACAACAGAAGATTAAATAATTTTTTGTGCGCTTTTCTTACGTATCAGTACAAACATTCAGAAAACCAGATTATAAAAGCCATAACAATACGGCAATCCAGGAGACTGAATAATATATTCCAATAATGTTCTTAAACGGTCGAGTAAAAATATTCTACAATTAAGTTTTTGTTTTTGAATGTTTATATTAAATTGATTTATGATTTCATAAATTTATAAGTTTATACTGGGAAATATCCAAATGTTTTCAACTGTTTTTTTATTTTATATCGAAATGGAGCCCTCAGGGGCTAAATTGCTCCAAAATCTTAAACGTCAACCATCAAACCGAAAACCAAATTATGATTGCATAAGAATAATCACTATGATTAATCATCATGATTGTAAATATTTATTAAGACCTTATTACAAAAAATCATTTCAAGTTCTTTCACGACAATATACACTTAAGAGCCAAAGCATTATGACCACCTGTCAATAGCGAGTTGGCCCACCTTTGGCTCGCAACACAGCTTCAACCCGCCTAGGCATGGATTAATACCACCACTTAATACCAGTTAAATACCACTTCCACCTGATCACGTGCCTTCCACGTCATCCAGGCGAATTCATTGCAAAATGTAGGGGTGGTCATAATGTTTTGGCTCTTGAGTGTAAGTTCACTGTTAAATAATCACAATAAACCATGCTGTGTTTTAAAAGTCTTCACTTACAGTTTCTACCAGCTTAAAAAAAATGAATTGTTGAAATCAATTCATTTTTATCGTACAGTTTCTCCATTATAAAACAACTTAAGAAGAACAAGATTTTTATTTCATGAACCAATTCTAGTTTTAAAATATATTTTTTCGGAAACCCCAATAAAAACCTCCATCCTTCTGAAGCAGAATCATGATTAGGGCTAAATTGTGTTTGATTTCAAAGAACAAATTGTTTTTAAAGGATTAGAATTGAGTGAAAGTAAATTAGCTTGGAGGGCAAATAGGGCAAAACCTTTAAGGGTTCAAAATTAAATTCATTGAAGAGGCATTATTACTTCGTCTTTATTGGAAAAGGTTGGGCCTGCACATGCGCATAATCGATATATCTCGGGATTCCAATCAAGGGAACTCCGTCTCTGCTTCCCATTAAACGGGGATTGCATTTCACATCTGAGTAAGAAAAGTGAAATATCTCTTTAAATAAATGCGTTTATTCTTTTGTACATGATTGGACTGATCAGAAAGAAGCGAATGACTGTCGAATTCTGTTGCACACGGAAGAGTGAGTGCTTGCTGATTGATCATTAATAAATTTTGAATTTAAATGGATGGAAAATTAATTTTAAAGAAATAAAAAAATGAATAATAAACTGCAATACTTATAAGGATTTCAATTTATCATGCGTTTATAAGATTTACAAATAATTTTTTGAAAGTAACTTTGATTTTATAAATCGAAGGATAAATAAATTAACTTTTATGCAGAACTTTTATTGTTCCTGAAAAAATTCAATTAATAACTTTACAATTCATAAAAAATATATTAATATTACTAGCCAGTTAAGTGTATCTTCCTAAAACCATAGTTCCTACTGTATAGGCTCTTAATAGCATTTAATAAATTTTTTAGCTGCTATACTGGTTACTTTTACATTACGTCATAACTTATACTAATCTATTTTACGTTTTACGTTTTAAACCATACTATTTTATTTTATGTCGTAACCCATATTATTTTATATAACGTCATAAACTATACTATTTTATTTTATGTCATAACCCATAGTATATTTTTTTTACGTCATACCCCATACCACCATTATTATTACTAGTCAGTTAAATGTATCCCCCTAAAAAAATAGTTCTTACTCTATAGTCTCTTAATAGCATTGAATCAACTTTTTCAGCTACTATACTGTTTCACCCATCCTCTTTTACTTTAAGTCATAGCCCATACCATTTTATTTTACGTCATAAACCATACTTTTTTATTTTACGTCTTTACCCTTACTATTTTATTTCATATCTCTAACCCATATTATTTTATATTACGTCATAAATCATACTATTTCCTTTTATGTCATAGCCCATAATATTTTATTTTACTTCATAACCCCTACTATTTTATTTCACGTCAAAATCCATCTTATTTAATTTTATGTCATCCTTTTTACGTCATCATATTATCACCAAGGCTCATCTTGTATTTCCATTAAACGTTGTATAATATATTACTCTTTTATTGTATTTTATACAATTTTATAGGAATTTTGATGATAAATAAACCAAAAGCAAATAAAATATTTCTAAAGATTTACTTTAATTCTAAACGTAAAGAATTTTTTCATAGAGCATTATTTCATGGCCCGTGTAAAACTTCGAAATAAAGAATTTCAAATTTGTATAATCTTTCTATTACAAAATCATATATCATTTAAAATTTAATATAAAACATGTGGTGACTTAATATTGACCAGTCTGAAATATTATCAATATGCTATATATAAATTTCAATTAAAAAATACTGAAGTCAAGAAGATGGATTTTGTTAGAAAAGATTATTTGTGGCAATCGAGGATATTTTTTTTAAATAATAATCTTTTAATTTGATACCAATAACCAGGTTTTCATATCAAAACAACACCATTCAGCCACATGATAAATCGATAATAAGTAAATAAAATGATAAACAATAAACCATTTTTGTTACTGTTGGTATAATTCAATTTATTCATGCATTTCAAACATTGTGGAATTTCATAGTTTCTTATTTTTACTTGTATTAGCTGGGCCTGAATGGCAGAGTGGCTAGCGCTCTGGCGCTCGGTACTACATGTTTCGGATTCGAGTCCCGGCGGTGGCATGGTTGTTTGTTGTGGTTCGGAATCCACTTTAAAAAGTAGGTCCCGGTCTAATAGGATTGTAGAGCGTTGCGGGGGCAGTGTTACTCCGCGTCCGTGGCTTATCTTCAAGTGACACGCGCCCCCTGGGTAATGCAAAGTGAGTACGTCTGTGCAGCACTTGCCTTAAGGCATCCAAAGACCAAGCTGTCTGTGTTTGCCAGTTGCATTAGAAAGAAAAAAAAACTTGCATTGCTAAAACATATTTACCAAAGACACAACATAAATATACAAACATAAAAACATGCAAGTATGGATAATTACGAGTAAACTTTAGTTAAATCTTTTTTTCTCTAAAATTGGATTAATAAAATTAAAAATATCCACGCAGAACAAAATGAAAACAATAATTATAATTCATTGATAAATAAGAAGTAAAAATAACAGAAATAAAATATAAATTAATTTATGCTTTAAAATCATGTAAAAGATTTCATTTTAAAATAACATTTCATTAGTCACAATACATTTTTACATATATTATTTTTTTACATTTTACTGATTTATGGATCACAAGACAGGAGATTATTATTTTTTAAAATTGCTTACATTTTTCTAATGTAATAAAACAATTGAAGCATAAAATAATTACTTCAATTATGATTGGTTAAGGTGTAACTTTACAATATTTTGAGATTTTAAGAATTGTATTAAATCCGTAAAATTTTGGCAATATGAAAATAGCACTGGTGGGTAAGACTACTGAAAACTTACATCCGTTTTGCGGCCTGATAGCAAATTGTCTGGCTCAATGGCATTTCGGACCACAGGCTTTAGGTCCGAATCCTGGTGGAGGCATGATGTTTATAAATGGTTCTGTATCCACGGTAAGCTGTAGGTCCCGGTCTAGTTAGCCCAAAGTCTGCAGAGAGTGCTTATTAAATTACCGTAGAGAGACCAACCAAACTGAAATATATCCATTTAAGTAACATTTATGATTCTAAAATAGTGAATACAAAAAAAACATCAATAAATCTAACCATCTATTTATAAATAAAAACCTGATCCCTCAATACACCAATAAGAAAGCATCCATTATGTTCTACAAGATATCTCAAAACAAACTACCGAAACGTTAAAAACCCAAAACAAGACCAGAACCTCCAGGGAATCTGTATTGTCGAATTAAACAAATTACCCAATGGATAAAATAATTATCGACAAAAAGAAACAAAATAATTCGACGAAACGAAACGGCATCTATACTCTTTTCCTACTTCATTTTGATATGAAGAGCTTTTAGTGCGCCTTTTAGCAGTGCAAGACCAGAAAGAAAAGTGCTTTAAAGAACCCGTTTAGTTCTTCTCGGAATGTTCCTTTCGGTTCGGTGCTGTTCCTATGTTCGTATGCAGATGATATGCAAAAATGAAAATAAAGATATACTTGTTTGCCCTTTTTTTAAAGATCTACATCCGGAACATTTTGGGATTTTGTTGGAGGAATTTTCTTTTCTTTTGGGAGGTTGTTTTCGAGGAGCTAATTTCATTCCTTGGTGAGCTTTTGAGTTTGTTTTCTTAAGAAAATATAACAACACGATGAGTAATTGCTCAGTAATGTTTCGTTTTCGCTTAGTGAAAAGAATGAAGTACTGTCAAATAAATTTAGAGCATCATATTTGTCATAAAATGTTCACATAACCTAAAAAAAGTTTTTATTCTAATTAAAATATAACAATTTTTAATTCTTCTATTAAGGAATATTGGTAAAACATGAAAATTAGCACAACTGGGAAGAAGAAGAATTATAGAAAATGCTATTTTCACTTCGATTACATATTTTTTTTGTTCTAATGCAGCTGGTAAACACTGAGACACAATCTTCGATGCCTTAAGGGAAGCGCTGCACAAACGTTACCCAGGGTCACTTTGCATTACAAAAAGGGCGCGTGTAACTTGAAGATAAGCCACGGAGTAACAATGCCCCCGCAACGCTCTTCGATTCTGTTAGGACCGGGACCTACGGTTTCAAGTGGATTGCGAACCACCACAAACGTCCATGGCACCGCCGGGACTCGAACCCGAAACCTGTGGTACCGAGCGCCAGAGTGCTAGCCACTCGACCATTCAGGCTCTCCGGTTACATATTATAATATTATATACAATTTTGCATCTTCATTTGTTCCCTGAAATCTTTTTAACTAAGATATTCTTACTTAACAAAATAAAATCGTTGTAGAATTATTTTGTAATCTATTTGACCTCATAATTATAGAATTCTTACATTTTAATTTCTTTTAAAAATCATATTTTTCATGTTTAAATCATGCTTTTAATATTGATTTGTTTCGTTGCCCAATTTTTTTAGTTTACGGTTTGAGTTTCAAATTTTACTAGCCGTGACAAACTACTGAAAATGATACACGGCAAACATAGGATATAGCAAAAATTAGAAATGATGCGGAATTTATGTAAGTGAAAAATATTTAAGATTTAGTTAATAGGTATGAAAATGTAGAAATTTAATTCTATTTTACATTTTCGTTGTCTCTACGACATGGATGGCCTCATGGCCAATTGGCTAGCCCTCTGGCATTTGGTACCATATGCTTCAGATGCGAATCCTGGCGGTGGCATGGGTGTTTGTCAGTAATTCAAAATCTGCGTTAAATTAGGTAGATCCCCTTCTAATTAGGACAAAGTGTGCAAAAAATGACCGTAGAGTGGCAAACCAAACCAAATATATCACATGGGTCACAGATGTTTAACAGCGTAAATGGTTCCCCTTGTCTATTAAATTTTGAAACAAAACTAAAAAAAAAAATAATAATAATAATAATAAAAAAATAAAAACAAGATTGAAACAAAACTAAAATAAAAACAAGATTTTCAAAAAAAAAAATAATAATAATAATAATACCTAATAAGGTTCAACAACTCAGAAATAATTCCACAACCTATGTGTTTAGTAAATTCTGAATATCTTAGACATGAGGGCTTTCAAAAATAATTCCAAATTCCAAATGAAAGTATTTCATACTATTATTATATCTTCCATTTGAATAGATTTCTTAAAAAAAAATGTAACAATCGGTTTTAAGAAAAAAGGTGCATTTACACTGAAGTGACAAAAGTCATGGGATAGCAATATGCAAATTTTCAGATGGCAGTAGCATCGCGTAGAACAGGTATAAATGCGCAGAGCTTTCATTTCTGTTAAAGTTATTCATGTGAAGAGGTTTTGACGTGATGATGACCGCACGACGGGAATTAACCGACTTTGAACGCGGAATGTTAGTTGGAGCTAGACGCATGGGTCATGCCATTCGGAAATCGTTAGGGAATTCAACATTCCCAGATCCACTGTGTCAAGAGTGTGCCGAGAGTATGAAATTTCAGGCATAACATCCCACCATGGACAGGGCAGTGGTCGACCGCCTGCACTTAACGACCGAGACCGGTGACGTCTGCAAAGAGTCGTAAATTCTAACAGACAAGCAACACTGTGTCAAATAACTGCAGAAATCAATGTGGGACGTACAAGGGACTTGTGTGTTAGAACTGTGCGGAGAAATTTGGCTTTCTTGGGCTATTCCAGCAGAAGACCGACTCGAGTGCCTTTACTGACAGAACGACATCGCTTACAGTGACTCTCGTGGGCACGTGAGCATATCGGTTGGTCCCTAGATGAATGGAAAACCGTGGCCTGGTCCGATGAGTCACGATTTCAGTTGGTAAGAGCTGATGGTAGGGTTCGAGTGTGGCGCAGACCCCACGAAGCCATGGACCCAAACTATCAGCAAGGCACTGTTCAAGCTGGTGGTGGCTCCGTAATGGTGTGGGCTGTTTTTTCATGGCATGGACTTGGGCCTCTGGTGCGACTGGACCGAACATTGACTGGAAATGCTTATGTTCAGCTACTTGGAGATCACTTGCAGCCATTCATGGACTTCATGTACCCAAACAACGATGGGATTTTTATGGATGACAATGCGCCATGTCACCGGGCCACAACTGTTCGCGATTGGTTTGAAGAACATTCTGGACAATTCCAACGAATGATCTGGCCACCTAGATCGCCCGATATGAATCCCATCGAGCATTTATGGGACATCATCGAGAGGTCTGTTCGTGCCCAAAATCCTACACCATCAACGCTTTCACAATTATGGACGTCTATCGAGACAGGCTCAATTGGCTTTTTTGCAGAAGACTTCCAACGACTTGTTGAGTCCATGGCACGTCGAGTTGCTGCACTTCGCCGGGCGAAAGGAGGGCCGACACGATATTAAGAGGTATCCCATGACTTTTGTCACTTCAGTGTAATTTAAAATGTATAAATTGAGAGATTTTATCACAAATAAATTTACTCTATAATTACTGTAACATAATTTTATATCATTTATTATATGGATTTCCAGACAATAATTACTTATCCAAGAATAATAAAAAAAAAAACTGCAAGGAAGAATTCATTATATTCTTAAAAAACCACTACAAAACAAATTAAGATAATGATAAAAACACACAAACACCGCTTAGAGTTTTTAAGGAATGTATAAATGTTGAATCACTTTAATTACCAGATAAGTAAAATATTTATCGTCAAAAGCAAACAAAATTTGTCTAGACAAAGCAGCATCGTTTATTTTTTTTCCACTTCATTTTGGTATGATGAGTTTTTAATTCTTCATTGTTTTAGCAGTGCCAAATCTGAAAAAAAACTCTCCGTTTATTTCCTTCTGGAATGTTCCTTTCGATTTTGTTCTCATGAAAACGATGTGCAAAATAAAGCTAAAATAAGACCATATGCCCTTTTTAAAGATGCACATCCGAAAATTCGCATTTTTTTTTCAGTAGTTGTTCTATCAGAGTAAGTTTCAGGGAACGAATTTCGTAGCACGACAAATTTATTTTCTTTTTCAAAAAACGACAACAGTGTGAGTAATTGCATTCGAAGTGTTTCGTTTTCGTTTTTATCGTAAAAGATGATGGATAGCTGAAGAATTTTTCCAGAACAATTTATTTATAATAAAATGTCTCAAATAATCTGTTGGGAAATAAACCGTTTGCAATATAAATTCTTTTTTTTTTATTTTATTCAAATTAAAGGCAATATGCATCTCTTACAAGATGATAAATTGATATAAAGTGGATTCTTGACTTAATAATAGCTAGATATTATTATATGATTAAGACGAATGATTTTATATCTTATCGCTTTCAAAGGAGATTTCTAAAAATACATATGACATTTAATATTTTTAAAGAATCTGTTTAGGTTCCAATTTTCTGTTCTTAATTTTATGACATTAAAGATCTATCGATATCGATCATTATATATCTATAGACTGCTTCAGAGTAGTGTAAATCTTTTGAAAGTGGAAAACTTCAGAATTTCATCAGTTTGCATCATCATTTTTCTGTTGTACTCATCAGTATGCTTCAAAATTAAATTACTTATTTATGTTTAAATTAATAACATAATCTTCATGAATTATAAAAAAAAAAATTATTTTGTAAATTAAAATCATTTTTACTTGCAAAGATCAAACTTTTTTAATCAATTTTATTTTTAAAGTAAGCGAAATCTAAATTATAATGAAAGCAAAAATATCATAAATCAATATTGCAATGTGGGTAAGAAATAAATAAAATAATCTAATTATTTTTAATTCACTTTCTGAATAAAGCTTTATAAAACGAATTAAAATTTCCACAAACTGTACCATAGTTATTTAGAGAAAAGTATTTCTTTCAATTTGATTTCGCTAGATTTTGTGATATGTTTCGACAATAATTTATATTTAATCTCGGTTCCAGCCATTTAAAAATAGGAAAAAAAAAAAAAACTTTCTAAATAAGACATTTTTACAAAGAAGAAACTGGGTTATTAGGTCATCATAATTTCTTCGAGAGATTTTCAGTCTGGAGTGACGCTGATTAACTCGCCAAATCCTCCACTGATCAATGGATGGAAGGCCCACATTTTTCTGTTGTGCTTTCCCCCTTGAACAAATAGTCAGTGGCAGAAGAAAAATTGTCCTCCTGATAGCTAATTAGGGTGGTTTAATTTACCTCGAAATATTAGCGGGGATTAAGTTGAAGGGCGAACAGACTTTAATCAGTGGAGTGTAATTAAAAAAAAGGCACACTGCAAAAATTAATAAAACTGTTTTAGAATGAAGCAGGTAAAGCGTCATGTAAACATGGTGGTTTATTAAAGAAATTTCAAGGTGACTTGCTTCGCGAGAGGTGAATTATGCAAAATGAGGCTTATGGGATTATAAAACAATTGTTTTTTTAAATACTCATCAGTAATTTAGGCTTTGTAAAGTATTCCTGGTTAAAACTACATGAGTCCTCAGGTCAAGTTATTTTGAACAAGCAAAGCTACTTGCTAATATCGACTACATTCAACACTTTGATAACTTTTGTCACATTAGCATAATGATATAATAGAATTAACCCCAAATGTTAAGCTATAAACTTACAGGGAATTTAAATCCACAAAATAAATATTAAACGTTTTTAAATGTTCTTCCTATCATATTTCCGTAATGATTTGTTTACTTTTTGAAATAGCATCACTTTTGGAACACCTAAATTCCTGGTAATTCGTAGATCACTCGTGAGAAATTCCTTTCAATGTTTGTACTTTTCATACCTGAGAGATAACTTGTAAAGATTCTTTTGATAGACGTTGAATAACATTAAATTCATATTTAGTACTCTTACCGTAATATATTCAAAGATTGAATGGAACTACTAAATTTCTTGTAGTATTGAGGTTTGGTTTGGTTTGGTTTGCTGCTCTACGGTCATCTTGTGCACATTTTGCCCTAACAAGACCGGGACCTTCAGTTTAACGTAGATTCTGAACAACTACAAACATCCATGGCATTGAACTCGAAACCTTTGTGTAGCATTGAGGAGATAAATTGTAAAGCTTATTTTTAATACATCTTCTACATGAATATATTTCAGGTGTTTTACTTTTGTACAGTACTTTTGAATTGACTTTTTTTTTTTCTATCTAAATAATATGTTATGATTTAAAAATAAATTTTCAATTTATCTCCTCAGTTCTACAAGCAATTTAGTAGTTCCCTTTAATACTAGAACCTATAGGAATACCAAATATTAATTTAATATTATTGAATGTCTATCAGAAGAATCTTTAAAAGTCATAAGCTTCACACACAAAACCCAAATGGAATACTTTAATTCCGAGCAACTTTAGACAGTATATTTCAGCACTTTTAGGGAAAGACCCCGTTCAAGTGTTCGGGGCTACTTACAGTATTTGAATATCGTTGTGACAGCCATTTGTCCAGTTCCTCCAATATGATGTCATTAGACATATTCAGTATCTAGATGACAATGGCACTATCCTCCTGGCTACAATTACGTGGATAGTAGAGGTCGCACATATCAAATGCCTGGCTATTTCACCTATCTCAATATTATTGATTGCTGCTTAGCATTGCTATTTGAAAGATAACAAACTAATTATAAAAATTATTATTTTCTTCATTTGCAACCCGCCAGAATAACCCAGGTTGAAATTCAAAGCAATGCTAATGTAACATCAAATTAACAAATAAATGAAGATTACGTGGGGGCCTGAATAACCGAGTGTCTGACGCTCTGTGCCATAGGTTTGGGGTTCGAGTCCCGCAGGTGTTATGAATGTGTGTAGTGATTCGGAATCCCCTTTAAGCCTTACGACCCGGTCTCATATGACTGTATAGGTCACGGAGCCAAGTCAGATTTCTACCTACCGGTGCTGCATTACAACAGAAACTGCATCTCTTCCTTCAACCATGTGTCCATACGAGTTCGTGGGCTTGGTGTATATGTCTACTAAGTGGGATAAGAAACAACAACAACAGAAGATTACGTAGTGTTTTTGTGCCGGATGCTTACGTATCAATACATTCTTAAAAACAGATTATAGATAGCTATAACAATACAGTAATCCAGGAGATTGAATTCTATAATCCTAATAATGTTCTGAAATGACAGCGTAAAATTTTTCAATAAGTTTTTCTTTTTGAACGTTTCTGTAAATTGTTTCATGATTTTGCAAATTTATACTGGGCAATATTTAAATGTTTTTAAATTTTTCTTTCCTGTTTTATCGGAGCTGGAGCCCTCAGGAGCTAAAGTGCTCCAAAATCTTAAACGTCAACCTTAAATTGAAAACCAGATTATGATTGCATAAGAATAATCACTATGATTAATCGCAATGATTGTAAAATTTACTACGCCTTTACTAGAAAAATCATCATAATCATAGGAGCTAAGGTGCTCCAAAATCTTAAACGTCAACCTTCAATAGAAAACCAGATTATGATTGCATAAGAATAATCACTATGATTAATCGCCATGATTTTAAAATTTACTAAGCTTTTACCAAAAAAATCATTTCAAGTACTTTCACGACAATATAAATTCACCGTTAAATAATCGCTGTAAGTCATGCTGTGTTTTAAAAGTCTTCACTTACAATTTCTTCCAACTTTTAATCGAAAAAAAAAAAAAAAAAAAACTGAATTATTGAGAGCAATTCATTTATATTGCACAGTTTCTCCATTTTATAGAACAACTAAAAGAAAAACAAGAATTTTATTTCATGAAACAAATTCTTATTTTAAAATATACTTTTGGGAAAAACCAATAAAAACACCATCCTTCGGAAACAGAATCATGATTAGTGCTAAATTGTCTTTGATTTCGAAGAATAATTTGCTTTTAAAGGATTAGAATGGACTGAAAGTAAATTAAGTTGGAGTGCAAATAGTGCAAAACCTGTAAGGATCCAAAATTAAATTCATAGGAAGGGGCTATTACTTCGTCTTTATTGGAAAAGTGGGCCTGCACATGCTCATAATGGATACATCTCGGGATTCCAATCAAAGGAACTCCGTCTCTGCTTCCCATTAAGTGGGATTGCATTTCACATGTGAGCAAGAAAAGTGAAATATCTGTTTAAATAAATGCGTTTATTCTTTTGCACATGATTGGAATGTTTTGAAGGACGTAGATGACTGTCAATTCTGTTGTATTAGGAAGAGTAAGTGGTTGCTGATGGATCAAAGTTCATAAGCTGATTTTGAAGGAAAGTGGATAGAAAATAATTGTAAAGAAATAAAGAAACTGAAATCCTTATAAAGATTTCAATTTATCAAGCTTTTACGAGACAGGTTTATAAATATTTTTTAAAAGTAATTTGAATTTTATAAACCGAATAATTATTAAATGAATTTTTATTAACACTTTTATTGTTCTTAAATGATATTTTTGAAAAGGTTCAATTAATAAGGTTAAAATTTATAAAAAAACATTAGTATTACTATTCAATTAAGTGTATTCAGCTAAATTCATAGTTTCTGCTGTATAGGCTCTTAATAGCATTTAAGGAAATGGTTTAGCTATAAAATATGTTCACCCATACTATTTTATTTTACTTTATAATCCAAAATATTTCATTTTACATCATAATCCATACTATTTTATTTTGCATCATAATCCATACTATTTTATTTTGCGTCACAATCCATATTTTGTTTTATGTCATTTCATATTGTGACTAGTTAAATATTATTTTTAAAATGATACCTTTTACGTGATTTTGCGTTAATAAAACATAAATTAATTTACACATAATCTTTATTATATTACGCCATAACTCACACTATTTTATTTTACGTCATATCATACTATTTTATTTTACGTCTTAATCCATACTATTTTTATGTTACGTCATAAACCATACTGATTTATTTTACATCGTAAGACATTTTATTTACGTCATAAACCATATTATTTTATTTTTCGACTTAAACCATATTATTTTATTTTTCGAATTAAACCATACTATTTTATTTTACATCATAACCCATATTTAGTAAGTCATAACCTATACTATTTTATTTTACGTCTTAACTCATACTATTTTATATTGCGTTAAAAACCATACTGTTTTATATTAGTCATAGCTCATAATATTTTACTTTATGTTATCATTTTTACGCCATCATATCTTAAGCAAAGCCATATCCATATACTATATGTTGTATAATACATTACTATTTTGTTGTATTTTATAAAATTTCGTTATCGTTATCGTTTTATTATCGTTAGAGTTTAATTTTATAAGAATTTAAGGTTTTAAGAATTGTATAAAATCTGTAAAACTTTGGCACTATAAAAATAACCTATAGTTAGACAAATGGTTATGACTATTGCAAACCTATATCCATTTACGTGGCATTTATGATTCTAAAATAATGAATATAAAACACATCAACAAAAGCACTTCACATACTTGACTTTAAAAATATTTTTGTCATTTTTTTAGTGTTGTAAGTAAAGTACGTAAAGTGCTTTTGGTGTGCTCTGCATTCATTGTTTTAGAATCCTTTTATTTCACTACTAATACCCTACTCATCTATTTGAAGAAATAAAAACCTGATCACTCAATCCACCAATAAGAAAGCATCCATTACGTTCCTACAAAATACCACAAAGCAAATTACCGAAATGATAAAAATCCAACATAAGAACAGAACCTCCAGGGAATGTATATTGTCGAATTAAACAAATTACCCAATGGATAAAATAATTATTGACAAAAACAAACAAAACAATTTGATGAAACGAAACGGCATTTATTTTTTTTCTACTTCAATTTGATGTGAAGAAATTTTAGTTCGCCGTTTAGCAGTACAAGACCAGAAAGGTTCTTTAAAGAACCCGTTTATTTCTTCTCGAAATGTTCCCTTTGGTTCGGTGCTGTGCCTCTGTTCGTATGCAGATCATATGCAAAAATGAAAATAAAAATATATTTGTTTGCTTTTTTTTTTAAAGATCTTCATCCGGAACATTTTGGGATTTTGTTGGAGGAATTTTCTTTTCTTTTGGGAGGTTGTTTTGGAGGAACTAATTTCATTCCTCGATGACAAATTCCAGTTTGTTTTCTCAGGAAAAAGACGACAACAGGATGAATAATTGCTTCAGATGTGTTAAATTTTTGCTCAGTGAAAAGAATGAAGTACAGTGAAATAGCTTTAGAAAAATATATTTGCTATAAAATGCTTCAAATAACCTAAAGAATAGTTTCTTATTCTAATTATTTCTTTAAAGGAATATTGTTAAAATTTAAAAATCAGCTCATTTGGAAAAAATATTAATTATATAAAATAGTTCCATTTTGCCTTTTCATTTGTTCTCTGAAGTCTTCTTGTTTGAAATATTCATACTTTACGGGGGAAAAAGTTGCAGAATTATTTCGTAATTGATTTGATAATATAATTTCAGTGGACCACTGTCAAATTGACTAACGCTCTGGTTATTATAACCGCAGGCTTCAGGTTCGAGTCCTGGCGAAGATGTGGATGTTTGTGAGTGTTTCGGAATCCATGTTAAACCCCGATCTAATTAGCCGAAAATGGGGAAAATGACCCTAGAACGACAAACCAAAACTTCACGTTTTTTTACATTTTTAATTTTTTTAAAAAGTCATATTTTGAATATTCGATTGTTTCGTTGTCCAAAATTTTTTAATCTATGGTGGGTTTTTCAAATTTTACTAGTCGTGACAAACTACTGAAACTGCAGATTTCTCACGGTTCTCTATATAGAATACAGAAAAAATCAAAAGGAGGAAGCAGAATTTATATATCATATTTGCAAAAATATTTATAATTTAGTTAATCGTTACGAGGGGCCTGATGGCCGAATGGCTAGCGCTCTGGCGTTCGGTACCACAGGTAACGGGTTCAAATCCCGGCTTTGCCAATGGGTGTTGTAGTGGTTCGTAATCCACTTTAAACCATAGGTCCCGGTCCTAATAGGATCGTAGAGCGTTGCGGGGGCATTGTTATACCGCGTCCGTGGCTTACCATCAAGTTACAAGCGCCCCCTGGGTAATGTAAAGTGAGTAACATCACTGCAGATCTTATGGCGAAAGATCACGGTCTATTTGCCAGCTGCATTAGAAGAAAAAAAATTAATTGTTATGAGAATGTATTAATTTAATTCTCTTCAATCATATGGGCGGCCTGATGGCCTGTTGGCTAGCGTTCTGGCCGTTGGTACCCCAGATTTCAGGTTCAAATCCCAGCAATATCATGAATGTTGTTATTATTTCGAAATCCACGTTAAACTGCAGGTCTAATTAGCCCAAAGTGTGCACAAAATGACAGTGAAGCGACAAAAAAAACCCTGAATTAATCAGAAGGGTAACGAATATTGAACAGTTTGAATTTTTACTGTCGACCATTAAAGTTTGAACTACGAAATAAAAACATGGTTTTCAAAATAAAGTACAAACGATTAGACAATTGTATTCGATGCCTTAAGGACATTACTCACTTAGCACTACCCAGGAGGTGCGTGTATCTGGAAGATAAGCTACGGACGCGGAGTAACAATACCTCTGCAAAGTTCTACGATCCTATTAGGACCGGGACCTGCGGTTTAAAGGGGATTCCAAACCACTACAAACACCCATGGCAAAGCCGGTATTCGAACCCGGTATCTGTGGTACCGGAAGCCAGAGCGCTAGCCATTCGGCCATCGGGCGCCCAAAATAATGTTGCAAGTTGTTGTTAATGTCATTCAAAATAAAGTTGCAAGATAAGATTTAAAAAAAATTACGAAATATTTCCACAATGTATTTAATTTGTATACTCTGAATATCTGACATATAAGGACTTCGGAAAACAAATACGGATAAAAAATTAAAGTATTAAACATTATTGTCTTCCAATTGAATATATTTTATAAAATTGTTTAACAATCTTCATCTTCATTGACGCAACAGCCCGATGGTGGGCCAAGGACATCTGTCTAATGACAGATGTCAAGAAATATCTCTTTTTTTTCTTTCTAATGCAGCTAGACAGTTTGGTCTTTGGATGCCTTAACTGCAGAACGTACTCACTTTCATTACCCAGGGGGCGCGTGTAACTTGAAGATAAGCCACGGACGCGGAGTAACTTGCCCCCGCAACACAATTCTATTTCATCCTATTAGACCGAGACCTACTTTTTAAAGTGGATTCCGAACCACTACAAACAACCATGGCACCGCCGGGACTCGAACCCGAAACCTGTAGTACCGAGCACCAGAGTGCTAGCCACTCGGCCATTCAGGCCCGATTTCAACAAAGAAAATGCTTTCTTTTTAAAGGGTAGGGTTTTCAGCTTAACTGTAACACTTTGTCACACACAAATTTATTCAGTAATTACTTCAACAAAATTTTATTTCATTTATTATATTGATATAAATACCATAATTACCTAACCAAGAATAAAAAAAAACATTGAACAGCAAGGAGGAATTCATTATATTCTTAAAAACCCCACAAAACAAATCAACGAAATGATAAAACACACAAACAGCAATTAGAGCTTTTAAGGAATCTATAAATGCTGGATCAATTTAATTACCAGATAAGTAAAATAATTATCGACAAATACAAACAAAATTTGTCTAGACAAAGCAGATTCGTTTATTTTTTCCCTGCTTCATTTTGGTATAAATAGTTTTTAATTCTTCCTTGTTTTAGCATGGCCATATCTGAAAAAAAAAAGAAGTTCTATTCTGAAGAATCTGTTTATTTCCTTACGGAATAATCCTTTCGGTTTTGTTCTTATGTAAACAATGTGTAAAAAAAAACTAAAATAAAGATATATATCCATATGGACTTTTTAAAGATGTATAGTACATCTAAGATATGATAGTACAAGATGACAAAAGATACAAAAGATGTATCTTTTAAAGATGTATAGTACAGATGTATAGTACATTTTTAATACTTCATTGTTTTTGCCGTGCCAGATCTTAAAAAAACTCTCTTATTTCCTTCTGGAATGTTCCTTTCTGTTTTGTTCTTATGCAAATGATGTGTAAAATAAAGCTAAAATAGCCATATGCCCTTTTGGAAAGATGATTTTGATGATTTTTTTGATGAAAGATTTTTGATTTCGTAGCGACAAGTTTATTTTCTCTTTAAAAAAACGCCAACAGTGTGAGTAATTGCATTTGAAGAGTTTCGTTTTCGTTTAGCGTAAAGGATAATGGATAGCTGAAGAATTCCTCCAGAACAATTTATTTATTATGAAATGTCTCGAATAATCTGTTGGGAAATAAACTGCATATAATATAAATTCTACTTTTTTATTTTATTCAAATTAAAGGCAATATATGTCTCTTAGAAGAACATCAATTGATATAAAGTATTTTCTTGACTTATGAATAATAACAGGGTATCATAACATGGCTAGGAAGAATGATTTTATATCTTATTGTTTCAGCGAGCACTTCAAAAAATATTAATAACATTTAATATTTTTAAGAATTATTTTAGAATCCAATTTTCAATTCTTTTGTTTAGGCATTGAATTTAAATATATATATATATATATACAAAAAAATTAAAAGTTTAAATCAGAAAAAAAAAAACTACAAAAGTGTATATATCGATAGAATTCTTCTGTGCAGTGTATAAATTCCCAAACTCGATTATCCACCTTCTTCATCGATGGCACAACAGCCCTATGATGAGCCAAAGCCTTCTGCCTACTAAGAGATTTCGAAGCATGCGTTGTTTTCTATTGACGGATAAGGATTGCCATCCTTACGCTCAACGCTCAACAGTCATATTAAAAAGAGACCTACGGATAAAGTGAATTCGTATTGCCCAACCTGCACATACCGATAATAATATCAGAAAAACATGGAGTTTACAATTCACATCCCAATAATGTTTCATTCCTCTTTTACTGAACCACTTCCCTTCTTGTAATCTAAACCACTCTTCGTCAGAATATTAGAATTATTCATTTCCATAACGCAGGTTCTTTGAAGAAAAAGAATGAAACTGGTTCCGAAGAAAAACCCTTTGCAATTCGTTTAAGAAAATCACATTGTTGATTTATGTTTCTCACAAATGTCGTAGTCAGTCCTCGATGTTTTCATAAATATGTTTAACGTTTTCTCATTTAGATGGAGTCGCTGTCTCCAATTGTTTCTTGTTGTTTCAGGCATTTCTTAAGCAATCGACAGAGTTGCGTGAGAAATAATGTTCAGAATTGTAGTGTCTGTAAATAGAAACATTTGTAATAAAAGAAGAAAAAACAATTTTTAGAAATGCTTATAGTAAAATTATAGCATTACAATTACTAAAAACATGTACCCTGGTAATAAAATCGCATGTAATGAGACATTCCTTGATTTTCTTACATGAAAATATAGTAAAAATGTGGTGTTTAACATTCAAGAATAGGGTCTCTGAACATGTAGTGCAAGATTTGTGGTAACTGACTGCCGTAACTTGAGCATTTGTTGATGTTGTTGTTGTTTCTTATCCCACTTGGCTGGCCAAGCCTACGAGCCCATAACGAGCCCATACGTACTCATGATTGAAGGGGAAGGGAGCAGCTTCTGTTGTGATGGAGCACCCGTAGGTAGAAGTCTGACTTTGGATCCGTGGCGCTCTTACAGTCATAGGAGACCGGGACCTACGGCTTAAAGTGGATTCCGAACCACTACAAACATCCATGGCACCGCCGGGATTCGCACCCGAAACCTGTGGCACCGAGCGCCAGAGCGCTAGACACTCGGCCATTCAGGTCCCAAATTTGCCAACGGCACGCAGTGTTCCCAGGTGGTCACCCACCCAAGTACTGACCGCGCCCAATGATGCTTGACTTCGGTGATCTAACGAGAACCGGTATATTCAGCATGGTACGGCCGTTGGCATGAGCATTTATCATTCCGATAAGGCAAGAAAATATATGAGGCGAATATTGATTGAATATTTCTCGTATAAAAAGAGAAATTTCACATTGAAAATTCTAACTAAAACTTTACCTTTTGCTCTACTTTTCATTGTTTGTAAAAAGATTTAAGAATTATATGTATTATTTTAACCACTTCTTTTCTATAATTTTACTCTCGACTATTTTGTATTTCAATTTATTTGAAGACTAGAAATAACTATCATTGTTACTTTACATTTAAAGCTATTTGTTTCTTTTATTTCTCATAGATATATTAAAACTCTAGATATACGAGAAATAAAAGAAACAAATTTTTTAATTATCACAAGTTTTTTCTAATTATCACGTGATGCATCATCTTCTATACGAATATTTAAGATATTTTACTTTTTTACATATCTTGAATAAGTCCAACACTTTTGAATAGTTCATTCTTTTATCTAACATGTTCGAAATTGATATTATTTGTAATATTTTTAATTAGATTTGAATATAAACTTTCCAATTTATCTATTCAATACCACAAGCAATTTAATATTTCCATTCGGTTCTTCACACACGAAAATCATATTAATCCTTCAATTTCGAGAAACTAAAGGATTCTATATTTCGGTATATTTCAATTGATTGGGGGGTGAGTCCTTTGTTAAAGTCTTAGAATATATGTATAGTCTTTGGATAATGTTATGTTAGCCATTTGTCTAGCTCCTCCAATATGTTGTCATTAGAGATATTCAATAAGGAGATGACAATTGCACTATCCTCCTATCTACAATTACGTGGATAGTAGAGGTCGCACATATCAAATGCTCGGCTATTCCACCAGATCTCATTATTATTGACAGAATATGTATTATGCAGTAACAGACTATAGTCTTGAAAGATAGAAAACCTGTAATAAAAATTATTATTTCCTGCATTTGTAGTATGCCAAAGTAATCCTGGTGGAAATACAAAGAAATGCTCATATAACATCAAATTAACCACTAAACGAAGATTATGTAATTTTTTTATCCAGACTGTTTGCACATCAATATTTTATTTCCAATAGAAAGTTTACAGGACAATTGATATCAATAGACAATAGATATACAGGATAATAGATATATATAACAAGATAAAAACAAATGACATCTGTTAATCCATCCTCTTAAGTCTGGTATTCCAATAACGTTTCCATACGGAAACAAGAGGCAGTGCAGAACAGGAAGCAAGGTGACACATATGCATGGTTATAATACAAGAGACAGAGAGGATGAGGAGCTAGTATAATTCTGTGAAGCTGCTTGCGGAGACAATCGTCACCACAGAAAAACAGTAGCAATGCCACCGAGTTTTATGTAAGCCAATATATAAATCATATCAATATAAACCTTTTTATTTGGTTTGCCGCTCTATGGTTGTTTCTTGCACATTTTAGGATAATTAGACCAGTAACTAGAGTTTAATGTGGATTCTGAAACATTAACAAACATGCCATCACCAGAATTCGAACCTGATGCCCGTTTTACAAATGGCCAGAGCATTAGCTGATTGGTCATCAAGTCGTAAATCTTCTGAAGGCCAGATTATGTTTGCATAACAATAATAACTGTGGATAACCACATGATTGTAAAACAGTTTCAAGTCTTTGTTAAAAAAATCTTTCACAACAATACAAATTCCGCCTTAAATAATCACTGGAAGCTAAGCTATGTTTTAAATCACTTTACTTACAATTTCTTCTAACGTTAAAAAACAAAAACTGAATTGATGGGAGCAATTCATTTTTATTGTACAGTTTCTCCATTTTATAAAACAACTTAAAAAAGAACAAGATTTTTATTTCTTGAAACAAATTCTAATTTTAAAATATATTTTTCGAAAAAACTAATAAAACCCCTCATTCTACTGAAACAAAATCATGATTAGGACCCAATTGTCTTTGAGTTCAAAGATCAATTTGTTTTTAAAGGATTAGAATTGACTGCAAGTAAATGAACTTCGAGGGCAAATAATGCAAAACCTTTAAGGATCCAAAATTAAATTCATTGGAAGAGGCTATTGCTTCGTCTTTATTGGAAACGGGGGGCCTGCACATGCGCATAATCGATACATCTCGGGATTGCAATCAAGGGAACTCCGTCTCTGCTTCCCATTAAACGGGATTGTGTTTCACATCTGAGCAAGAAAACTGAAAGATCCATTTGAATAAATGCGTTTATTCTTTTGTACATGATTGGAATGTTCTAGAGGAAGTAAAATGACTGCCGAATTCTGTTACACACGGAAGAGTAAGTGGTTGCTGATTGATCAAGGATCATTAACTGATTTTGAAGGAAAGTGGATAGAAAATTATTTTTTAAAGAAGTAAAAAACTGAAATCAGTAAAAAAATTTCAATTTATCTTGCTTTTATATGATTTACAAATATTTTTTTAAAAGTTACCTGAATTTTATAAGACGGATTGATAATTAAATTAATTTCTATTAACGCTTTAATTGTTCTTAAATAATGTTTTTGAAAAAATTCAATTAATAACGTTAAATTTTATAAACAAATATTAATATTACTAGTTAGTTAAGTGCATTCTCTTAAAATCTTACTATCGGCTGTATAGGCTCTTAATAGCATTTATGCAATTTTTTAACCTACTATACTTGTTCATCTATGCTTTATTTTACGTCATAACCCATACTATTTTATTTTACGTCATAGCCCATACTATTTTATTTTGCGTCATAGCCCATACTATTTTATTTTACGTTAAAACCCGTAATATTTTAGTTTACGTCATAACCCATATTTTTTTACTTCATAACCCATAATATTACCAATACCCAATAACCCATATTTTATCTTGAGTCATAAACCATATTACTACTATTTATATTTATCATTTTACTATATTATTTCACGTTATAATCCATATTATTTAATTTTAGATGATTATTTTTATGTCATCATATCTTAACCAAGGCTACATCCTGTACTTTCTTTAAACTTTGTACAATGCATGGCAATATTTTTTCTAAAGCTTTACTCAAATTCTAAACATAAAGAACTCATTTCATAGAGCATATTTCAAGACCCGTGAAGAATTTCGAAATAAAGAATTTCAAATTTGCACAGTCTTTCTATTACAAGATCATAAACCATTTAAAATGTGATATATACAACAGTTGGCGACTTAATATTGACCTATCGTAAATATTATCTTTATGCTACATATAAATTTCTGCTAAAAGAATTGTTGTTCCTTATCCCACTTGGCTGGCCAAGCCCACGAGCCCATACGTACTCATGGTTGAAGGGGAAGGAAGCAGCTTCTGTTTTGATGGAGCACCCGTAGGTAGAAGTCTGACTTTGGCTCCGTGACGCTCTTACAGTCATAGGAAACCGGCACCTATGCCTTAAAGTGGATTCCGAACCACTACAAACATCCATGGGCACCGCCGGGATTCGAACCCGATACCTGTGGTACCGAGAGCCAGAGCGCTAGCCACTCGGCCATCAGGCCCCTATAGATAACAATAAATAAAGTAATCAGTATATAGTTTTCGATTAAAGTAAGTAAGCAAGTAAATAAGTATAAGTAAATGAATTAAGTAAGTAAAGTAAGTAAAGTAAGTAAAATACATAATTAAAATAATAAATAGTAAAGTAAGTAATTAAAATAATAAAATATAAAGTAAGTAATAAAATAATCAGATTGGTATAACTCATTTTATTCATACATTTTATGCATTGTGACATTTTACAGCTTCTTTTTTGTACTATTAGCTAAAACCTTTTTGCCTAAGATATAACATAAATATACAAATATAAAAACATGACAGCTATGCTTATTTAAACTTATAGCTAACTCTTTTTTCTTTCAAATTGGTTTAAAGAAATTAAAAATAACCACGAATGAAAAAAGGAGAGATATAATTATAATCCAATGACAAATTACAAATATAAAATATAAATTAATTTATGCTTTAAAATCATGTAAAAGGTTTCAATTTAAAAATAACATTTGAGTAATTACAATACCTTTTACATGCATTTTTTAAAATCATTTTACAGATTTATGGATCACAAGACTGGATATTATTTGGGATTTTTTTTTAAATTGCTTACATTTTTCAAATGTAAAGCCATTGAGGCATTAAATAGTTAATTCAAATATAATTGGTAATGGATTTTTTTAACAAGAATTTAACGGTTTTATGAATTGTATTAAATCTGTAAAACTTTCGCATTGTAAAAAATGCGCATAATTAGATAAATAGTTACGACTACTGCAAACATCCATCCATTTAAGTGCCATTTATGATTCTAAAACAATGAATATAAAACATATAAAAAAAGTACTTTACATCCTTTCATTATCATCATTGGTTCAACAACCTCAAGGTGAGCCATGATCGTCTGCCTACTGGCAGAGTTAGAGACAGGAGAAATTGTCTTTTTCAGGGATAGAATTGTCATCTCTACACCAACTCTTTACAGTCATATTAGACTGGGACTTACAGTTTAAAGTTGATGCCGAACTACTACAAACATCTATGACACTACTGCTACTCGAAACAGTAACATGTGTTACCGAATTCCGGAGCGCTAATCCCTCGACCATCAGGATCTTTCTCAACAGGATCAAGATCATCATCAACAATGGCGCAACGGCTCCAGGGTGGTCCAAGGCTATCTGACTACTGGCAGGTTTCGAAACAGGAGATGTTCTCTTTTTACGTCATATGATTATCAGTCCTACGCCCAACGCTCTTACATCCAGTATAGACGAGGACCTACAGTTTAAAGTGGATTTCAAACCACTAAAGACATCCATGGCACCGCCTGTGGCATCGAGCGCTAGAGCGCTAGTCACTCGACCATCAGGTCCCTAGGCTCTTTTTATACTTTCCAATAAAAAATAGTTTGTGTCATTTTTTTAGTCTTTAAATTAAAGAATGCAAAGTACTTTTAATGATGTGTCTTGTGTTCATTGTTTTAGAATCCTTTTATTTCGGTACTAATACCCTACTCTCCTATTTACTGAAATCAAAACCTGATCACTCACTACAACAAAAAAGAAAACATCCATTGTGTTCCTGCAAGATACCGCAAAATAAATTACCGAAACGATAAAAATCAAAAATAAGACTAGAGCCCCCAGGGAATCTGTAGTGCCGAATTAAACAAACTACCCTGTTGATAAAATAATTATCGACAGAAGAAAACAAAACAATTTGACGAAACGGAGCGGCATCCATTTTTTTTTCTACTTCATTTCGATGCGAAGAGCTTTTAGTTCTTCCGAAGAAAAGATCCAAAAGAAAAGTCCTTTAAAGTACCCCGAAAGCGATTTTCTTGTCATCATATCTTAACCAAGGTCACATTCCGTACTTTTATTAAGCATTGTTTAATACAGTACTCTTTTGTTGTATTTTATACAATTTTCTTTGATTATTGATGATTAAATATACAAAATCAAATATTTTCCTAAAGCTTTATTTAAATTGTAAACGCAAAATACTTATATACGACTACTGAACATTTATATCCATTAAAGTGACATTTATGATTCTAAAACAAGGAATACAAAAACATATCTACAAAAGTACGTTACTTTAAAAAAAATTTTTTTGCTATTTTCTTGTCTTGTAAAGTGAAGTACCTAAAATACTTTTGTTGGTGTGCTTTGTATTCATTATTTTAGAATCCATTTACTTTAGTACTAATACTTTTTCTTTAACACTCTACTCATCCATTTACTGAAATAAAAACCTGATCATTCAATACTCCAACAAAAAAATTTCCATTATATTCCTATAAGATACCACAAAACAAATTACAGAAACGATAAAAATCCAAAACAAGACCAGAACCTCCAGGGAATCTGCATTGTCGAATTAAACAAATTACCCGATGGATAAAATAATTATCGACAAAAACAAACAAAACTATTTGACGGAACGAAACGGCATCTACTATATTTTTTTCCTACTTCATTTTGATGTGAAGAGCTTTTAGTTCACCTTTTAGCAGTGCAAGATGCGAAAGAAGAGTCCTTTAAAGAACCCGTTTAGTTCTTCTCGGAATGTTCCCTTTGGTTCGGTGCTGTTCCTTTGTTCGTATGCAGATGATATGTAAAAATGAAAATAAAGATAGATTTGTGTTGCCTTTTTTTAAAGATCTTCATCCCGAACTTTCGGATTTTGTTGGAGGAATTTTCTTTTCTTTTGGGAGGTTGTTTTCGAAGAAGTAACTTCATTCCTCGGGGAGCTTTTGAGTTCGTTTTCTTGGGAATAAGATGACAACAGGATGTGTAATTGCATTTCATTTTTGCTTTGTGGAAAGGTGAAGTACAGTCAAATAAATTTAGAGTGGTGTATTTGTTATAAAATGTTTCACATAACACAAAGGAAATTTTCATATTCTGATTAAAATGTAACACTTTTAATTTAATCTATAAACGAATGCTGTAAAATCATAACAATTATCTCAATTGGGAAGAATAATAATTTTGGAAAATACTTCCATTTTGCATTTTTAATTTGTTCTCGGAAAGTTTTTAGCCTAAGATATTCTAGGTCTACAAAAGAAATTATTTCGTAATTGATTCGTCCTTATAATTATCAGTGGCCTGGTGGCCAATTGTCTAGCTCTCTTGCCATTGGTACAATAGGCTTCCGGTTCGAGTACTGACTGTGACATGGATGCCTGTTAGTGGTTCGAAATTCACGTAAAGCTGACGTCCCTGTCTAATTAGTCCGAAGTGTGCAAAAAAGGACAGTGGAGTGACACACCAAAATAAATTATATCCATTTAAGTGACATTTATGATTCTAAAACAATGAATACAAAATATACCAACAAAAGTACTTTACTTTAAAGATATTTTTTAGTAATTTTCTAGTCTTGTAAAGTGTAGTATGTAAAATACTTATAATGGCGTGATTTGTATTCATTGTTTTAGAATCCATTTATTTCACTACTAATACCCTAATCTATTTGCCGAAATAAAAATTTGATTACTCAATACACCAGTAAGAAAGCATACATTATGTTCTTACAGGATACCACAAAACAAATTACCGAAACGATAAAGACCCAACATAAGACCAGAACCTCCAGGGAATCTGTTTTGTCGAATTAAGCAAATTAGCCGATGGATAAAATAATTATCGACAGAAACAAACAAAACTATTTGATGAAACGAAACGGCATCTATAATTTTTTTCTACTTCATTTTGATACGAGGAGCGTTTAGTTCTTCGTTCGCCTTTTAGCAGTGCAAGACCAGAAAGAAGAGTCCTTTAAAGAACCCGTTTATTTCTTCTCGGAATGTTCCCTTTGGTTTGGTGCTGTTCCTTTGTTCGTATGCAGATGATATGCAAAAATGAAAACAAAGATAGATGTGTTTGCCTTTTTTTAAAGATCTACATCCGGAATTTTCGGATTTTGCTGAAGGAATTTTTCTTTTCTTTTGGGAGGAACTCATTTCATTCCTCGATGAGCTTTTGAGTTTGTTTTCTCAGGAAAAAGATGACAACAGGATGAGTAATGGTGTCAGAAGTGTCTCATTTTTGCTTTGTGAGAAGAATGAAGTACAGACAAATATTTTTAGAATAAAATATTTGCTATAAAATATTTCATATAACCTAAAGAATATTTTCTGTTTCTAATGAAAATGTTTTTAAATTCTGTTTCTAAACATAACAATTAGCTCAATTCAAAAGAATAATAATTATAGAAAATACTTCCAATTTTGCATTTTGATTCGTTTTCTGAAATTTTTTTGTCTAAGATATGCTTACTTTACAAAAGAAATATAGTTGTAGAATTATTTCGTAATTGATGTGACTTTATAATTATTAGTGGCCTGATGGCCAATTGAGTGGCGCTCTGGCCGTTGTTACCACAAATTTCAGGTGAGAGTCGTGGCGGTAGCATGGATATTTGTGAGTAGTTCGGAATCCAAAAACACGCTCCAAATCCATGCTTCAAATTTTACTAACGCTGATCAACTACCTGAAACTGTTCATTTCTGGCAACCATCTGTATAGAATGCATCAAAAATAAAGGTAATCAAGACGTTGGTACTCCAGGTTCAAATTCTGGATGTGGTATCAAGGTTTGTTAGTGGTTCGGTATTCACGTTAAACTGTATGTTCCTGTCAAATTAGCCCAAGCCCAAAGTGTGCACAAAATGACCGTAGAGCGACAAAAACCAAACCAAACCAAACTCGATTATTAAATTTTGAACAATGAAACAAAACTGAAATAAAAACAAGGTTTTTCCAAAAAAAAATTACATTATAAGGTTTAAACCATTACGAAATAATTCCACAATGTATTCTTTTTGCAAATTCTGAATATCTTACACATAATGACTTCAGAAAAGGCATCCAAATTCAAAATGAATGTATTTCCCATAATTATTATATCTTACAATTGAGCAGATTTAAAAAAAAAACTAACTGTCTCGTTTGGGAAATAAAGTAGATTTAATTTAAAATTAATTAAATGAAACATTTTATGACAAATAAATTTACTCAGTAATTACTTCTACACGATTTTTTTTAATTTATTATATGGATTTCCATACCATAATTACCTATCCAAGAATTAAAAAAAAAACATTCAACAGCAATAAAAAATTCATTACATTCCTAAAACTACCACAAAACAAATCAACGAAATGATAAAAAACACACAAACAGCAATTAGAGCTTTCAAGGAATCTATAAATGTTGGATCAATTTAATTACCAGATAAGTAAAATAATTATCGACAAAAACAAACAAAATTTGTCTAGACAAAGCAGATTCGTTTATTTTTTTTCCACTTCATTTTGGTGTAAAGAGTTTTTAATTTTGCATTGCTTTTGCAATGCCAAATCTTAGAATCTGATCTGATCTTCTTTTCTGAAGAATCTGCTTATTTCCTTACGGAATATTCCTTTCGGTTTTGTTCTTATGCAAACAATGTGTAAAAAAAACCAAAATAAAGATATATATCCATATGTCCTTTTTAAAGATGTATAGTACATCCCGAAATTCGAATTTCGTTGGCAAAAGTTGTTCTTTCTGGAGAAAGTTTCGGCGAAAGAATTTCGTAGCACGACTAGTTTCATTTTCTTTAAAAAAAATGACAACAGTGTGAGTAATTGCATTTGAAAGTGTTTTCTTTTTTGTTTAGCGTAAATGATGATGGATAGCTGAAGAATTTCTCCAGAACAATTTATTTATTAGGAAATGTCGCGAATAATCTGTTGGGAAATAAACTGCATCTAATATAAATTATTTTATATTTATGTTATTCAAATTAAAGGCAATATGTGTCTCTTACAAGACGATAAATTGATGTAAAGTATTTTCTTGACATAGAAATAATAGCAAGATATTATTATATGATTTGGAAGAATGATTTTACATGTTATTGTTTCAAACGAGCACTTCAATTATGTAATGTAATACTTCAAATATGCATAACATTTATTTATAAAGAAGGTTTTGCTTATGTCATTGAACTTTATATATATATATATATATCAGAAAAAAACTACTTGAAGCGTCTGCATTGATATAATTCTTCAGTGCAGTGTATAAATTCTCCAGATCGATTGACCTTCTTCTTCAATGTTTTGCAACCTGATGGCTTTTGGTACCACAGGTTTGGGTTTCGAATCCTGGCAGTGGCATGGGTGTTTGTGAGTGGTTCGGATTCCACGTTAAACTGTAGGTTCCGATCTAATTAGACCAGAGTGAGCACAAAATGATCGAAAAAAACAAACCAAATTTTCATTGTCGTAACGGCTCTATGATGAGACAAGATCACCTGCCTATTGGCAGATTCCGAAACATGAAATGCTTTCATTTTTTACGTGGTTGGTTTGTCATTCCTAGGCCCAACACTCTACTGTCATTTTAGGCCCAACAATCTACTGTCGTTTTAGGCCTAACGCGCTACTGTCATTTTAGGCCCAACAATCTACTGTCATTTTAGGCCCAACGCTCTATTGTGTAAAGTGAATTTCGAACCACTACAAACCTTCATGGCAACACTGGAACTCAAATTCGAAACTTGTGGCATATCGATTGACCTTATTAATATTATATTAACTGTAATTCACAAAAATTACTTCTCAAAACGCAGATATATAATAGGTGCGAGAAAGCAATGATTTTATTATCTTCATAACTTTAATATCTGATGCATCAATTTACCCAATAACAATCAAGTTTTTCATTGTGAAGAACTTATGAAAGGGGGCTTAGAAAACTGAAATAAATATTTAAAAACACGCAGAAAGTTACAACGATAAATAACATGAGAGGGGTAGAATAATTAGATGCATGAAGTATTGAAATCGGCGGTATAAATAAGAGGGGAGATGCATTCGTGTAAACATAATAAAAAAAACCTTGATGGGTTATTTTAAGGTTTTATTGTAAAAGTTCAGCTGTAAGTAAAAACGCTGGAACTATGTTATAATAATTTAGCTCTTTCAGACCCTGTGTCTATTGGACATAAATTTTAAAATATATATTTTTTTTAATTCCTTGACTGCAGAGAGTAGAAACTTATTTCATGGTTAGATGAAATATTAATCTTTTTAATATTTTGCGTTTCCTGGTTTGGCAACAATCAACAGGTTTTTACAGTCTGTCCTCTTTCAAAATGTCGTCATACTTCGGTCTGCAAAAAGGTGAGCAATTGTTTTGTTTTGATTTGTATAAATAATTACTTCTAATGCGTCAATTATTTTTTTATATAATTTTTTAAGTTTGAAAGGAATTACTAAAATATCGACTTTATGAAATTTATTTAGTGTTATAACTTTTCATCTAGCTCTTTTTCAAAATGAAATTGATATTTAAATTTAGAAATTGACATAGCAGTACGCAATCTTTCAAATACTATCGGGTTTGTAATATTTATATATAAGCATTAAACAGATTCATGTTAAGCTTCACAGAATATGTAAAGAAAGTTTAATAAAATATGTAAAGCAAAACTATTTACTGGATATGTAAAGCAAGATTATTTACTGGATATGTAAAGCAAGATTATTTACTGGATATGTAAAGCAAGTAGAACAAAATATGTAAAGCAAAATTATTAACTAGATATGTAAAGCAAGATTATTTACTGGATATGTAAAGCAAGTAGAACAAAATATGTAAAGCAAGATTATTTACTGGATATGTAAAGCAATATTATTTACTTTATATGTAAAGCACGATTATTTACTTTATATGCAAAACAAGATTATTTACTGGATATGTAAAGCAAGATTATTTACTGGATATGTAAAGCAAGATTATTTACTGGATATAAAAAGCAAATAGAACAAAAATCAAATAATCAATATTTTATAACAGGGGTCTCCAAACTACGGCCCGCCAGTATCATCAATCCAGCCCGCGACAGCGAATGGCTTATTGTTGTTGTAATAAGTTGAATAAAAAAACACAGAATGATAATAACTCTGTTTTATTTACTTGCTAGATAATGCTTAATGACAAGCATAATACGCAGAAAATTTAGCTTAAGCATAACAACTAACAAATAATTGAAATGAATCCCACTAATATTATAAACTTGTGAACATCCCGTGGTTACCCTCGGTAGTTATATTGGGGTAAAGAGTATCGTATATGTATGTATATCGATGTTTGGAATGTGTATATATCCTGAATCAAACATATGATTTTTATCCTGAAAATCCCACAGAAGCGGAAAAGCTAAATTAACGCGAATGAAACTGCGGGGTATCCACTTGCAAAAAAATACTAGGGAGATTTATGTAATTGTGATTTTTCACTGACAATAGCTTGTAGTTAGCAAGAGCGCTCAGAGCGCGTACTCGCGACTGGTGTAGAAATTATAGATAATGGCAGAAAAATTAAAACGGTTTTGGCCCTTGGTACTTACTGGAGTAAACAGTATGGCCCTAAGGCTGGAAAGTTTGGAGACCCCTGCTTTATACAATAATAGTGGAGGTGGCTTAAAATGAAATATTTGATTACTTAAATTCCTTGGATATCTGATTTCCAAAATCGATGTATGCTATACAAATTTGCTGCAGAATATTATCCTAAAGAGCTGTTCCCATTTTCTACACAAAACAAACGTAGCGAAATCCTCCAGTAACTTCAATGGCAAACAATAAATTCTTACTTTTTAAGGTGGATAATCTTTATTTTGAATTCCAACTTCCTATGAACGCATCACGTAATCGATAAAGAAGAAGCTATTACCATAACTTTGTAACTCGAATCTTAAAAAAGAAGGAAAGAAAATAACGTAGACACCATTTCAAATCTTCAGGGGGAAACTTTATCCCTATCTATCGGAACTCCATCGGGAAAAATAGTCTGTTTTGCATACATCTTGTTGTAGCATCGATTACCCATTACCATTTAGTTAGTTCTTTTTCCCAACAAAAGTGTTAGACTAAGCGTAATAAATTCTGTGCTCATAGAAAAATCGAAATTCCTATCACGGTCATTATGCTTTCAAGTTTTAAGACTTTGTGCTCTGAAGTTAAGTGCTTGAGATTTCAATTATGGAAAATTTTGAAACTTTAACGAATTGATTTTAACCCGATTTCTTAAATTCTTTCTCATTAACATTTGGGATGGTATTGATTAATTGATATTTTATTGTGTGATCAAATAAAAGTTTGTATTGCCCTTATTGATTATTTATGAATGGTGCCGTTAGTGAATGAATTCACGTCTGTTGAGTTTAATATAATGACGTGTAAAATAAATGTACTGAATGTGTTGGAAAAATTATTTCTTTAATGATTATATTTGGAAATAATGAGCAAAAATGAAGAAATATATTATGAGTGGGATTGTTCTATTTATTTCTATTTTTAGAATTTAGATATTACAAATATTTTTTTTTTTTTTTTTTGGTTTTCTTTATTGAAGTTTGAAAACAATGAGCAAAACAAAGAACAACTTCACGTAAGGGAATAATTTATTTTTAATATGAACTTTATATTTTAATAAAGTAAAACTTTGAACGAAAAAAATAATAGTAAAATAGAAAAGTATCGCTGTATAATAGTAAAGTAGAAATAGTAAAAATGTAAAATAGTAAAATATAAATAGTAAAAATGTAAAATTGCAAAATGTAAATAGTAAAAATGTAAAATAAAATAGAATCTGAAAAAAAAACCCTATTCGTTTATTTCCTTCTGAAATGTTCCCTTCGGTGTTGTTTTTATGCAAAGGATGTGTGAAATAAAGCTAAAATAAAGATATGGCCTTACGCATTTTTAAAAATGTACATCCGAAAAATTCGAGTTTGTTTGGCAGTAGTTCGTTCTATGGGGAGAAAGTTTCTGGGAACGAATTTCGTAGCACGACAAGTTTATTTCCTTTTTAAAAAAATGGCAACAGTGTGAGTAATTGCATTTGAAGTGTTTCGTTTTTGTTTAGCGTAAAGGATGATGGATAGCTGAAGAATTCCACCAGAACAATTTATTTATTATGAAATGTCTCGAATAATCTGGTGGGAAATAAATGGTATCTAATATAAATTATTTTATTCAAATTAAAGGCAATATGTGTCTCTTACAAGATGATGAATTGATATAAAGCGTACCCTTCACTTAGGAAAAATAGCTGGATATTATTACATGATTAAGGAGAAGCATTTTATATCTTATTTTTCACACGAGCACTTCAAAAAATAAACATAGCATTTAGATTTTTTAAAGAAATTTTTCAGGTTATGAAGTTTTGATGCCGATGCTGAAGTTATGATGCATCCATATATACATATAATGTTTAAGTTCAATGTCATAAGCAAAATAATTGAAATTAGAATTAAATTTATACATTTTCATACCGATTAATTAATAGTTTTTAAATATTTTCGCACATATATAAATACTGATTTCTTTTATTTTTGCTGTATTCTATTCATAGGGCTGCGAGAAATTAACAATTTCAGTAGTTTGTCTCTGCTAGTGAAATTTGAAAACCTCGCAATAGACTAAGAAATTTTGGACAGTGACACAAGTCAATATAAAACTTGATTTTTAAGAGAAAATAAAATGTAAGAATGTAGTAATTATGAGGTCAAATCAATTATGAGTAATTCTACAACGTTTTTCTTTTGTAAAGTATGCTAATGTAAAGTATAAAAATGTTTCAGAGAACAAATCAAAATGCAACATGAAATTATTTTCTATAATTATTATTCTTTCTAATTCCAATCTATTTATGCTTTAACAGTATTCCTTTCCTTATATGCGAATGTATAATTGTTATATTTTTAATTAGAAAAAGAAAATATTCCTTAGGTTATGTGAGACACTTTATAGCAAATATATTAATCTCATGTTATTTGTCTGTACTTCATTATTTTCAATAAGTAAAAACTAAACACTTCTGATTCAATTACTCATCTTTTTCCTGAGAAAACAAACTCTAAAGCTCATCGAGGAATGAAATTAGTTCCTCGAAAACATCCTCCCAAAAGAAAAAGGAACTTCCTCCAAAAAATCTCAAAATATTCCTGATGTAGATCTTTAAAAAAAGGGCATACAAGTATATCTTTATTTTCATTTTTACATATCATCTGCATACGAACAAAGGAGCAGCACCGAACCAAAGGGAACATTCCAAGAAGAACTAAACAAGTTCTTTAAAGGACTTTCCTTTCTGGTCTTGTACTGCTAATGGGCGAACGAAGAACTGAAAGCTCTTCACATCAAAATGAAGTAGGAAAAAAAATAATGCCCTTTCGTTTCGGTAGAAATTGTTTTGTTTGTTTTTGCCGATAATTATTTTATCCATTGGGTAATTTGTTTAATTCGACAATGCAGATTCTCCGGAGGTTCTGGTCTCATTTTGGGTTTTTATCGTTTCTGTAATTTGTTTTGTGGTATCTTATAGGAATATAATGGAAGTTTTCTTCTTGGTGTATTGGGTGATCAGGTTTTTATTTCAGTAAATAGATGAGTAGGGTATTAGAACTGAAATAGAAAGATTCTAAAACAATGAATACAAAACACACCAACAAAAGTACTTTACAATACTGTAAATCAACAACAAATATTTTTAAAGTAAAGTATATAAAGTACTTTTATTGACGTAAGTACTATTCATTTTTTAGAATCAAATGTCCCTTAAATGGATATAATTTTGCAGTAGTCGGTACTATGCGTTATTTTCATAATGTGAATGCTTTACAGATTTAATACAATTCTTAAAGCAGTAAATTCTTGTATGGTTAAACCCTAACCAGTAATAATTGAATTAATTACTTTATTCTTCAATGACTTAATTACATTTGAAAAATGCAAGCAATTTAAAATAAAAATCAAAACCATCTAATCTCCTGTCCTGTGTTCCATAAATCTGTAAAATTTAAAAAAAATAATTCATGTAAAAAAGTATTGTGTTAAGTTAAATATTATTTATTTTATAAATTATTAAAATTATTAAATATTATTTATTTTATAAATTATTAAAATTATTAAATATTATTTATTTTATAAATTATTAAAATTATTAAATATTATTTATTTTATAAATTATTAAAATTATTAAATATTATTTATTTTATAAATTATTAAAATTATTAAATATTATTTATTTTATAAATTGTTAAATATTATTTATTTCATGAAAATGTATAAGATAATCAGCTTTGTGGATATTTTTGAAGAAAATAAAAAATATTGTTAAATTAGTCAATTTTGAATGTATGAAGCAGTTCACAGCCTTTCATATACTATTGGGTTTGTGATATTAATATGGCATAAAAAGATTCATGCTAACCTTCACACATTATACATGATAAGCAGACCAAACATCAAATAATCAATACTTTATACATCTAATGTGGAAGTGGGTAAAAGGAAATATTTGATTACTTAACTTCAATACATATCTGACTTTTAAAATCGTTGTATGCTATACACGTTTACTGCAGAATATTCTCTTAAAGAGCTGTTCCCATTTTCTACTCAAAACAAACGTAACGGAATCCTTAAAAACAACAGAACTCCAGTAACTTCAACTGCAAACAATAAATTCTTACATTTAAGGAGGATAATCTTTATTTTGAATTCCAACTTCCTATGAACACATCACGTAATCGATAAAGAAGAAGCTATTACCATAACTTTGTAACTCGAATCTTAGAAAAAAGGAGAAAATAACGTAGACACCATTTCAAATCTTCAGGGGGAAACTTTATCCCTGTCTATCGGAACTCCATGGGGAAAAATAGTCAGTTTTGCATACATCTTGTTGTAGCATCGATTACCCATTACCATTTAGTTAGTTCTTTTTCTGCCTACAAAAATGTTAGACTAAGCGTAATAAATTCTGTGCTCATAGAAAAATCGAAATTCCTATCTCGGTCATTATGTTTTCAAGTTTTAAGACTTTGTGCTCTGAAGTTAAGCTTGAGCTTGAGATTTCAATTATGAAAACTTTGAAACTTTAACGAATAGATTTTTCTTAAATTCTTTCACATTAAAAGTTGGGATGGTAATTAATTAATTGATATTTTATTGTGTAATCAAATAAAAGTTTGTATGAACTTCATTGATTATTTATGAAGGGTGTTGTTAGTGAATTAGTTTACGTCTTGTTGAATTTTATAAAATGATGTGTAAAATAATGAACTGAATGTGTTGGAAAAGTTATTTCTGTAATGGCGATATTTGGAAATAACGGAGAAAAATTTTAGAAATGGGGTTATTCCTTTTATATCTATTTTTAGAAACAGTTAGAATGATTTGTTTTTCATTTTGTTCATTGTAGTTTGAAAATAATGAGCAAAAACAAAGAACAACTTTACTTATAGGAATATTTTATTTTTAATTTGAAAGTTTTATTTTAATAAAGTAAATTATTGAAAGTGAAATTAATATTAAAATAGAAATAGTATAATTGTATAATGGAAATAGTAAAATTGTAAAATAGAAAAATAGAAAAAAGTAAAATAGAAAAATAGAAATAGTAAAACTGTAAAATAGAAATAGAAATAGTAAAACTGTAAAATAGAAATAGTAAAACTGTGAAATAGTAAAATAAAAATAGTAACAATGTATAATAGTAAAAATGTATAATACTAAAAGAATCTGAAGAAAAAACCTCTCCGTTTAATTCCTTCTGGAATGTTCCTTTCGGTTTTGGTCTTACGCAAATGATGTGTAAAACAAGGATATGGCCATATGCCTTTTTTAAAGATGTACATCCAAAAATTCGAATTTTTCTATCGGGAGAAATTTCCAGGAAAACGAATTTCGTAGCACGACAAGTTTATTTTCTTTTTAGAAAAAAAGACAACAGTGTGAGTAATTGCATTTGAAGTGTTTCGTTTTCGTTTAGTGCAAAGGATGATGGATAGCTGAAGAATTCCTCCGGAACAATCAATTTATTATGGAATGTCTCGAATGATCTGTTGGGAAATAAACTGCATATAATATAAATTATTTTTCTTTATTTTTTAATTCAAATTAAAGGCAATATGTGTCTCTTACAAGAAGATAAATGGATATAAAGTGTGTTTTGATTTAGGAATATTACTTGGTATTATTAGATGATTAGGAATAATGATTTTATATCTTATTTTTTCATACGGTCACTTCAAAAAATGTACATAGCATTTAGTGTTTTTAAAGAATATTTTTAGGTTATGAAGTTTTGATGTTGATGCTGAAGTTATGATGCATCCATATATATATATAACCGTTAAGTTCAATGTCATAAACAAAAGAATTGAAAATAGAATTAAATTTATACATTGGCCCTGAATGGTCGAGTGGGTGTCGCTCGGTAACACAGGTTTCGTGATCGAGTCCCAGCGGTGCGATGGATGTTTGTAGTGATTCGGAATCCACTTTAAGTTGTGGGTCCCGGTCTCATATGACTGTAGAAGAAAGTCACTTAGCAAAAGTCAGACTTCTACCTACGGGTGCTCCAACACAACAGAAGCTGCTTCCTTCCCCTTCAACCATGAGTCCATACGGGTTCGTGGGCTTGGTTTAGATTAGATATCTACCAAGTTGGATAAGTAACAACAACAAAGCAAATTTATACATTTTCATAACGAATAACTAAGTCTTAAATATTTTCCAACATGTATAAATACCGCTGCCTTCTTTGATTTTTACTGTATTCTATGCAGAGAGCTGCGAGAAATTAACAGTTTCAGTAGTTTACCACTGCTAGTGAAATTTGAAAACCTCACTATAGACCAAGAAATATTGGACAACGAAATAAATTAATATAAAATCTGATTTTTAAGAGAAAATAAAATGTAAAAAAATAGTAATTATGAGGTAAAATCACTTACGAAATAATTCTGCAACGTTTTTCTTTTTTAAAATATAAAAATTTCAAAGAATAAATCAAAATGCAAAGGAGAAGAATTTTCTATAATAATTATTCTTTCAATTGAGCTGATTTTTAAAATTTTTAACAGTATTCCTTTATAGAAGAAATGAAAATTGTTACGCTTTAATTAGAATAAGAAAATTACTTTAGGTTAGTATGTGAAACATTTTAAAGCAAAAATACTACTGTTAAGTTATTTTAATGTTCTTCATTCTTTTCCCAGAGCAAAAATTAAAACACTTCAAATGCAATTACTCATCCTGTTGTCATCTTTTTCCTGAGAAAACAAACTCGAAAGCTCATCGAGGAATGAAATTAGTTCCTCAAAAATAACCTCCCAAAAGAAAAGAAAATTCTTACAACAAAATGGGAAAAGGTTCCGGATGTAGATCTTTAAAAAAAGAGAACACAAATCTATCTTTATTTTCATTTTTGCATATCATCTGCATACGAACAAAGGAACAGCACCGAACCAAAGGGAGAAGAACTAAACGGGTTCTTTAAGGAACCTTTCTTTCTGATCTTGCACTGCTAAAAGGCAAACGAAGAGCTAAAAGCTCTTCACATCAAACTGAAGTAGAAAAATAAATGCCGTTCCGTTGCGTCAAATAGTTTTGTTTGTTTTTGTCGATAATAATTTTATCCATTGGGTAATTTGTTTAATTTGACAATACAGATTCCCTGGAGGTTCTGGTCTTATTTTGGGTTTTTATTGTTTCGGTAATTTGTTTTGTGGTATCTTGTAGGAATATAATGGATGTTTGCTTGTTGGTGTTATGAGTGATCAGATTTTTATATAGGCAAATGAATGAATAGGGTATTAATACTGAAATAAAATTATTCTAAAACAATGAATAAAAAACACACTAATAAAAGTACTTTACCTACTTTACTTACAAGACTAGAAAATGACAACAAATATTTTTAAAGTAAAGTATATAAAGTACTTTTATTGACGTGTTTCGCATTCATTGTTTAAGAATCAAATGTTACTTGCATAGATATAAGTTTGCAGTAGTCGGTACCATTTGTCTAATTATGCGCTACACGCACTGTTTGAAAGTTTTACAGATTTTATACAATTCGTAAAATCGTAAATTCTTTTAAAGTTAAACCCCACGCATAATTGAATTAATTAATTTATGCTTCAATGACTTAATTACATTTGAAAGAAGCAAGAAATTTAAAATAAAAATAAAAACCAAGTAATTTCCAGTCTTGTGATGCATAAATCTGTAAAATATTAAAAAATAATTCATATAAAAAAGTATTGTGACAAGTTAAAAATTCTTTTTAAAATGAAATGTTTTTATGATTTTGTATTAATAAAACATTAATTTATATTTTATTTTTATTTTTTCTTTTTATTTATTTTAGGAGTATAATTATATTTCTCATTTTTTTTCTGATTGGTTATTTTTAATTTCCTTAATCCAATTTTAGAGAAAAAGTTTTATCCATAAGTTTACTTACGTATAGTTGTCATATTTTTTATTTCTATATTTATGTTGTATCTTTGGCGAAATGGTTTTAGCTAATGAAATGAAAAACTGTAAAATATCACAACGCATGAAATGCATGGATAAATTGAGTTACACCAATCTGATTACTTTGCTTACTTACTACTTTAAGAACTTTACTATTTATTATTTTACTATTTTTTACTTTACTTACTTGATTATTTACTTTGATTAGTTACTTTAATCAAAAATTATTTACTGATTATTTTACTTATTACTATACTGACTTTACTATCTACAATTTAACTTACTTTACTTTTTACTTTACTTACTTACTTTGATTACTTACTTTAATCAAAATCTATTTACTGATTATATTACTTATTATTATCTATTTATCATGTGTGAGAATGGTGTTGTTTCGGTATCAAAACCAGGTATTTGGTATCAAATTAAATGTTTATTATTTAAAAAATCCTGGATGGCCACAAATAATCTATTCTTACAAAATTCGTCTTTGTGACTTCAGTATTTATGATAGAAATTTATATGTAGCATAATTATAATATTTACGACTGGTTAATGTTACAACCGGTACAATGTTGTATATTGAATTTTAAATAGTTTATGATGTTGTCATAGAAATAATGTGAAAATTTGAAATTCTTTATTTTGATGTTTTTCACGGATCATTCTCTATGAAACAAGTTCTATACGTTTAGAATTTAAGTACAGCTTTAGAAATAATATTTGATTTGTTTTCTGATACAGTTATTAAAACATCATATGAAATTGTATAAAATACGACAAAAGAATAATGTATTATAAAACGTTGAACTAAGTACAGGATGTAGGATATGATTTGGGTAACATATGATGACTTAAAATTATGGCATAGATTAATATAGTATGGGTTTTGACGTCGAGTGTAATATCATGGGCTATGATGTAAAATAAAATATGATGGGCAATGATGTAAAATAAAATATGATGGGCTATGATGTAAAATAAAATATGATGGGCAATGATGTAAAATAAAATATGATGGGCTATGATGTAAAATAAAATATGATGGGCTATGATGTAAATAAAAAACATGATGGGCTATGATGTAAAATAAAAATGATGGGCTATGATGTAAAAAAAAATATGATGGGATATGATGTAAATAAAATATCATGGGCTATGATGTAAAATAAAATATGATGGGCTATATGTAAAATAAAATATGATGGGCTATGATGTAAAATAAAATATGATGGGCTATGATGTAAAATAAAATATGATGGGCTATGATGTAAAATAATAAAATATGATGTAAAATAAAATATGATGGGCTATGATGTATGAAAAAATAAAATATGATGGGCTATGATGTAAAAAAATAAAATATGATGGGCTATGATGTAAAATAAAATATGATGGGCAATGATGTAAAAATAAAATATGATGGGCTATGATGTAAAATAAAATAAAAAATAAAATATGATGGGCTATGATGTAAAAAATAAAATATGATGGGCTATGATGTAAAATAAAATATGATGGGCAATGGTAAAATAAAATGATGGGCTATGATGTAAAATAAAATATCATGGGCTATGATGTAAAATAAAATATGATGGGCTATGATGTAAAATAAAATATGATGGGCTATGATGTAAAATAAAATATGATGGGCTATGATGTAAAATAAAATATGATGGGCTATGATGTAAAAATAAAATATGATGGGCTATGATGTAAAATAAAATATGATGGGCAATGATGTAAAAATAAAATATGATGGGCTATGATGATGTAAAAAAAAAATATGATGGGCAATGATGTAAAATAAAAATATGATGGGCTATGATGTAAAAAATAAAATATGATGGGCTATGATGTAAAATAAAATATGATGGGCTATGATGTAAAATAAAATATGATGGGCTATGATGTAAAATAAAATATGATGGGCTATGATGTAAAAATAAAATATGATGGGCTATGATGTAAAAATAAAATATGATGGGCTATGATGTAAAATAAAATATGATGGGCTATGATGTAAAATAAAATATGATGGGCTATGATGTAAAATAAAATATGATGGGCAATGATGTAAAATAAAATCTTATGGGTTACGACGTAAAATAAAATATGGGTTATGACATAAATAAACTAGTATGGATGAGTCAGTATATTAGTTGAAAAAACTGATTAAATGCTATTAAGAGCCTATGCAATAAGAACTGCGATTTCCGGAACATAGATTTGACTATCAATATTAGTATTTTTTATAAATTTTAACGTTATAAATTGAATTTTTCAAAAATATATTTTAATATCAATAAAGGTTTTAAAAGTATTAATTTAAATATCAAACGGTTTTATAAAATTCAAGTTACTTTTAAGAAAATATTTGTAAATCTGGTAAAAGCATGATAAATTGAAAGTCTGATAAGGATTTCAGTTTTGTATTCATTTTTTATTTCCTTAAAATTAATTTTCGATCCATTTTCCATTCAAAATCAGTTTATGATCTTTGATCCATCAGCAACCACTCACTCTTCCGTGTGCAACAGAATTCGACAATCACTAACTTCCTCCAGAACATTCAAATCAGGCAAAAGACTAAGCGCATTTATTTAAATAGATATTTCACTTTTCTTGCTCAGATGTGAAATACGATCCCCTTTAGTGGGAAGCAGAGACGGAGCTCCCTTGATGGGAATCCCGAGATGTATCGATTTTGTGCATGTGCAGGCCCCCTTTTCCAATAAAGATGAAGTAATAGCCTCGTCCAATGAATTTAATTTTGAATCCTTAAAGGTTTTGCGCTATTTGCCTCCGAGTTAATTTACTTTCATTCAATTCTTAACCTTTAAAAACAAATTGTTCTTCGAAATCAAAGACAATTTAGCCCTAATCATGATTCTGTTTCCGAAGGATGAGGATTTTTATTGGTTTTTTGAAAAATATATTTTAAAATTAGAATTTGTTTCATGAAATAAAAATCCTGTTCTTCTTTAAGTTGCTTTATAATGGAGAGACTGTGCAATAAAAATGAATTGCTTTCATCAATTCAATTTTTGTTTTTTTTAAAGTTGGAAGAAGTTGTAAGTGAAGACTTTTAAAACATAGCATGGCGTCTTGTGATTATTTAATGGTGAATGTATATTGTAGATAGAAAACTTCAAATGGCTTTTCTAGTAAAGGCTTAGTAAATTTTTACAATCATGGCGATTACTTATAGTGATTATTCTTATGATTTCGCAATCTGGTTTTCGGTTGACGTTTTAAGATTTTGGAGCAATTTAGCCCCTGAGGGCTCCTTTTCCGATATAGAAGGAAATAAGCTTTTGAATTTATTTGAATTGTGTCCAGTACAAATTTAAAAAAATCATTAAACAATTTACAGAAATATTCAAAAAGAAAAACCGAGAGAAATATTTTACGCGGCTGTTTAAGAACATTATTTGGAATATATGATTCAATCTCCAGGAGGGCCATATTGTTATGATTGCGAAGAATCTGGTTATCAGAAAGTTTGTATTGATATGTAAGCAGCCAGTACAAAAAAATTACTCAATCTTCTGTTGTTGTTTCTTATTTTCACTTGGTAGTCATCTAGACCAAGCCCCAACCCATATGGACTCATGGATGGAAAGGAACGGGATGCAGATTCTGTTGTAATGCAGCACCGCTCCTTGACGCTCTACAGTCATATTCGACCGGGTCTACGGCTTAAAGTAGATTCCGAACCACTTCACACATCCATGGCACCGCCTGGACTCGGACCCGAAACCTGTGGCACCGAGTGCTAGACAGTCGGCCATTGAAGCACCCCGTAAATTTCATTTATTGGTAATTTTTGCATTGCTTTAAATCTCAACCTGGATTATTCTGGCATGTTGCAAATGCTGGAAATAATAATTTGTATAACCAATGTGATATCTTTCAAGATAGCAATGCTAGATAGCTATCTGCTCCTGTATAATTCATATTCTATAAATAACACTGAAATCTGGAGAAATAACCAGACATTTGATATGTGCGATCTTTATTATCTACGTAATTGTAGCTAGGAATAATCGATAATGAATATATCTAATGACATCGATATTGGAGGAACTAGACAACAATAGACACAACGATATCTAGACAATGTACGTAACCCCTAATACTTGAACGAAGCCCCCCAAACTGTTGAAATTTTTACCATCTTAAGTTGTTTGGAATTAAAACTTTCCATATGATTTTTTTGCTTGTGAAGCTTGTAAATTTTAAATATGCTTCTGGTAGACGTAGAATAATATTAAATACATATTTGGCACTACTTATGTAATGTATTCAAGTATTGAATGGAAATACTAAATTGCTTGTAGTATTCAGGAGATAAATTGGAAAGTTTATTTTAAAACCTTTTTAAATATATTGCAAATAAAATCAATTTTTAGCATATTGTTATATAGAAAATAATGACAATTCAAACGCATTGGACTTATCTTGAAAACAGTAAAATACCTTAAATATATCTATGTAGAAGACGATGAATCATGTGATAATGTGTTTCTAAACCTCTTTTTTTATATGTACGAGAAATAAAAGTTATATAGTTTTAAATGTGAAGTAACAAATATTTCTATCTAGACTTCAAATATATTGAAATGCAAAATAAAACACAGCAAAACTATAGATAAGAAATGATTAAAAAGTAATACATATAATACAATTTTTACAAATGATTAAAAAGTAGAGCGAGTGCTAAGAATTTTGTTAGAAATCTGTATATCTGAACTTGGAACTTATATTTTGATATGAGAAAAATCCAATCACTGTTGTTATATTTGCTTGCCATATCAGAATGATAATTGCTCAAGTTATGACAATCAGTATACAAAACTTGTTTAGAGATCATATTCTTGAATGCTCCAATTGCGACAGGTGACACAAACCCTATTCTTGAATGTTCAAGTTAGTTTAGAGACCCTATTCTTGAATGCCCAAGTTACGACAGTTGACACAAACTTATTTAGAGACCCTATTCTTGAATGCCCAAGTCATGACAGTTGGCACACACTTGTTTAGAGACCATATTCGTGAATGCTGAAGTTTTAAAATCAGTTGACACAAACTTTTTAGAGACCCTATTCTTGAATGCCCAAGTTACGACAGTTGACACGCACTTGTTTTAGAGACCATATCCGTGAATGCTGAAGTTTTAAAATCAGTTGACACAAACTTTTTAGAGACCCTATTCTTGAATGCCCAAGTTACGACAGTTGACACACACTTGTTTAGAGACCATATCCGTGAATGCTCAAGTTTTGAAATCAGTTGACACAAACTCCTTTAGAGACCTTATTCTTGAACGCTAAACCACATATTCTTAATATATTTTCACATAAGAAATTCGAGGGAGGCCTCATGAGATGCAATTTTATTTTCATGGTATTTATTTTTAATAATTATAATGCTACATTTTGAACAATACGCATTTCTAAAAGTTATTATTAATGCTTTTTCCACGAATCTCGATTTACGGACACTAAAATTCTACACATTATTTCTCATCCGAATCAGTCGAATCTTAAGAAATGCTAAGACAACAGGAATCAAAGATTATATAAACTCTATTTAAATGAGAATATGTTACACATTTATAAAAACATGGAGGACTGCCTACAACATCTGCAAGATGTACAATTTAACCATGTGATTTTTTTTTCACAACAATATGCAAATGATTTTTCTGCGGAAGTAATTTTATTCTTTTTTTTCAAAGAACTTGCATTATGGAAAAAAATAGTTCTAATACTCTGTCGAGGAGTGATTTAAATTACACCAAGAAAATTGGTTCAGTAAAAGAGGAGTGAAACATTATTGTGATGTGAATTATAAATCCCATTGTTTTCTGATATTATTACTGTAGTATGCAGTTTGAGCAACCAGTTTGTAAGTGGATTGGGTTCGGTTCAGAAACTTGAGGCACAATTTTCAGAACTCACAGCTTTATTTACACACTACAATACAATTGGAAAATACAATATTTAACACATTTTTAAACAATTATACATTTAGAAACATACAATATTAACTTATCAATATTTAATCATACGATATGTAACACATTTAAAGATAGATAATTATAGGTTCGTGGAAGGACTCTTTTATGATCTAGAAACCCGATAATCAGATACACGTGGTTTGCGCTAAATATATTTTCTCCGCTGGTTAATGCCTGTAGGCCAACTGGTGTGTCTGGATAGGATAAATATATTTCCTCTCAGGATGAAAGACTATAAGCTAAACGTTTCTCAATGGAAGCATACGTTGCGCTGTACTTCCTCTAGGGTGAGTGTCTCAGGGCCGACTGACAGTTTCGCCTGAACACCAAAGGGAGCCGCTATTGTTGGTGTGCAGGAGGAAGCACGCTTACATCATTTGATTTCTCTACTTTTACGAATGGTAACTTTAAAGTACACAGTTAACTTTAATTTTAAATTTTTTGTACCATTCTAATTTTTCACTGAAATATTAATTTTTAGCGCTCTGCTTAAATGTTTAAAATCTGTAACAAGGTTTTGATAATCGTAGATTAATTATCCTTGAGCAATTTACAATAATAAATTCCAGTGCATAAGCAAACAATATTTTTTTTCCAATGGCAAGTTTACTGGAATGGCAGATATAAAAAAAAAATAAAGAAACAAGATTGAGACAAATGTCATCAGTTAACCCATACACTTATGTCTAGCAGTCCAGTAACTTCCATAAAGAAACAGTTCTCTTGTTTTGGGACAATCCTCCTACGTTACACTGCAGAACTCTAAGAAACTCTAAGAGGCAGAGTGAAAGCCCTGTTTGTAGAACATTTTGTAATATTAAACGTTTCCCAGAATGCACCACTAGGAGGTATGTCTACGTTGTTCTCCAGGAAGTTAACAATTCTAAACTATTAAAAACAAATTAATCTTCAGATTCCAGAACATTAAGACCAGAATAGGTATGAGATAGAAGGGTCTTTCGAAAGAGAAGGATATGAGATAGAAGGACTATCAATGAAGAAGGATATGAGATAGAAGGACTAACTAAAATATTATAAATTCATTTTATAAGATTATAAAATGAATTTATAATCATTTTATATGGAGAACACAAATACTCACCATTGCTTTATAAATCAGAAGGAGTTCAAGTGCTTTCAAAAGTGATATTATTTCAAAGATTAAAAAAATCATAATATCATGAAGTATGATAAGAAGGACATTTAGGAACGTTTATTTAAATTTTTTATATTTAAATTCCTTGGGAGTTGATATCTTAAAATTTGGAATCAATACAATTATGCTAATGTAAAAACAATTTATTCGTTGAATATAGTCGATATTAGCAGGTAGCCTTACTTCTTTAAAAGAACTTGTTCTGAGGACTCATATAGTTTTAACCAGGAATACTTTAAAAAGACTATTACAGATGAGTATTTTAAAAAACAATTGTTCTACAATCACCATAAACATCATTTTGCATAATTTACCTCTTGCGAGGCAAGTCACCCTGAAATGTTCTTAATAAGCCACCATGTTTACATGACGCTTTACCTGCTTTATTCTCAAACAGTTTTATTAATTTTGCACGTCTCCTTTTTTTTAATTACACTACACTGATTAAAGTCGGTTCGCCCTTCAACTTAATCCCCGCTAATATTTCGAGGTAAATTAAACCACTCTAATTAGCTATCAGGAGGACAATTTTTCTTCTGCCACTGACTACTTGTTCAAGGGGGAAAGCACAACAGAAAAACATGGGCCTTCCATCCATTGATCAGTGGAGGATTTGGCGAGTTAATCAGCGCCACTCCAGACTGAAAATCTCTCTAAGAAAATTATGATGAGGGTCTAGACTGCCGATGGGTTTCCTAATAACCCAGTTTCTTCTTTGTAAAAATGTCTTATTCAGAAAGGTTTTTTTTTTCTGTTTTTAAATTGCTGGAATCGAGATTAAATATAGATTATTGACGAAACCTATTACAAATTCTAGCGAAATCATATCGAAAGAAATACTTTTCTCTAAATAACTGTGGCACAGTTTATGGAAATTTTAATCCGTTTTATTTCTAAAACCATTTATTCAGAAAGTTTAATTAAAAATAATTGGACTATTTTATTTATTTCTTACCCCACATTGCAATATTGATTTATGATAATCTTGCCTGCATTATAATTAAGATTTTTCTCGCTTTAAACAAATTGGTAAAAAGAAGTTTAATTTAATCTTTGCTAAATGAAAATGTTTTTAATTTACAATATAAATTTATTTTTATAATTCAATAAAGATTATAATAGGAATTTAAAAATAAGTAAGTAATTTGATTTGGATGTACATTGATGAGTTCAAAAGAAAAACTGATGATGTACACTAATGATATTTTGAAGTTTTCAACTTTTAAAAGATTTATTGAATACTACAACTGAATTAAAGATTCAAATTATTTGAGAGGCTTCAATTTAGGGTATCTTTTTCTCTATGCTTTTGGTGCAAGTTAATACAGAAAGTCATTAAAGTTGGTTTAATAAAGATATTAAAATATAATGACTCATAGCACCATCCGGTTGGAAACCATCCATTTCAGTTTAATCACCAGGTCATTCAGCCTTCCAATTGTCCAGCATTTCCAACCATTAAAACAATTATTGGTTGGACAGTGGGGAAAAATTCATGGAAAGTTAACAGAATGTAGAAAAACCAAATTTGTTGTAGATGATGATTCTTGAAATGCTATACATTTCTGCATTCCTGACACGAAATGATTGGTAAGAATTTTGAGGTAGGAATAGTTTGCTCGTTAGATCCCCTCTCCCCTTAAAAAGCAACACATTTATGATGCTTTATTTGTTCCTGGCAGATGGCATTTGCAGTTTCAGAATCAATTCAAGGGGCTTGAATGGCCGAGTGGCTAGCGCTCTGGCAATCGGTACCACAGGTTTCGGGTTCAGGACGCGGCGGTGCCATGGATGTTTGTAGTGGTTCGGGATCCACTTTAAACCGTAGATCCCGGTCTAATAGGATCGTAAAGCGTTGCGGGGGCATTATTACTCCGCGTCCGTGGCTTATCTTCAAGTGACACGCGCCCACTAGGTAATGCAAAGTGAATAACGTCTGTGCAGCGCTTGCTTTAAGGCATCCAAGACCAAGCTGTCTTAAGAGTTTGCCAGCTGCATTAGAAAAAACAAATGAATGTAAATTCTCAGTTCTCAAGAATTCGTGAAATATCCTTTTTTTATGGATTGAAAAATACTTTAGGTCTGTATTTTGAAGTTTTTTCCATTTTATTAAAAATGGAAAATTGCAATTTTTATATTATAATAAATATTGTAATTTTAAATAACTAAATAATTCATCACCATTTAATAAATTATAAACGATATGTATATATATATATATGCATTTTTCTCAAAAGTTGGGAAAATCTATCTAAATTTTATAGAGCTCCAGAATAACCTGTGGTAATTTTCAATTTGTAATAGAAGTGCAGGTTTCAATTATAAGGTAAGTAGTATAATCAGCTTTGTTGAGATTTTTGGAAAAAAAAAATTTTAATGCGTCAATTTTGATTGTATGAATCAGTTCGCAACCTTTCATATACCATCATATTTTCAATATTTACATCGAATTAAACAGATTCGTGTTAAGCTTTACAGAATATGTACAACAAGCAGCACGACAATATTCAGTACTTTATACATTAATAGTGTAGGTGGCTTAAAAGGAAAAATTTGATTACTTAAATTCCATATATATCTGATTTTCAAAACCAATGTATGCTACACAAATTTACTACAGAATAATATCCAAAAGATCTGTCCCCATTTTCTACATAAAACAAACGTAACGGAATTCTTAAAAATAAAACAACTCCAGTAACTTCAACTACAAACAATAAAATCTTACATTTAAGGAGGATAATCTTTATTTTGAATTCCAATTTCCTAAGAACACATCACGTAATCGATAAAGAAGAAGCCATTACCATAACTTTGTAACTCGAATCTTAAAAAAAAAAGAAGAAAATAACGTAGACACCATTTCAAATCTTCAGGGGGAAACTTTATCCCTATCTATCGGAACTCCATGGGGAAAAATAGTCAGTTTTGCATACATCTTGTTGTAGCATCGATTACCCATTACCATTTACTTAGTTCCTTTTTTCCCTACAAAAATGTTAGACTAAACGTAATAAATTCGATGCTCATAGAAAAATCGAAATTCTTATCTCGGTCATTATGTTTTCAAGTTTTAAGACTTTGGGCTCTGAAGTTAAGTGTTGGAGATTTCAATTATGGAAGCTTTGAAACTTTAACCAATAGATTTTAAACTCTTTCACATTAACACTTGGGTTGGTATTAATTGATATTTTATTGTGTGATCAAATAAAAGTTTGTATGGACTGTATTGATTATTTATGAATGGTGCTGTTAGTGAATTAATTTACGTCTTGTTGAATTTGTTATAATGATGTGTAAAATAATGAACCGAATGTGATGGGAATGTTATTTCTTTAAGGGTGATATTTGGAAATAATGAGCAAACTTTTAGGAATGGGGATTGTTCTATTTATTTCTACTTTTAGAACGTAAAGGTTAGAATTATATATTTTTGGTGTTGTTGATTGAAGTTTCAAAATAATGATCAAACACAATGAACAACCTTACGATTGGTTGGAATAATTTATTGGGAATAATTTATTTTTATTAGAATTTTATATTTTAATAAAGTAAATTTTGAAAGAAAACATAAGAGTAAAATAGAAAAATTTAGAATACTTAAATAGAAATAGTCAAAATGTATGATGTGAAATAGAAATAGTAAAAATGTATAATAGTAAAATAGAAATAGTAAAAATTTATAATAGTAAAATAAAAATAGTAAAATAGAAGTAGTAAAAATGTATAATAGTAAAATAGAAGTAAAAATGTATAATAGTAAAATAGAAAGAGTAAAAACGTATAATAGAAATAACAAAAATGTATAAAATAGAAATAGCAAAAAAAAAATAATTATAAATGTTAGAAATAGTAGCAAAAATGTATAATAGAAAATAAAAATAGTATAAAAGTATAATAGTAAATAGAAATAGCAAAAATTTGTAATAGTAAAATAAAATTCACAAAATGTATAATAGTAAAATAGAAATAGCAAAAATGTATAACAGTAAAGTAGAAATAGCAAAAATGTATAACAGTAAAGTAGAAATAGCAAAAATGTATAATAGTAAAATAAAAAAAATGAAAAAAAAATGTATAATAGTAAAAAAAAATAGCAAAAATGTATAACAGTAAAGTAGAAATAGAAAAAATGTATAACAGTAAAGTAGAAATAGCAAAAATGTATAACAGAAACAGCAAAATGTATAACAGTAAAGTAGAAATAGCAAAAATGTATAACAGTAAAGTAGAAATAGCAAAAATGTATAATAGTAAAATAGAAATAGCAAAAATGTATAATAGTAAAATAAAAATAGCAAAAATGTATAATAGTAAAATAGAAATAGCAAAAATGTATAATAGAAATAAAAATGTATAAAAATTAAATAGCAAAAATGTATAATTGTAAGTTAGAAATAGTAAAAATGTATAATAGAAAATAAAAATAGTAAAAATGTATAATAGTAAAATAGAAATAGCAAAAATGTATAACAGTAAAGTAGAAATAGCAAAAATGTATAACAGTAAAGTAGAAATAGCAAAAATGTATAATAGTAAAATAGAAATAGCAAAAATGTATAATAGTAAAATAAAAATAGCAAAAATGTATAATAGTAAAATAAAAATAGCAAAAATGTATAACAGTAAAGTAGAAATAGCAAAAATGTATAACAGTAAAGTAGAAATAGAAAAAATGTATAACAGTAAAGTAGAAATAGCAAAAATGTATAACAGTAAAGTAGAAATAGCAAAAATGTATAACAGTAAAGTAGAAATAGCAAAAATGTATAATAGTAAAATAGAAATAGCAAAAATGTATAATAGTAAAATAAAAATAGCAAAAATGTATAATAGTAAAATAAAATAGTAAAAAAAGCAAAAATGTATAATAGTAAAATAGAAATAGCAAAAATGTATAATTGTAAGTTAGAAATAGTAAAAATGTATAATAGAAAATAAAAATAGTAAAAATGTATAATAGTAAATAGAAATAGCAAAAATTTGTAATAGTAAAATAAAATTCTAAAATGTAAAATGTAAAATAGAAATAGCAAAAATGTATAAGTAAAGTAGAAATAGCAAAAATGTATAACAGTAAAGTAGAAATAGCAAAAATGTATAACAGTAAAGTAGAAATAGCAAAAATGTATAATCAGTAAAATAGAAATAGCAAAAATGTATAATAGTAAAATAAAATAGCAAAAATGTATAACAGTAAAAAGTAAAATAGAAAAAATGTATAACAGTAAAATAAAGCAGCAAAAATGTATAACAGTAAAGTAGAAATAGCAAAAATGTATAACAGTAAATAAAAAATGTATAATAGAAATAGCAAAAATGTATAATAGTAAAATAGAAATAGCAAAAATGTATAATAGTAAAATAAAAATAGCAAAAATGTATAATAGTAAAATAAAAATAGCAAAAATGTATAATAGTAAAATAGAAATAGCAAAAATGTATAATAGTAAAATAGAAATAGCAAAAATGTATAAGAGTAAAAAGAAATAGCAAAAATGTATAATAGTTAGAAATAACAAAAAAATAAAAATAGTAAAAATGTATAATAGTAAAATAGAAATAGCAAAAATGTATAACAGTAAAATAGAAATAGCAAAAATGTATAACAGTAAAAGAAATAGCAAAAATGTATAACAGTAAAATAGAAATAACAAAAATGTATAACAGTAAAATAAAAATAGCAAAAATGTATAACAGTAAAATAGAAATAGCAAAAATGTATAACAGTAAAGTAGAAATAGAAAAATGTATAACAGTAAAAAGTAGAAATAGCAAAAATGTATAACAGTAAAGTAGAAATAGCAAAAATGTATAACAGTAAAGTAGAAATAGCAAAAATGTATAATAGTAAAATAGAAATAGCAAAAAATGTATAATAAAAGTAAAATAAAAATAGCAAAAATGTATAATAGTAAAATAAAAATAGCAAAAATGTATAATAGTAAAATAGAAATAACAAAAATGTATATAAGTAAAATAGAAATAGTAAAAATGTATAATAGAAAATAGTAAAAAATAAAATAAAAAGTAAAAATGTAGAAATAGCAAAATAATAGTAAAATAGAAATACAAAATGTATAATAGTAAAATAAGAAATAACAAAAATGTATAACAGTAAAGTAGAAATAGCAAAAATGTATAACAGTAAAATAGAAATAGCAAAAATGTATAATAGTAAAATAGAAATAGCAAAAATGTATAACAGTAAAATAAAAAATAGCAAAAATGTATAACAGTAAAAGTAGAAATAGCAAAAATGTATAACAGTAAAGTAGAAATAGAAAAAATGTATAACAGTAAAATAGAAATAGCAAAAATGTATAAAGTAAAGTAGAAATAGAAAAAAATGTATAACAGTAAATAGAAATAGCAAAAATGTATAACAGTAAAATAGAAATAGCAAAAATGTATAATAGTAAAATAAAAATAGCAAAAATGTATAATAGTAAAATAGAAATAGCAAAAATGTATAATAGTAAAATAGAAATACAAAAATGTATAATTGTAGAAATAGAAATAAAAATGTAGTAAAATAGAAATAGTAAAAATGTATAATAGTAAATAGAAATAAAACAAAAATTTGTAATATAAAATAAAATTCAAAAATGTATAATAGTAAAATAGAAATAGCAAAAATGTATAACAGTAAAATAGCAAAAATGTAAAAATAAAATAGCAAAAATGTATAACAGTAAAGTAGAAATAGCAAAAAATGTATAACAGTAAAATAGAAATAACAAAAATGTATAACAGTAAAATAGAAATAGCAAAAATGTATAACAGTAAAGTAAAATAGAAAAAATGTATAACAGTAAAGTAGAAATAACAAAAATGTATAACAGTAAAATAGAAATAGCAAAAATGTATAACAGTAAAATAGAAATAGCAAAATGTATAATAGTAAAATAGAAAATAGTAAAAATGTATAATAGTAAAATAAAAATAAAAAAATGTATAACAGTAAAATAGAAATAAAAAAAATGTAAAATAGAAATAGCAAAAATGTATAATAGTAAAATAGAAATTAGTAAAAATGTAAATAGAAAATAGCAAAAATGTATAATAGTAAAATAGAAATAACAAAAATGTATAACAGTAAAAGTAAGAAATAGCAAAAAAAATGTATAAAAACAGTAAAGAAAGTAAAAATGTATAATAGTAAAATAGAAATAGCAAAAATGTATAATAGTAAAATAAAAATAGCAAAAATGTATAATAGTAAAATAGAAATAGAAAAAATGTATAACAGTAAAGTAGAAATAGAAAAAATGTATAACAGTAAAGTAGAAATAGCAAAAATGTATAACAGTAAAAAAAAGTAGAGAAATAGCAAAAATGTATAACAGTAAAGTAGAAATAGCAAAAATGTATAATAGTAAAATAAAATAGCAAAAATGTATAATAGTAAAATAAAAAATAGCAAAAATGTATAATAGTAAAATAAAAATAGAAAAAATGTATAATAGTAAAATAGAAATAGCAAAAATGTATAACAGTAAAATAGTAGCAAAATGTATTAAAAAGAAATAAAAAATGTATAATAGTAAAATAAAAATAGCAAAAATGTATAATAGTAAAATAGAAATAACAAAAATGTATAACAGTAAAATAAAAATAGCAAAAATGTATAATAGTAAATAGAAAAATAGCAAAAATGTATAATAGTAAAATAAAAATAGCAAAAATGTATAATAGTAAAAAAGTAAAAAAAAAAAAATGTAAATAGTTAGAAAAAATGTATAATAGTAAAATAAAAATAGAAAAAAATGTATAATAGTAAAATAGAAATACAAAAATGTATAACAGTAAAATAGAAATAGCAAAAATGTATAACAGTAAAGTAGAAATAGCAAAAATGTATAACAGTAAAATAGAAATAGCAAAAATGTATAATAGTAAAATAGAAATAGCAAAAATGTATAATAGTAAAATAAAAAATAGCAAAAATGTATAACAGTAAAGTAGAAATAGCAAAAATGTATAACAGTAAAGTAGAAATAGAAAAAATGTATAACAGTAAAGTAGAAATAGCAAAAATGTATAACAGTAAAATAGAAATAGCAAAAATGTATAACAGTAAAGTAGAAATACAAAAATGTATAATAGTAAAATAGAAATAGCAAAAATGTATAATAGTAAAATAAAATAGCAAAAATGTATAATAGTAAAATAGAAATAGCAAAAATGTATAATAGTAAAATAGAAATAGCAAAAATGTATAATTGTAAGTTAGAAATAGTAAAAATGTATAATAGAAAATAAAAATAGTAAAAATGTATAATAGTAAATAGAAATAGCAAAAATTTGTAATAGTAAAATAAAATTCACAAAATGTATAATAGTAAAATAGAAATAGCAAAAATGTATAACAGTAAAGTAGAAATAGCAAAAATGTATAACAGTAAAGTAGAAATAGCAAAAATGTATAATAGTAAAATAGAAATAGCAAAAATGTATAATAGTAAAATAAAAATAGCAAAAATGTATAACAGTAAAGTAGAAATAGAAAAAATGTATAACAGTAAAGTAGAAATAGCAAAAATGTATAACAGTAAAGTAGAAATAGCAAAAATGTATAACAGTAAAGTAGAAATAGCAAAAATGTATAATAGTAAAATAGAAATAGCAAAAATGTATAATAGTAAAATAAAAATAGCAAAAATGTATAATAGTAAAATAGAAAAACAAAAATGTATAATAGTAAAATAGAAATAGCAAAAATGTATAATTGTAAGTTAGAAATAGTAAAAATGTATAATAGAAAATAAAAATAGTAAAAATGTATAATAGTAAAATAGAAATAGCAAAAATGTATAACAGTAAAGTAGAAATAGCAAAAATGTATAACAGTAAAATAGAAATAGCAAAAATGTATAATAGTAAAATAGAAATAGCAAAAATGTATAATAGTAAAATAAAAATAGCAAAAATGTATAACAGTAAAATAAAAATAGCAAAAATGTATAACAGTAAAGTAGAAATAGAAAAAATGTATAACAGTAAAGTAGAAATAGCAAAAATGTATAACAGTAAAGTAGAAATAGCAAAAAATGTATAACAGTAAAGTAGAAATAGCAAAAATGTATAATAGTAAAATAGAAATAGCAAAAATGTATAATAGTAAAATAAAAATAGCAAAAATGTATAATATTAAAATAGAAATAGCAAAAATGTATAATAGTAAAATAGAAATAGCAAAAATGTATAATTGTAAGTTAGAAATAGTAAAAATGTATAATAGAAAATAAAAATAGTAAAAATGTATAATAGTAAATAGAAATAGCAAAAATTTGTAATAGTAAAATAAAATTCACAAAATGTATAATAGTAAAATAGAAATAGCAAAAATGTATAACAGTAAAGTAGAAATAGCAAAAATGTATAACAGTAAAAGTAGAAATAGCAAAAATGTATAATAGTAAAATAGAAATAAAAATGTATAATAGTAAAATAAAAATAGCAAAAATGTATAACAGTAAAGTAGAAATAGAAAAAATGTATAACAGTAAAATAGAAATAGAAAAAATGTATAACAGTAAAATAGAAATAGCAAAAATGTATAACAGTAAAGTAGAAATAGCAAAAAATGTATAACAGTAAAGTAGAAATAGCAAAAATGTATAATAGTAAAATAGAAATAGCAAAAATGTATAATAGTAAAATAAAAATAGCAAAAATGTATAATAGTAAAATAGAAATAGCAAAAATGTATAATAGTAAAATAGAAATTACAAAAATGTATAATTGTAAGTTAGAAATAGTAAAAATTTATAATAGAAAATAAAAATAGTAAAAATGTATAATAGTAAATAGAAATAGCAAAAATTTGTAATAGTAAAATAAAATTCACAAAATGTATAATAGTAAAATAGAAATAGCAAAAATGTATAACAGTAAAGTAGAAATAGCAAAAATGTATAACAGTAAAGTAGAAATAGCAAAAATGTATAATAGTAAAATAGAAATAGCAAAAATGTATAATAGTAAAATAGAAATAGCAAAAATGTATAACAGTAAAGTAGAAATAGAAAAAAATGTATAACAGTAAAGTAGAAATAGCAAAAATGTATAACAGTAAAGTAGAAATAGCAAAAATGTATAACAGTAAAGTAGAAATAGCAAAAATGTATAATAGTTAAAATAGAAATAACTTAAAAATGTATAATAGTAAAATAAAAATAGCAAAAATGTATAATAGTAAAATAGAAATAGCAAAAATGTATAACAGTATAATAGCAAAAATGTAAAATAAACAGCAAAAAGTATAACAGTAAAATAGTAAAAATGTATAATAGAAAATAGAAATAGCAAAAAATGTATATTAAAAAATAGAAATAGAAAAAATGTATAACAGTGCAAAAAGCAAAAGAAAAAGCAGAAAAATAAATGTATAAGTAGAAATAGCAAAAATGTATAATAGTAAAATAAGAAATAGCAAAAATGTATAAAGTAAAATAAAAAAAATAGCAAAAATGTATAATAGTAAAGTAAAATAGCAAAAATGTATAAATAGTAAAAGAAAATAGCAAAATGAATAGTAAAAAAAAAAATGTATAACAGTAAAGTAGAAATGCAAAAAATGTATAACAGTAAAATAGAAATAGTAAAAAAAATGTATAATAGTAAAATAGAAATAGCAAAAATGTGTAATAGTAAAAATAGAAATAGCAAAAAAATGTATAATAGTAAATAGTATCTGAAAAAAAATACCTCTCCGTTTATTTCCTTCTGGAATGTTCCATTCGGTTTTGTTCTTATGCAAACGACGTGTAAAATAAATCTAAAATAAAGATGTGGCCATATGCCCTTTTTAAAAATGTACATCCAAAAATTCGCATTTTGTTTTCAGTAGTTGTTCTGTCGGGAGAATGTTTAAGGGAAAGAATTTCGTATCACGACAAATTTATTTTCTTTTTCAAAAAACGACAACAGTGTGAGTAATAGTATGTGAAGTGTTTCGTTTTCGTTTAGCGTAAAGGATGATGAATAGCTGAAGAATTTTTCCGGAACAATTTATTCATTATGAAATGTCTCGAATAATCTGTTGGGAAATAAACTGTATCTAATATAAATTATTTTTCTTTATTTTTTATTCAAATTAAAGGCAATATGTGTATCTTACAAGATGAAGAATTGATGTAAAGCGTATTCTTCACTTAGGAACAATAGCTGGGTATTATTACATAATTAAAAAGAATGATTTTATATCTTATTTTTTCATACGAGCACTTAAAGAATATACATAGCATTTAGTGTTTTTAAATAATTTTTTTAGGTTATGAAGCTATGATGCATTTATATATACATATAATGTTCAAGTTTAATGTCAAAAACAAAATAATTGTAAATAGTATTAAATTTATACATTTTCATGACGAATAACGAAATCTTAAATATTTTCGCACGTATATAATTATGCTTCCTTTTTTTTATTATTGCTGTTTTTTGTGCATAGGGCTGCGAGAAATTAAGAGTTTCAGTATTTTGTAACTGCTAGTGAAATTTGAAAACCCCACCATAGACTAAGAAATTTTGGATAATTACACAAGTCAATATAAATACTTGATTTTTAAGAGAAAATAAAATGTAAAAATGTTGTAATTATGAGGTCCAAAGAATTACAGAGTTTTTCTACAACGTTTTTCTTTTGTA
>BPLQ01014864.1:0-10000 GCA_021605075.1 Caerostris darwini
TAGCCATTGAATTATCTCCAAATGGTGTATGTGAACATGGCTTTTATAATAGGAAATAGCATTATTCTTCTACTTCCTTTGTTTAAGTTACTTAAGAATTTCGTAGGAAGCTACTCCTGCCATATTTGCTTTCACTCTTCCTGAGCGATACATTAAAACCGAGAGAAAAATTGAGAAAAGTTGAGGACTAATTCTTTTTGATCTGCTTGCTTCCAGGTAAACCAAATACCATATTTCCATGTTAAGGAATACACAAGAAAATAGATGAACAGCAAAAGTGTGAAAAGAACTCTTTTCTTTCGAAAAATGCAGCTTTTTTTAATTGCATCGAGTAGTGACCGTCGTCGTATTGACCAATAGCTGTGAGCAACCTAAACGAAAAACGCTTCGGCATATCGTGTTATTTTGCCGGCTTTCGACGAACACTATTACTTTCATTTTAGCACTATCCAAGGGGTACGTGTAGCTTGAAGATATGCTATGGATGCGAGCAACACTACCCCCGCAATGCTCTACGGTCATATTAGACCAGGAACTACGATTTAAAGTGGATTCCAAACCACTACGAACATTCATTACACAGCCGGGTCTCGAACCCGAAACCTGTGGCACCGAGCGCTAGAGCGCTGGTCACTTGGTCATCAGGCCCCATATTTTTAGAGTGAGTAAATTAAATTCGTTTTTAATACTTAACCTTTCCAATGCCAGTTAAAAATATTTTGCATTAGCACCTTTAATATTTATGACTGAATAATTCGAAATTCAGCCTCTAGTTGTTCAAGTCCAAAATTTCAAATTTCAAATACAAGTCTATTTAGTTTCTTATATATGTCAATAACGGCTTGAAGCACAATAACCTTTTCGTTTCATGCATTACTTTCTGTGGCACAAATATCGACCTAAGATCCTATAATATAAGTATATACCCATAAAAGTAATTTATCCATTTTAAAAAGAGATTTAAAAGCAAGAACAAAAAGCCAAGTACCCACCGTCCGCACCGGCGGCACGATCAATTTGAATAATCGTTCCCTCTTACCTCACGACTCGTTACTCACAACCGACTTACGCAGATATATAATTGACTGGCTTCTTTACAAGCGTCGATACTAACCAGTAAGTCGTGCGGAAAACAAACAAAAGCACCATTTATCAAAATTGCGATGGTGGATACCGATTAATAAACCGGACCGACACAAGCTCCCGCCGAGAATTAAGGATTACCTTCCACCAACCAAACCCTTCTGCCTTTACCAACCATTGCAGCAGCAGTTAGTCTTACTCTAGCAAGAAAATCATTAATTTCAATGTTTGGCTTGTGGGGTTTCTGTCCATAGCTCAGGTTCTTGCATTTGCCAATGAGTGTTCAGGGAAAGTGTGCTGAAATTGACCAACAATCACCCAGTACCAGTGCTAAAAGTACTAAAACAAAATAAATAAATAAAAAATTAAGTTAAAATGAAGGTGAGATGAGATTAATGGGAAGATTTCTTGGAAGAAAGCCAATAGAAACGAGGCGGTTGACGTATTTTATTTATTTATTTATTTATTTTTTTGTTTGGACAACTTTTTCCCATCCTTCGGGTTTGGAAGGTAGTAATTTCGTTTTATAACTTGATTGCAGGCAATTGCAGGCAAGTCGACTTTAGAGGGTGGTTAAGGGGGGCGGAAAAGAAAATTATCGCTTGATTGGTTTCCGTTCGTAATGAGCGCCGAAGAACGATGGGAATGTGAAGAGAGGGGATGTGCAAAAGCGATATGGCTAAAATTAGAGCTGCAGTGTTGATTCATGTGATTGGATGTACCACGTAATTGAGGAAGGGGTATATTTGTATTGCTGATGTTAAGAAGAATGGAGGAGTTTCATTACTAGAAGGATGAATAAATAAATATCGTTTAAGATCGAAATATATACAAAGAAATTACTGAACTTTGAAGCTATCAGAAAAAAAAATTATGCATGCAAGTGTGATGGTGTTTTAATTGGTGGCAACTGAATAAAATAAAGTACACTAAATTCAAATAATAAAACATCAGATTAAATTAAATGTTATAAATATGATAGTATAAACTGTTCTTACAATTGATTACATATCCTTTTTCAGGTCTTGAGAAGAATGAATGAATAAATAAATATAGTTTAAGATCGAAATATATATAAAAAACAAATGAATTTTGAAGCTATTAAAAAAAGGAGAAAACAAGATATGCCTGCAGGTGCGGTGGGGTTTCAATAGATGGTAACTGAATAAAATAAACTAAATTCAAATAAAATGAAGGTGAAATAAGATTAAATTAAATGTTAAAAATATGATAGTATAAACTGTTTTTACAATTGATTACATATCATTTTTCAGTTGTTAAGAAGAATGAATGAATAAATAAATATCGTTTAAGATCGAAATGTATATAAAAAAAATAATGAACTTTGAAGCTATTAAAAAAAGGAGAAAACAAGATATGCCTACAGGTGAGATGGGGTTTCAATAGATGGTAACTGAATAAAACTAAATTCAAATAAAATGAAGGTGAAATCAGATTAAATTAAATGTTAAAATTATGATAGTATAAACTGTTTTTACAATTGATTACATATCATTTTTCAGTTGTTAAGAATGAATGAATAAATAAATATCGTTTAAGATCGAAATATATATTTACAAAATTTACTGAATTTCGTAGATGTATACAAAAAAGAAGAAAACGATATATATATATACAGGTGCGATGGTGTTTCAATTGATTGTAACTGAATAAAGTAAACTAAATTCAAATAATAGCAAATCAGATCATATTAAGTGATATAAATATGATAGTATATACTGGTCTTACAAGTGATTACTTATAATTTTTCTGTTGCTACAAAGAATGGAAGATTTTAATTACTAGAAGGATGAATAAATAAATATCGTTTAAGGTCGAAATCTAAACAAACAAAAAAAATTACTGAAATTTGAAGCTCTAAAAAAAAGAAGAAAAAAAGATATGCCTGCAAATGCGATGGTGTTTCAATTGATTGTAATTGAATAAAATAAAATAAAATAAAATAAATCCAAATAAAAACAAATAAGATTAAATTAGATGTTACAAATATGATAATATACGTTGTTCTTACAATTGATTACTTGTCATTTTTCATGCATGAAGAAACTGCTGTGCAATTTACATCTAAAGTATTTCCCATTGTATATTTCAAAACTGATTCAGTGAAATTTTAGCACTGATTATGTGTGTTGGCATAGATATGAAAGTTTCAATAAATTGATTTTCTAACTGTACTTTTCTACAACTAGTAAATATATAAAATACCACGACTACTATAAATTAATATTGTTCAATCATTTTTTTTTATCTATTATCGATAAATAAATATCGTTTAAGAACGAAGTATTGTATAAGTTTTTGAGACATATTTAGATAAAAGATACGTCTACAAGTGCGATGGTGTTAGAGTTGGTGGTAACTGAATAAAATAAACAAAACTAAATTCAAATAATAACAAATAAATTATCTAAATTTGATAGCATAAACTGTTCTTACAACTTATTATTTATCATACATGAGTAATTTGCTGTGTAATTTACATCTAAAGCATTTCCCGTTGTATATTTCAATACTGATTCAGTGAGATTTTAACACTAATTGTGTGAGTTAGCATAAATTTGAAATTTTCAATAAAATAATTATATGATTGCACTTAAAATAAATTTAAAAAATATTACAATAATATAAACACGATACTGTAGTAAAACTCACTTTTAGTTGAGAAATATTTAAATGAATAAAAGTGACACATTAAAAGATATTTTTAGATAAATGTTAAATTTTCAGTTCCATCATATTTCATAATATCAAGTCTTTATTAATATTTTAACTTGACTTTCAGATAATAGAACCAACCACTAAAAGTTCAACATTAAAACGAGTTTAGAATTTAAAAACGAAACATCTAAGAATTTAACTTTACATGTAAAAAAGTAACATCTTTGCTCATTTAGAAAAGACTAAAACCTAGAAAATTGATTTTTAGGCAGGAATTCTTGAGCTTGATTTAGACAGTCAGCGAGTTTTGGAGCGAGGAAAAAAAAATATTAACTTTATTTTTTATGACTATTAATTTTAATCCAGAATTCCTCTATGAATGTATATAATAAATCATAATAGTTTGAGTTACATCAGTGATTATTACAACAGTGACAATTGAAATTATTACAAATTATTTTCTATTGCATAGCAACTTTATTTATATTGATATTTGCAACTTTTCAATAACAAAATTTTTAAAAAATGCATTATATACATAAATTCGAATAAAAAAAATACGAGAAAAGATTTTGATGACATTTATTATTTGCGTCTTTTTATTAATATTTTCAAAAAAAAAAAAATAATAATGAAAATTTCCATTGAGAAATTTTTCTATAACTGAAATAAATTAAATTTTAGCCTTTTCTTTAAGATCTTTTAAAAGAAAGTTATTGAAAACTAAAAGCGATTAATCGTTTGTAATGATTCACATGATTGACTTTTCAACTACGAATAAAATAAATAGTTTCTTTAACGATAATTGTTATTTAAACCCATTCATTTTCAGATACATTCAATAGATAGATGATCATTTTTTTTTTTACAAATTTCATAAAACATTTGCGCAAACAGAAAAGAACTATTTAAAGCAACACAATATATCGCACAAAAATATACAGTATCAATAAAAAAAAAGGAGTTGCTATTTTTGTACTATTACTACCATTGAATTTTTAAAATGTAATTAACTTTCTTTCAAATAACATGTATTCATAATTAAGTTCGACTTTGTTCACCTTTTAAACAACTTGCATTTTTATTTTAGGTAGAACATTAATATTGTGTAATTAATGTAAACTCTATAATACAATTGTATTTATAAATAATCCCATTAAAATAAATTGATACTAATATACATGTATTATATTCAAAAACTTAAATGGAACTAACAGATGAATGAATAAAACATGAACTCTTCTACGACTTAATTATGTTTAAAATATTTTTAAAACATACTAATCTATAGTCTTAATGATAAATCAAAAGCAAGATCAATATTTATCAACAAATAATTGTTGTTACGATAACATCAATAGAAACACAAATTTTCTCATTAATATTGTGTATCTATTTTTTCAGAAGAATTCCTTATTTACTTACATTCATTATCGCATACATAATATTCTCAAAAGTATTCAAATACCATAAAAAATTATTTTTGCAATAAAATATTTAAAAGTGAAACAAAAATAATTTGCAATTGTATACAGCGACAACAAGTTGAAGAAAGGGTCTTTATTTTCATGAAATAAATATTTTTATGTAAGTGGCAAGAAAGAATCACCATATACATAAAACTGTGTTCCTAATCAAAGTTTGACTCATAGACGCAATTTAAATAGGATAAAGGAACATCAAAATAAGCAATAAGTAGTCAATGATTACCATGCTGTTGTCTGAAACAGTTCGACGAACTAGAAAGAAAACAAGATTAGCAGAATTGATGAAATCCATCGAATATATATACCACATATTATTGTTATGTCTCCATCTGTCACAGAATATCCAGTCTCGACAGATAATAACCATTGGTTCACCGATACTTTATGTGGACATTAAAAGGAAGATATCCGTAAGACCAACGAACTTAATTATGGCGGACACAATAAGAGTAAGAATTGAGCATATCACTAGCTTATATATACTTGTATAGTTATATGAAAGTTATGTCCTTCAAATGTATCGTAATTTAAATATAACTAGTCGTTATAAAATAAATAGAAACACAAAAAATGCAAAGAGTAAATTAAATGCAAATTTAAATTCGATTCGCTCATATCAACATGAAATCAAATTATTTATTCTTTTTCATTGGTACAATAGCCCCATGGTGGGCCAAGACCGCTTGTCACATTTAGATACACGAGATGTTTTTTTTTACCTGGTAGGGTTGTCAGCCCTATGCTCTATAATCATATTAGACTAGGACTTATAATTTAAAGTGGATCCTGAACCACTACACACATCCATAGCACCGCGGCGACTCGAACCCGAAACTTGTAGCATACAACGCCAGAGTGCTAGTCAATTGGCCATAAGACCCCATGAATCAAATTCGGTGATATGGTTATTGTTCAAAATTAAGTGAGTTTTCCTCAATTTTTTTAAAACTTAAAATATATTACTTGCCCTATGTAGTTAAACTATAAATTATTTTACCATGTGAAAATTCATAAAAATCAATAACTATTTCAGCAAAACCTTTAGTCTGTCAATAACAAATACAAAAACAATTCCATCTACGGTCATTTTGTGACACTTTGGGCTACTTAAGAACGGGACCTACAGTTTAACGTGGATTCCGAACCACTCACAAACATCCATGATACCGCCAGAATTCGAACCTGAAGCCTATGATATCAAAGGTAACAGCGTAGCCAATTGGTCAAGAGTCTGTTCAATTTGCTTTCGAAAATACCTGAATTTAAAAGTTTAAAGAGTTGAATTAAAAACTTAAAAAAGTTTTTGCGATAAAATATTACGCAACAATTTTTCATGAATATAAATAAAATTATTCTCAGAATAAATACTTACGTATAAGAGAGCTTTCCAATGAAATATAAATTGATAGTTTACAAATTGTATCAGGCAATTCATTCTCCTCACGAAAAACTGATAATTTGATTTTGGAAAGATGGAAAAATAGATGAAACTTAATATTGATAAACGGAATAATGCATAGTAAGTAAATGTTGAAATAAACACAATTTGCTTACTTATCAAAAACTGAAGTAATCAATAGATTTTCGCTGTATCATCAAATATTATAAATATGCTGAATAGAAAAGAAATTGTACATCAAATCATTTCTGCATGCAATGGCGCGATTTTTACACACTGATGTCAAACAAAATTAAGCAAATCTAAAGCAAAACAACAACAAAAAATCCCTCAATAATATCTTCAGCATAATTTTTCGTCAATCAAGTCGATGAATCAGCGCTGGCAAAATGAAATGTTTAGAAAAATTCGAATTAAGCATGTTTTGGAAAATTGCATTTTCGGCATTTGCTTTACGTTAGCACAGCACAAATAAAAGTTGATTATTGCAATAATTGCTGCATTTTTTTATCTCTTCATAAAATCAAAACCTAAACACAAAATTTCTCGAACTTGCAATAAATATGTATGATGTTAGTAAATAAGTGTTGGAACATTAAGTTCAAAGACAATAATTTGTTTAATAAAATTACTTCCAATCCTTAACACATTTTTATAACATATAAAACGATTATTAACACTTGATTTCGAGATATAATAATGTTGATAATTGAATCTCTTTATCAATAATGTTGATATTCCAATCTCATTATCACATCTAGACATTTTCAGCCTCATTATCACATTTAGACATTTCGCAGAATTTCGAGTTTTGTAATATATGCATGTATTCACAAATTCACAAATGAATGCGTCCAAACCAAATTAGGTTTAAATTAATTTATTTCAGTGATTACTTCCAAATCAGCAGAAAACGCAAAGCGAATTGATGGATTATAAATTCTAACAAAATACCACTGTAGTATCCTGCGTATAAAAGACGGGCTTTATTTGAAACTGCCTTTTCTGGTCATCCAATTTCTTTTTATTTGTACATATCAGTTGCCTAACAATAGGGTGGCACACAGGATAAATTGCCACAGGCCCTGACGTGAGCAGAGAGGCTATGATTTGGTTTGTCGCTCTACGGTCATTTTATGCAAACTTTAAGATAATTAGGCCGGAACCTACAGTTTAAAGTGGATTCTGAACCACTAACAAACATCTATACCAATTCCAGGATACGAACCTGAAGAATGTGGTACCATCAGTCCACTATGAGTACACAAAAAGCCTGACATTTATTATTACAAAATAAATTTATTAAATACAGAATTAATAAATTTTAAGTTTTTAAAACAATAAATTAAAAAAAATGCGTATTAAGACTTTAAGCGTATTCAATTGTATGAAAAATATGTCGCATCTGATAGTAATAGTAATACAAATAGAAACAGTTACGCACAGGTAATCCCGATGATAGGGATTTTCCCCAATTTCTGGTTCGTGAATAAGTATTTACAAAATAAAAAGTGGGAATTTCCGCTACTATCCATGTGCCACTGGGATATTTTTAAATTCACTTGTTACGGAATTCTCAGCTCCAGTTTTATATGTGAAATAAAAAGTCTTTCATAAGGGAACTGAGTGATTTATTAATCATAAGGAATTCATTTTATGTTTTTGAGCTTTCCTGAATTGTGCATTGCATTCATGTTATTTGTAACAATTCCTGTAAGTACTGCTAGTGCTGAGTGATCAGTCTCGAAATAAAAATTGATAAAAAAATCTATTTAAAAAATTCTTTGGGACAAGACAGATTACACCATTTTGGCTATTCTATCCATCTAACACGCCACGAAACCTGAACCTTTATTCAGTCATTGACACTTTTGCTAATCAGACAGGCGAAAAAAAAAGAAATTTTAATAAATAATATTAGTTTAATAATAATAGTAGCAGTAGTAATTTTAATCTAATACTCCTTTAAATTAAAAGTTTATAATTCCAACCAAAAATAATACGTATTTTAGGCAGTATTAAATTAAAAAGGAAATACATTGATGATGTTTTGCATTGAAGGGGCCCTAAAAATTTGCCACTGGCCTCAGATGATATAATTACGCCACTGGTAGATAGTCTTATTTATGTTTAGCAATATTTTTTTATCCAAGGAATGACAATTTATTTTTAGTGAAAGAAAGTAAAACATTCTTGTGCACTGTTGCTGTTAAAGTTAGAATGATAAAAATAATAAACAATATTAATAACAACGTACAAACACTATATAAACCTAAGAACTTTTAACTGCTGCCTATTTATAGTGCAATTTGTGTCGAACACATAAAATTATTTTATAACTAGATTTGAATTTAAAAAAAAAATATCCATCTATCCATGGTCACAATTGTTTCATGAAGACAGCTCTTATATAATTATCTCCCTTTCACATAAATATATTTGAACATACCTGGAACATATATTTGAACATATTGGACTGAATGGCCGCGTGGCTAGCGCTCTGGCGCTCGATACCACATTCGGGGTTTCCCCAAACAGGTTTTTCCACAGGTTTTCCCCGCGGTGCCATAGATGTTTCTAGTGGTTCGGAATCCACTTTAAACGGTAGGTCCCGGTCCTAATAAGATCGTGGAGCGTTGCGGGGGCATTGTTACTCCGCGTCCGTGGTTTATCTTCAAGTTACACGCGCCCCCTGGGTAATGCCAAGTGAGTAACAGCAGTGCAGCGCTTGCTGTAAGGCATCCAAGACCAAGCTGTATGTTTGCCAGCTGCATTAGAAAAAAAAAACCTTACATTTAAATCATTATGTATCAATATTTATATTTTATTTGACTGTATGTCGTAATGATTTAATTTTACAGCATTAATCGCTCTGTGTAACCCCTGTCGCTTTCAAGAGAAATGGTCAGTAGATCTCAGACTCTCGCCCGAGAGGAAGTATAGCACGACCAAGTGCTTCTTCTGAGAAACGTTTGCTTTATAGTTTCTCATCCCGAGAGGAAATATATTTAGCCTATCCCGCCGCATTAGTTGACCTACAGATACTGATCCGCAGAAGAAGCATATTTGACGTCATCTGCGCGTACCTGAATATCGGTATTTTTGGTTAGAAGTGGAGTCCTTTTACGAATCTGTACTTAACTGTCTTCAAATGTGTTAAATATTGTATGTCTCTGATTGTATGTGTGCGGTGTTTGTGTGCATGTAAATAAAGCTGTGAGTTCTCCAACCGGTGCCCAAATATCTCAATCCTGTTACAATCTGGTCTCCCAACCTGCACATTACACGTCTTAATATTTTTTTTTTTTTTTTTTACGTTACTTTCTTTAAACAATATGCAGTATCCACTAAT